>JAPSGF010000056.1:3620062-4127572 GCA_035772895.1 Perdix hodgsoniae | reverse complement strand
GGGGGTGGTATTAAGAATCTGTGTTGTCAAGATCTGGTTATTGCTTATTTTGTTTTTGTTAAAACACTTTGTCAAATTTTGTACAGGTGCACTCCTCTGCAGTTTTATAAAACTCGTGGCTGTCACGGGATTAATTTTTGTGAAGGGATCTCAAACACTGTTAGCTCCTGGGATCTCAGTTTACTGACTTTGCTAGACTACCTGCTACCCTCTAGCTTAAGCATGTGTATGAAAATGCAAGATAAGAATACAAACTTAGATATGTATTTGCTTGGCTTGTATTTTGGCACACTTTTTCCTTCCTTCTGAAAATATACTGCTGTGCATGCAGTTGGAGGTGTACCTTTGAAGAAATCATTTTGATTCATTTGGTGAAGCTCACATAGGTGAAACGTAATGCAACTTTGATGTTCTTCTCTCCTGATATTTTTCTTAACGGCCGTTATACATAGTAATGATTGTTTATGTCAATATCTATCAGTATTGTAATGCAGAAGCATGCTGAAACAATATATATGCATTTTCTGATTATCAGATAAAGCTCTTCTTAAGTTTCTTTAGGTATATCCTTAAACTGTAAAGCATTTTATTGCATAGTTGACGACTACATTCTGAGTTTATTAATGCCTTGGGAAAAAATATATTTTTATTGGTCTGTGGCAGCAATTCTCACTTTTGCTGACTCCATTTGTAGGATTATGGTCAGATTACTGTTTCCTACAGTAGTAGAATATGTCATTTTTTGAACTTGTCTATAAGAGCTCTTGTCAAATTTTTGGAAAATTGTTACCTAAGCAATTTTGCTTGTATGTTGTCAGGAAACTGAGCATATGGTAAAACTCTTCTTCACAGCTCATTATCTAGGTGCTTGCCAATAGCCTCAACTGTATGCCTCTATGCTTTGTGCTCATTTTTATGAAAGGATGAAGAAATGTAGATGCATTTTTTATTTTATTTATTTATTTTTGTAATCCGTCTATCTGTGGGCATTGTTGCTTAGAACCTTGAATAACTTCCGCAACACAAGAAGTTTCACTTAACAACATCAAAAGAACAGGAAACTAATGCTGTGCTACTACAGCTTGTTGCCCATAAACCAAGATTTTAGCCATAATAGCTCTGAAGAGGTGAGAACAGAACTCAGATCATCTTTTCAACTAGCTCCTCTTGGTTACACTGAAGAAGAAAAGCTTTAGATAGTACGTCTGGTGTCTTGAGCTTCAATCAATTATCTTTACCACAGACAGTCTCAGAGCCTGCTTTCTATTAAGAAAGTATGTTGTATGGTAAGTGTGGTCTCTTGCAGAATTTCTCACATTTATAACTAGAACTATCCGTTCATTAGCACGTTAAAGAAATATATTTTGCTATATTAAAAGACCTTTTAGTTATTTTACTACCAGAAAGCCTAAAAGATGTTACCACAGGAGAAGCATCTTGAGCCTCAAGTAGTGTTTTGTTGATTTAACTTTGGGCAAGATCTGGTCTGAGTATGCTGCATAGAATACAGATTACAGAAGCTCAGAAGAGTACAGAGGTCTAATGGGGGGCAAAAAAAAAAGAGCAGAGCATGAAAGAAGGCAGGCATGTTATAACTTTATGTGAAACTGCTCCACAGTGAGGTTTGATTTCTAGACATTGGATTGGCCAGATTTGAAGACAGTCGCTACCTAAGTAAAGCCATACAGCTTGCAATTATTTCCTAAATTAAGGTCATATATACTATGTCATAACAGAGTATTAATGCTTAGTTCCATTATGTATTATGAGCTTCAAAGTAAAAAGGTATTAACCTTGAAGTACAGATGGCAAGACCACAAGCTAAATTGTGTTCACATGTCAAGTACTTGTGAACTCATGCATGCCTTCATAACAGCACATCACTATCTGGTACCAAAGAATTGCATTCCATGTGTACTGTTCAGGATCCACTGATGAAGCCCAGGGGTTAGCAACAAGAGCCAATCATCAGTGTAGATTTCTCAAGGAAAGGAAAAAAAGAGAGAGAGAGAACAAGATGCACTTCTAATTTTTGTGAAATTATGTTATAAAAACTGAAGTATGCACACGCTACATCTTCCCAGTATGAATGTTCACTCCTTTTTTCCCCCTTTTTCTTCATCTTCTTTAATTTTTTTCCTTCTTTCCCTAGGATTGTAAACAGTCATTATGAAGCCAAACCACTGTGATTATCCTATCTGCTAGGCACTAATGACTGACCAGAAGTCTGTGGCTCATACTGAGCAGGCAATCTTCACTATAAGCCAAATTATTTTGCAATAGACAGAATGAACAGAGGTCAAAACCATCTTGAAAAATTTCATGGTAGTAAACATGCCAACATGAGCAAAGTTCTTAATGGCACATACATCCCATTTCATGAAAGCCAGTTTTGACTATCTGAAATGAAATTACTTACATGAGCACAAATAATTGATCACAAAAGGTTAGAAAAAATACATACTATTTATGAAGTATTGGTGATTACCATCTAGATTACTCAATTTTAAGAATTACAACATGCATTTTTATCTGCTAATAATGCCCTAACAGCGGGTCTGTATTTAGTACATAATATAGCTATGAAGAAAATTACTTTAATCAGCACCCTTAAACATTTTATTGCTCAAAGCATAGGAGTTTTCTTGAAATATATCCTTCTGCCATTTTAGTACTTAAGACAATTGGTACATCCCCAAAATGTTTTTGATGCCTACATTAGAGGAGTATAGTCTCAGCTTTAATTCCACTTGATACAGATTTCCTGCCTGGGAATTAAGTCAATTACTTCAAGAATTATGGTGGTGGTAAAAAAGATTTTCTGTTTGTAAATTCATTCTTTCACAAGACCTTAACAGTGTGTGTGTTACTGCTACCATCAGTGTTAATTGAAGGTTTTTAATTCATTTGAAGCATCAGGACTAAGTCTTCAGCTGACATGTTTGTAAACTACACTTTACCATAGTATCTATTATTTCCCATTTTGCGTGTCAGAATTTTTGTTCTGTTTTGGTTGTTTTTTTTTGTCATCACAGCATGAATGAAAGGGTTACATGGGAATAGATATTAACTTTTAAATTTGCAGAAATCTCTCCTTATGTTAGTCCTGATACTCAACAGGAGTGGTAAAATCTGTCAGTTTTTTTGTGACTGCCAAGTAATATTTGAGCTTTGAAACTGGAACTTTGTTGGGTAGTGTAGATTGCAAATTGCAAAAAGTGTAGATGCAAATTTCTGTAAACAACCTAGCTTTATACCTGTCTCCATCTGACTTCCAGAAGCGATTCATTCATGGAAATAAATCAGGATTTAAGCACGTGTTGAGAAACACAGCAATCAATTTTATAGGTGCTTTTATATCATGATTTAACACAGAATGGGCATTGTTTTCTTTACTATATAAAAGAGTCAATAAAGGCTTCTAAAACAGAGTCATCAGGGAATCCATTCTATTCCCTGAATGAAATCCATTCAGTGGAATAATTTGCACCATATTGAAAAAGAAGAAATAAAATGTTGTAAAATAAAAAACCTGCAATTGTGTTTGTATTGTGAACAAAGAAATGGGTAAGAACCTACATTACAGGTACTTTGTATATTTTCATTTAGACACATGTATTATTTTAACGTGTAATAGGCATCCTACATAATGGTTAGATGCGGTATGTACATTTATAAAGCACCTAGCAAATATATGGTTTTCTGGTAGCTGACAGACAATAAGGGTATTTGTTACACAAAGCAATAAGATAGCCTATTTCTGAGCAACTTATTTCAGGTAGCAAGAGCAGTAGAGCCAAATAAGCTTGTTGCAGTAAGCTCACTCTGTTCAAGTGAGGCAATCTTAGGTGAAGCACCATTCCATGTTGGAGAACTCAGGTATCTTCACACTGGACTTTTGGGTACTATGTAGTTTCTACCATATATGGTAAGTACTCAAAAGAGGTAGGGATTATTGACAAGGCAGCAAGCCTGAGTATCAATGCAGAAAATTTCTATTTGTATGAATATGCTGAAACAGTAACAGTATGCTTCTGCTTTTTTGAAAGTATTTGCCATTCAGTCAGTTGGTACTCTGAAATGAACTACAAAGTGAAATGAAATTTGGCTGCTGTAGTTTTTTTCTTCTACAAAAATCAGCTGTTGCTTAAATTTTCAAAACCTCTTGATAATATTTAAATGATTGTCCAAGGCTTGAGGCAGCCTCAGAAGTCTGTCTGCTCTGTGGATTCTTGACATATTTATAGTCTCTTAACATTCACTACTATCATACAGCACTGCTCCAACAATGTTAGCCATGATGGGAATGCACGCATATCCTGGCTCTTGGCATTCCCAATGCTCCAGCTTCTGAGAGAAAAGCTGGAGGAGATGATGACAAAACATCTTGTGACCTCCCTACACTGAGCTTCCCACCACTGTACACTGACAGAGTGGCAGATCTTGTGAAAGCACTACGTAATCAAGCCTTGAATGTTCTGTTATCAGGGAATTGAAACCTTGCTAGGTGTTTGAGTCAA
Source organism: Perdix hodgsoniae (assembly GCA_035772895.1). Classification (NCBI taxonomy): domain Eukaryota; kingdom Metazoa; phylum Chordata; class Aves; order Galliformes; family Phasianidae; genus Perdix; species Perdix hodgsoniae. Next base: position 4,123,052 of record JAPSGF010000056.1, on the reverse strand, counting down.
GCTAGGTGAAGTCAGGGTATAGCAAACACTTAACTGTCCAGGTATTCTGCCATTGCCCATCTGCATGATACCTATAACAACAGCACTGCTTTAGTATAAGAGAGAAAATGCCAGCCTATCTGGGCATTTCCCTAAAGCACTGGCTTCTTCACTCTGCCTCTCTGCAGTCTGACAGTATCTGCCAGTGGAATTTACAGGTTTTACAGGGAGCAGCACAGCTTCATAAGTGGGGCAAGTCAGCAGTAGAGCATAGCCCCACAGAGTGGCCAAACACAGCAGACAAAGCTGGCAACAAGGTCTGTTAGTAACTACAACAAATCCTGCCTAGGGGCTATCCAGCAGTCCCAGCCAGAGACAAGATCATGCATAGCACAGTCCTGGCTGAAATGGATCCTTGAGCACCCTGGGCAGGGTCTGGATAGAGACCCAGGTGAGGGTGCTCAGAGCAACTGCAGCTGATTAGCCCTGGTATCCTCAGTCCTTGCTGAGATGGCTTAGAAATAGCATGAAACAGAGAATGTGAAGTATAATATACTGTTAAAAATCTTATTTCCTTTACTGTTGGTGCCTTTTTATTTCTTGTTACTGTCAGGAACTTCCAGTTGCCTTTGTTAGCCTAATTTATTTTAAAATGGAAATTCTAGTAACCTTCCATCCTTTATGGTAACAGGTAAGACAACTGAGGATAGCCAATTGGTCACATATGTAAAGTCTTTTCATTTCTCTACATTAATGGCTATTTGTTCCTTATGTTGTTTACCAAATAATCTATAAATCTTAAATAGAAAAAGGTATTTAATCACCTTGTTTTCATATAAATGGTAGTGAAAAATAGCTAACGTAAGTATGCTAAAATAAGAATTTTTTGAATTAGATGTTTCCTGCTTAACAGCTTCATGCATATATGATTTCACTTTTATACATGTGATGTCCAATATTTAAGCCCTGTAGAAAAATGATCTGTAACTTTTCCTTTGTCCTTTCTGATATTCCTAGTCTCTTCTATTTTTTCCTTGAGTTTTCCTAGTATTTCAGAATTCTGCAGGCATTCATGGAAATATTATCTTGGACTTTATTTTTACTTATTGTTTATAGTGAATTTAAGATATACTAGTCAATATATAAAGTTGGTAACAATTATTATGGCTGTCTAGCATGACTTGTGTGGTGTTTTAGATTTGTGCCTTGATTATAAGATCTTACTATATCATAATTTATTTCTTTGCAATGGGCACCTTAATAATTCCAAATTTCTTCTTGTGAAACACAAAAGGGCCATTTCCAGACCTGAAGAATCACCAAGCAGAGTTCTTAACAACTCTTTTAAGAGACCACAAGATCCATGAGTAGGTTGAAGCAAACTAGATACTCCTAAAGTTGTCATGACCTTTCCCCTCAAAAAATAAACAGGGAGTGCAATAGAAATAAAAACTGGTGACAAAATGTTACAGGATATCATTAGGAAGGTTCAACCTTTACTACCATACCATCAACATCCTCCCTGTGTGCCAACATAGTAAAGCAGGAGATGTTACTTTTGGAGCAGCCTCTGTAGATATACACCCCGTAACATTTTTGTTTTGGAATAAAGTAGCAAGTAGAATTGACAATTTGTCTGATGCAGTTACATGCAGAAAATCAGTCCATAGCTCTTACTGAAGGGGAATGTCAAAGCTCTGCATTCCATATGGATGTCACCAAAAAGAATTGTGATTTCATCAACACAGCTGTTAGGTTTGCAATGACATATGGGAGTAACTTTTTTTTTTTTTTTTAATGAACATTCTTACTGCAATTTTTCATTTGTCTGCTGCATTTTTTCCTGATATTGTGTCTTGAAATATGAGCGCAATTTAAAAGGCAGTGGAAATTTCTGACAAACTGTTTTTACTTGTGTTAGAAATCTAACTTTTGTCTAGAATTAGCATTGTCTCAAAACAACTGTTTTCTCAAGATCTAGATATAGCTTTAACTTATTCTGTATTTATGAGGTTGATATTTTAGTCTAGAATATATTTTGTCAAGTAAAGCTGAGTATGAATTTAGACTTTTATACATACAATGATCAGATTTTCTGGATTCCGCTCTGCAGTGTAGGTTAGGGAAGAGAGAAAACTGTAATACAAAAGGAAGGCAAGTAGATACTGAATTTTATTTCATATGAAATATTAGTATGCCAAATAAATAAATATGATGACAAATACATAATAATAGCATAGTAAAATCCTACATGCTATGCTATATTTAATGTCATCTTGGGCTGTGTAGGTGTTTCCTGAACTAAGATAAATCTGTACAGAAATAAATTCATACAAAACCAAAAAGCTTCTGTACATCAGTGTTCCTTATTTTGTAGCTAATCTTAGAGTTTTGATGAACAAATCCAGCATTTCAATTATTATTATTAAAAATATTAGAAAATAAAGCTTGATTATTATTATTTGGTGCATGTGATATTTTCAGATCACCTTAATATCTTTCAGTAAATGTTTTGTGCTAAAGAAGATGAGAATAAGAAAAATATTATGTTTCCTGCTTAAGGAGGTATTTTTTTGTAAGAGGGTTTACGTATATACCAACAATCTGTATTATTTGATGTAGGCCTCCTTTGGGGGCTTCTTTCTGGACTGAGCAGTAAAAGATGTAAAAGTCAGGCTCATTTTCGTGCTACTGCTAGAAGCATGTACTCTAATCCATGCACAAGCGCTTTGCAAGTTCATTTACTTGATAATGCAGTGAGATAAATATTGTATACATTCTTCTGATATCTTTCACTTATAAAAATATTCATGAGGAATTTAATGCAAGTAGTAAATAAAGAAATATGAAGCACTTAATAGAGCACCTGATATGGAGATATGCAGTTACTAACTATTTTAGATAATAGTTTTCTGTTAAATTCTAGCTAATAAATTTCACTGACTAGTTAATAATGTTATATTTTGAACAGTAATAGAAAAGGAACCTTCATGGAAAAGTGACACTTACTTTATGTAAAACCACTCTAATGTTGTAAAATACAAATCTTTTGTTAAACGCTTAATTACACCTTAATATTTTGCATTTCAGTTGTATATAGCTTTTGCTTTGAAAAATGAATGATGTGCAAAGACATGTTTGTGTTATGCTGAGAAAAAGTTACTCTGCATTTTGATAAATCATGAAAGCTCCATCCAGTTATCTTCTATAATGGAAGGTGAGCCAACAGTAACTGCTCTAATAGGACATGATATCTCTCTCATTTTTTATTTCTTCTTTACTTGCTCAATTCATATCTCATTAACTAAACCTATCTCAGCCTTGCTGACCTTTTCATGACTAAAGGGCAAAATCACGAAGTGTTAGTAGTCAGAGAGGAAACAATAAGGTACTGTATTTTAGAAGTCACAGGTGACAAGTTCTCTCAAGCATATGAATGTACACCTCAACAAAGAGCCATATAGATTCAAAGATGCAAACTGAGATAGTAAACAAATAAAATACATAACATTTCAATGCATGTACTTTTTCAAATTCATGTTTATCTGTGAAATAGAAATGCCAAGCTCTAACTTTTGTGAGGCTTTGGGCATGGGAGAAAGTAGTTTGATGTTAAATTTAAATTTAAGCCACATACTAGAAAAATTAATATCCTACAAGGCTTTTGTGTTACTGTGAAATACCACAATGGATTTTGAACAAGTTTCAACTGTAAAAGAGAAAAAAAAAAAAAAAAAAAATTCTCATTTAGAAGTGGAAATCTTACTCTAGAAGAGGAATGAAATGTTAATACTCAGTCCATATCTGAGAAGTGGTTAATTTCATTCCTTTCCTGGAACATTCTTTCTGAACTCTTGGCAACCTTAACACTTGCACTGCTTGCATCAGATGCTAAGGTAATAAAAAGTCTAGTTGTTTTGTCGTTTTTTGTTGTTGTTTTTTTTTGTTGTTGTTATTGGTGGTGACTTTTTTTTTTGCCCCTTGACTCCCTTATAATATGGAGAGAAACCATAATTTATCCATGTTAAATAGGCTGCTTTAATATCGCTTTTTATGTGGACAATTCTATATTTTCCTTTTTGTTCTTATCCAGTCCAAACAGTTCTTCAAAAGGGCCCAGTTAGCTGCTACGCTAACAAAGACATTCTGAACAGTTCAACAAATCTAGCAACTCACTCAAAACTGATTAATTTTTGAGCACTTCTTTAGCTGAACAGTAGCCTTCATTGACTCACTGAAGAGCTATGTAGCTTGCCCTTGCTATCTCTAGTTGCTGTTAACCTCTTACCGTCCATTTATTTAAATTGGCTGTTCTGAATGACATTGCCCTAACTACTCTTCACCACTATCAAAAGAGACTTGCAAGATCGCGTCCCTCAGTAGCAATTTCTTCATCACTTTCTTTACAGAACCATCTTTATCCCCAGTTGAAATCTGTGAGAGCATTACATGAGAAAGAGTCAAAGCTGGCCTCTGGGGAACTGGAATTGAGGTTGAAGGTCTCACATTAAAAAAGTCATTTATTTCTGGTTTAGTTTTGCTCTTAGGCATTATTCACAGCTTTACTCTGTCTTCAAACAAAAAGAGCAGTGGCCCCACTAAAAGAAGAAAATTTGAAGCTATTGAATGTGCTTAGGGTTAGTAAATATTAACTCAAGCTTTCAGGAGCAAATCCACAGTATGTCTCTAAAGGAAGCTTCTGCCTTTCACTTCCATCTCCTTTTTTGTTTCCATACTAATTTCATTTTCTTCTTAGCAGGCAAGACATTTCTAATAACTCTTTCTCAAGGCATTTGGTTCTGTAGGTCATCGGAGGAAAAATTCATACTCCTCAGCTGATTATTATTGTTATAAATTGTTTTCTTGTTGGTACTAACTGAAATAAAATACAAGTGTTTACAAGGAAATGCAGAAGAATATTTGTTTCAATACTTAGTAGTTCTGGGCTAGATGCGAAGCTTCAGTGTGCATTTTAACACACAGTAAAACTTCTGATTCCACAAGATGTTCAGAACAGGTTTGCAAAAATCACCTGCTTAAACCTCAGTCGCTCAGAATGTCTTATTATGCTTTTGATCATGGCAGTGTCAGTATATTGGCTTTCTCATTTTTATGTTATTTTTTCTGTATTAGTGTCAGATTCCATACTTCTCATGTAACGTAAACTGACTTTATTTAAATGAGATTTATTTGTCATATGTAGGGGGGCACGGTGTATTCCACATTGACAAAAATGTTTTGATAAGAAGAGTAAATTTATACCTAAATAAGGAACTTGTAATACCAACTGATTTCAAAGGGGATTGTTTCTATGCATTCAGAAATGTAACCCAAAGAATTTAAGCTGTCAAGATAGCCAACGGTTAAAGTGAACAGAACTGATATACTGTGACATATTTGTCATTATTTTTCCTTTATTTTCAGTTATAAGAAAAACAAATGTACTAGAGACATCAAATAAATAATGCCATTTTTATAGTCTTATGTTTAAAAATGTAAAAATAAAATAAACATGCTTGTCTTAATTCAGTTAAACAAAAGACAGCTAAACATTTTATAAGAGCAAATTCAGCAATTTAGTAACAAAATAGAATAAAATAGACCTCTCACATTTATCTCAACAGAAATGTCTGTCTTCGTATAATCTCTACAGAATGTTATCAGTTGCTTTTATATAAGGTGTACAGGAATGTGTGTGAAGATGCATATAACAGAGTAACTTGTGCACCTACAGATTCATGCTTGCCAGGCATGGCCTCTACAATAAATTCTTATATCATAGCAGCTGATCCCAGAGTTGTACATTTTCTTCTTACAAATAATGGGCAAGAGTCTGCACTGCAGGCACATTGAAGTGCTCTAGTTGGGACCTGGCAAGATGGGAGAGAAATACAATTCAAGGAGAAGTAGAAGCCGTGACTTGGATTGTAGGATGAGTATAGCTGGTTTGCTGGGTGCTAATCTGGGAGTCTATTGGTTGGATTCCACTGAGCTGTCTACACATAACCAAGTGATTTTCTTTTTCTTTTTTTCTTTTTTTTCTTTTTTTTTTTTTGCCACTGTAGATGTTGTTAGCAACTTCTAAAATTTCCACTCTTACATGGCTACATGTGGGGCTAACTTCAAGTCTGTATATATTTTACTGAGGGCAGTAAAAATACAAGGGCTTCTCTGAAAGTAATGTCTCCTATTTTATTGTGTTGGCCCATAGCGTCAGAGGTGGATGTTGGTTGTATGGCAGTAGAAGATGAACCTTCCCACCAATATTCTGTTACATTTTGTTGTCATGTGACAGATGGCAGCAGAGGGGAAGTCAGACAAAACAGCAAAACTGAGATGGAAGTGCATACGAAGCAGAGGTGTATCACTGAATTTCTCCGTGCAGAAAAAAAAAACTGGCACCCATTGGCATTCATCAGTGCTTTCTGAACAGTTATGGAGACCAAACAGTGGATGTGAGCACTGTGAGGTGGTGGGTGCTATGTTTCAGCAGTGGCAACAGCTACAGTGGGTCACTTCCGTTGGCATAGGTTTTTATGTGCACAGCATGAAGGCTCTTGTTTGTCACTGTCTAAAATGCATGGCTAATAGTGGTGACTGTGTAGGGGAAAAAATTAGTGTTTTGTAGCTGAGAACTTGCTCTATCAAATAGTATTGTTGTGCTCTTTGTATCATTTGTGGCTTCTGTAGAAATAAATAGGAGGCATTACTTTTGGAGTGATCTATATATTTACTGTGCAAACTTAGTGTTCATGTTCATGTGTTTACAGGATCAGTGTTTAAATGTCCATGCAGTTTGACCAAGAATGAACAAAAAGGGTTTTACCAAATCAGCTCTGCAGTATTGAAAGCTTCTGCCTTATAATATATAATATCTTTTTATTTTGAATTTATGTTCCTCAGGTAAAACTTTACTGTAAAAATAGAGCATCCTGTTTCTGGGGGGAAAAATAAAATAAAATATATGATTTCTGTCCTATTTTCTCAAGGCTTTTTTCTCATATTTTAAAATGTGGTCAGCCTAGGTCTTCCTTGTCCAGAGGGTTACTGAAAGCACTTCAGGCTTCTTTCCATTGTGTTTGTCAGGAAATGATGCTTTAAAAAAAAAAAAAAAAATCTAAAATATATTTTAATAGCAAAAACAGTTTTTTCACAAATATATTTCCCTTTTACTCCATCAGTAAAGCAGATAACCCTCAAAGTACAGTTTCTGCTATTATTCTCAGGAATTTCAATGATGTGGGATAACCTGATATTACAATATCTTCTGTTAGAGCACTAAAAAAAAGCTTTGAAAAACATCAACATCTATTTGAATTGCTTGTCCCTGTCACTTGCAGTTTTAAAGTCTCTGTAAAGTACTACAGTTTTCCTTTTATCTGGCTCACAGAGTCAAACTTTCATTCTGTTTCTTACTGCAGTAATCCTGTAGAGTCATGTGTTTCTTCTTGTACCCAGCCAACAACTCTGTGCTGTATGTAGGAATGATCAGGTTGGCTCCAGAAGGATTTTATGGGCTAGATTTGTGTAATTTATAAATAGACTTGCAGTATCACAGTAGTTGATGTCTAAGTTAGACATGGGCTGCTTCCAAAATGGGAAGTCCTTTACTATTGCCTGACCTGCATTCCAGACATCAGGTATCCATTCTCTCTTCCAACCATGTTGTCGCTGCCAGCTCAGTGGGACTGTGTGAGGAGTCAGGTTAAAGCAAATGCTGAGATTATAGCTAACAGTTCTCTTGGTTGGATTTTCTTGTACTGAAGGGGAATGTCAGGATTTGTACCCTGTGTGAATGATCATTTTTTCATAAATACATTATATTTCTGTAAAGACTCTTTTCCATTAAGAATCCCAAGTTTGTTGTTTTTTTTTTCTCACTATAGGAAGAAATGGAAGCCATTTGAATTGGAAAGCTGTATTTGCAAGAACTATCTTTGCAGATGTTTTCTAGACTAGACTAGGAACTTTCTCTGCAGATGGAAATAGTTTATTTTTTCTCTGGGGAAGAAAAAGGACTTCTATAATTTGGGAGGAAATTGGTTGAAAAGATAAGTTATCCTAGTAATAAATTTCCATATGAACAATCATAAATAACTCATGAAAGTGTTTTTTTTTTAAGAGTGTGTTCCAAACGTCTGTATACAAGGTTAAGTTGAAGTCATAGGATCCATTCATGTACAAAAAAAAAAAAAAGCTTTCAGTATCAAGACCATCAAATATAGTCTGTCTTGCTTTGTCTTGGTATAGTTGGTTACTGCTCAACTACTATCCACGAGAATCCATCACTTCTGATTTTCAAAGAGGAAATACTATTGTTCTGAAGAACAATTCAGTACAGTTAAAATTCTCTTTTCACGGATATGCTGCGTTTCTGATGAGTTTAGCATTTAGTTTTATTAGGAATTTTTATACTAGTTGACAAATGATTGATGATTGCTTAGATCCAAAACAGCTACAGCATTACATCAGTACTTCAATAGAATGTACAAGTACTAAGTTCACTTTTGACTTTAAAAAAATGGAAGAAAGATTATTTGAGAATGAATTAGGTATGACTTGTTTAAGTAGTTCAACATGACTCATTTCAGTGTACAGTTATATAGATAAAACATAATGGAAGTTATGAATTTTTCCTAAGCATCCTTGCCAGACAGGAATGCAAAGAACTGATACCACTACCAAACTGTTTTCTAACAGTTACCACTTACTGTCATGAGAACTTGGGTTTAGTTCACTCTCACACTGAGAGCTTACGTGTTACATAAAAGGAAGGTGATTAAATCTCAAACGTTACCTGAAGAATGTGGTGCTCTCAATCTGCTCTGCAATCTATTCACTGTTGTGTTTGTAGCAGATTTGGGCAGATAAATTAAGTGTTAGATTCAGAGCTTTTCCTACACACAAATAACTCTCAAAGGGCAGTCAGTGTACATTTACAGATGATTCAGTGACTGTTCATTGAGAACAAAATATTTCTTCTATGTCATACAAAGAGATGCCCTAGCTGTTCAGCTAGTTGGGAGAAAGGAGACATCACTTTCACCATGCTTTTATGCTGTACCAAAAAGTTTCATCTGACTCTGTTTTGTGGATTCAGTATAAATAACTGGCTTATTTTCAAATCACCAAATGTGGCTTTTAAGTCAATTGTACTGTCAGAAGCAGAAACTAGCCTGCCTTCATCAGTTTGTTCAGTAATGAAGTTATTACAATGTCAGGAATTGAAAGTTGCACTTAGTATTAAAAATCTAATGGCTAGCTTTGAAATAGTTTTATTCTATTACTCAGAGCCCAATCAGAAACTAGATTTTTTCCAAAATTCCATATCTATCAACTATTTTAAAAATATTTTTAAGGATTTCTGCCTCCATATTTTGTTTTTTACACATTTTGCTCCTGACAAAAGTACAGTAGCCCTATGCTGTTTTTGTTTTATTTTTTGTTTTTTAAATGTTGGTAATGAAAATAGCCCTTTGCAATCAGTCACTCTGAAGACACCACTTATTCAATATTGAACGCTACACAACATAAAATTCAGGATGCTCAGTTTCAGTTAAGGTTTGCAGTGCATATCAGGCTAAGTTACCACCAGTCAGCACAGAGTGTACATTTTGTTTTGCTGCCTGAAGTCACTGGGCCATAGCACCGGTAAAAAGGTGAAATTCCAGAGAAAGAGTAGTTGGCATATTTGCTACATCTCTGCATGCATCTTGGGAAAGGCGTCAACAACTGTAGTTGAGACTTATGCACACACTGACCAACAGAAGTAGCTATGGAAGTGCACTAAAGTAATCTATCTTTTGGTACTCTGTTCACACACTGTCCCAGATTTATACTAATGATTTTTCAGCCACAGTAGCACCTTCAGACTTGATAACTGATGGAAGTTGTTGCAGTTTTAAATGTTTTCATTTCTACCCAGCTGCCTTTTTGCAAGTAGTGACAGAGGGGATTAGACTAAAACCCAGTAATGATGGGAAGCAAACTGGGGTGACTGTGAGCAATAGAAAAGTTTCCACAGTAGAGCACAAAAACTGCTGATTTGAGTTGTCTAGACAAAGCCACTAAGGAGCTACAAAAGTCAAAATCCCTCATGTATGGATCTGATGTCATAATTTCTGGGATTTCTCTGAAATCTTTTAGTGGGGAACTTCTTAGCAGCAAATATGTTTTAAAGAAAAGACTAAATGTTTAACTAAGAACTGTTTGTGTTACCGGAGAATCCTCAAGGAAAGCACCAGTGACAGCACACATGGGAATGACACGAAGTTTACCAGGGAGCTTCAGACTAGATGCTAGGAAAAACTGATCTACTATGGGGGAATTGGGATCCTGGAGAGGTGATTGATTCTCCATACCTGTCACAGTTCAAGAGATGTTTGGAGAATTCCTTCATTTATATGGTTTAACTATAGTTTAGCCCTAAAGTAGTCATGCGGTAGGTCCCTTGCAACTGAATTGTTCTGTTCCATTCTACTCTATTCCAATAATTTCTGTTAACATTTTAGGCTAGTAGTAGCAATTAGTTTTTATACTGCCATGGAATTTAAGTGAATTTCGTGCAGCTTATAAGAAAACCGTGGTTTTCATTTTGAGCTTTAGAGATGTTAGCACTGTAATTTCTGAAGACTATTGGTTCTGTAACACTTAAGACCACTGAGATTTGCCGAGAGTTTCTCTTCCCACAGGCTTTGGCTATGTTTGTCAGCCCTTTAAAGACTGTACAGTGAAATGTGAGCAGTGCTGATCCTGTGTATCTCCTGCTGACATCAGTAGGAGTTTAGCACCTCTCAGCATCAAAGAGTTTTGATACTGCAGCTGACTCTCAGTAATGCAAAACAATTAAAAATAATACCAAATGGAACAAAACACAAATGATCCAGTATGATCTGAGAAAGCTTTTGAGGGTACTGTACTAATATAGAATAAACTTATTTTTACAATTCTACACTTCATTTGTGACCAGAGAGTATCAGCAAAATTTATGATGCGGAATGAAATTAAGATCTAAAGCTGAGATAAATTGTTTAGTGCAGTGGCTATAGGAAGATTAATAAAAAAATCAACGTAAAGTAATACGATGATAGGAAACAGCATAATTTCTTATGTCAGCAATTATTTAGTATTTAAATTATGTGAATCAGTGTTGAAAAGTTAGGCTTTCTGTCCACCATCGTATTTAATGTACTCTTTGACAGAGCAATGATCAACAGTGTGTTACATGGTGGAGGTCCTGATTCATAACTGAAGTTAAGTAAACACTTATACTATAATGGCTTTAGTCCCCACATACACCTTTCTATGGATTCCAGTCTTATCTATAAATTTGTCAAATTTTGATTCTTTCTGCAATTCTACTTCTCATCAGTAGCATGAAGCTTTATTAAGGTGCTATGGTGTGCTTACTGTCTTTCTAAATGGTCTGGATTTATTCAAGATAAAGCTGACTGAATGTCACCCTCCCTTTTTAAAGTTGGCTGCAAGGCTTGGTGTATTTGTGCCCGAAGTCACTGTAGCTAGGACTTTATTCTAGTCCTCAGTTATGCTTTGATATCTATTCAGCTGGACCTAGCAGAAGTCCTATATTTAATTGTCCTTTCAGAAGAGTAAAAGATTCCAGAAGCCCTGAAGTTATGAAGTCACAACAGAGACATTTTCTGGACACAACAGAGGCATAACTAAACCTAAATGTAACTGGAAGTGCAGTTATAATACTGCATTACAAACAAAATGTGAAAATGAATCACAGGAAGTTCAAGAACAAAGATCAGACCTCTAAGCTATGAAGAAATGAATAGGATGTTGCCACAAGGCATAAACATCAACTAGCACTTTCCTTTGAAAGCCACTCCAGAGATTAAAAGAAGCATGGAGTCTAGGACTCACAATAACTCACTAGTCAAAGAGGCTTTTGCCAGTGTACAGTATCCAATGAATAATATCACCCAAGGTCCATCTGCAGTGGACTGTGTCTCATTTTTACTGTCAGCTAGCCTTTAGTCTCTAAGACATTCGGACTGCACCACTACAGGGAAGGTCACTGAAGTATGAGCTGGCGTGTGAACTTCTGAAGTTCAGTGCATTGCTTCCCAGTCCTGGTGTGCCCTGCCAGGCCAAAGGGCCAACTGTATCATGGGGTGCATCAGGCCCAGTGCTGCCACCAGACAAAAGGGGAGAGGTTGTCCCACTCTGCTCTGTGCTGTACAGTCTCACCTTGAGCACTGTGAGAACCTAATGGTTAGGGAAAGGCTCTTCACCAAAAGGTGGTCTGGCCCTAGAACAGGTCCCGAGGGCAGTGATCACAGTCCCAAGCTGCTGGAGTTCAAGGAGTGTTTAAAAAGAGTTCTCAGACATAGGGTTTGTAATTTGGGTGGTCCTATGTGGAACCAGGAGTTGGACTCAGTGATCCTTTTGGTCCCTTCTAGTTCAGGATGTTCTATGATTATACGAACTTTCTAGCATAGATTAATGCTTTGTTCATGTACCTTAACAGATATAAAACGTTAAACTGGGAGACATTTCATTCCATTTTTTTAATTGTAACCATAATGTGGAATTGCAGTGACTCTCGGTTAATTTTCATAGTTTCCATACTAAGCTACAATATCCCTTCCAGACGGGCCAATGATACAGTGATGAGGTATATTCCTATGTATAGAGAACATACAGTTCTGAAGAAGTTCCTCTGTGCCTGCAAGAAATTACTCATCGTGAATTAAAATGCAGTGCTCATTTGTATGCAGCTACTAGCTACCACCAACTGCTTAGCACTGTGTGGCTGTGGAGTAAAGACTGCCTATGAAGATAAGCCATAGATAGCATCAATTATATGGAAGAACCATGCTCACTTAGGTATCTGTGATATTTGCCTATGTGAAAAAAATACTGCTTCTTATATCCTTTTGTCAGGGCAAAAATTCAGGAGATGGGAATTAATCTTCCTTTATTTTTAGGTACTATTGCTAGTTTTTAGGTATAAGCCATTTCTTTATTATTTCAGAATACTGTGTATGTCATCTAGACCTGTTTTCAGGTCTGTAGTCAAGAGATATACCAAAGATGTTTGTCTCCTTGCTGAACTTATTGGTACAGGCATAAACTAAGATATGAAGTCCTAAGAATGACTAATAATTAGCTTTCTGGTCCATTAATCAAATCCATTTTCTCTATTGAAAGCATCTTCCCCAAATCACTACCTGCTCTAATAAGATACAAAGTGACAATCCGGCAATTTCTCCAATCTGTGAGAGCATGGAATAGGAATACCTTTCAGAGATTCCAGTGAGACTCAGAATCTTTCCATGAGGATAAGTAAAATTCATCCCAAAATAATACTGACATAGATTTAAGTATCTGTGATTCCCTCACTTTTGATGTGGACAGTGAGATTATTTGCCAGGGTAGTTATCCATCAACTCTGGAGTATGGAGAGTTATTTTGAAATTAATGTATGCAATATGCATGGTAATTTGTTGCACTATTTTTGAAACAACATCCCATCTAAATTTCATTACCTCAGAGATGGATGCATAATAAAGGGTGATGTTGAAGCAGAAAGAACCATATCAATTAAATTTAAGTTATGACGTTATTCTAATTTGAGAAAAATAAATATGATACTCAACCAGATTGTGTATCTTTCTAATATAAACTTTTGCCAGAGCTTGCAGGCAACCTGAGGGAATGAAATTTCAGACTAAAAGATAAGAGACTTAGATTGGATATAAGGAAAATTTTTTTACAACTAGGACTGGAACAGGTTGTCCAGGGAAGTGATTGCCCCATTCCTGGAGACACTCAAGGTCAGGCTAGACAAAATTCTAAGCATCCTGATTGAGCTCTAGGTGTCCCTGTTCATTGCAAGGGAGTAGAGTAGATGACTTTTAAAAGTCCCTTCCAACTCAAATGATTCTATGATTCTCTTATTTGGGTGTATCAGTCAGATCCTAAATGCATGTTTAATTAAACTGACTCTAAAGGCTTTTACCATAGTTTCACAGTATTTGCATAGAGTATGCCTAATTTTTCTTTTTTTTATTCACAAAAACAGAGCAGTTTCAAAGTCATGCAACAAAATTTGTGATATTGTTGTTCATATAGTTAGCTGGACATACATAAGAGAGTTTAATATTCTAGTCCTTTCATGCAAATGACATGAGCCAACATCCCTTTTTTCTGTTCTTGATGGGCTGCTCAGGTAAATGATAAAGATCTAATGAATTAGAGTAAAGACTAATAGATAACAGATGTACAGATGCTATCCACTCTATTAATTAATGCTGATGTACATTATGTGGAACTAATGTAAATTACTGTATGTGAATGTTTACAAATTGGAATTATGCTTAGCAACTCAGTAAACACCTCAGTGAAAATGTTTCCGGTTTATTAGGGAAAATGCTATGAGGGAAATAGTAAGGTACAATCACTGTGGCATTTATTCATGACCTTCAGATTCTAATTTAGCTCTCCTTGGTCATGAAATGTTTCTTCCACCTAAGTCAATGAAGGTTGAATTTTGGCATTACTCCCAAACTGCAGTATTGTTTTATGCTGCATTCTCCTACTATTAAAAATCTTAAACAAAGAAAATTATCATTACTGATGAAATAGACTTCAGTCTCAAAAGATTTTTTGACAAAGTGTACCTACAAAAATATGTATAAACTGTGGCATTTTTAAATTTCATAATCTGTTGCCAAAATGTCATTAGATGTCAAGTTTTTCAGGTTTACAAATTATTTTTTCATTTGCTCCTCAAAAAAGATGAGTTGTCCAAATATTACACAGAATTTTCTTTTGATATTCAAATGAGTTCAGACCTAAACTAACATTTAAAGGGAATTTGATCATAACTTGTAAATTGTAACTGAAGTGAGGCCTGTATAGCTAGTGGTTTACTCAATGGTTTACTCAAACATGTTTTCTCTTTCAGATAGATACTATGCATAATGAAGTATATATAATTTTTTGTTATGAGAAAATATGTTTGTACAAATTAAGTTTTTACTGTGGCCTCTGTTTAGCAATTACCTGTGTCCAGCTCAAACACTCAAGCTGATTGTAATAAATGAAGAAATATAAAATATGAGTTCCTAAAGGACAAATACTGAACAGAATAAGTGCACCTAAAGCAAAGATGTTTGCTATGATATGTACAAGCTACTGAGAAGTGATTGAATCGATAGCAGAAATCAATACAAATTTGGTATAAACCTGTGTTTACAACAAACACATGGAATCACTACAACAGGTGTCATGGTATTAAGACATTGTGTGTGAGCAGTATTCATAATGGCTTTGGTAAAAATGATTTTTGCATTTAATAATTTAAGATAGCAAGCTAAATATTATTTTTTTCCTCATTTAAAAATATACACTTGCTAAAAGACTCTTTGCTTACCTGCTGTTTATTTTACTTATTTTATGTTTTTATGTGCTTGTATACATGAAATTCATTTATTTCATTCTCAGCATAAACAAAGACATATCTGCCCAGTAGTATTCATGAAAAACTTGCAAGCAGTAACAAAATGCTTTCTTCTTCTGCAGTAAGATCTTTATTCCATCTTGTATATCAATTATGGGTCATTCAAACTACCAACCCATTTGTGTTAAATACAGTATTATAATAACATATGTTACTGTTACTGTAATTATATTTTTTGTTCTAAAAAAGCTAGTTCATTGGAGTCTTTCAGTGGCAATTCAGGGTTTTGTAGTAATAGTAGGGGTACTTCAAAAAAAGTAATTAAAAAAAAAACAGAAAGCATGGTAGTAATCTGCTACACTGTCATATATGCTGTGGCATTTGAAACCCCATTGATCTCTGGTAAACAGTCTGTTAAATTTTTATTTAATGTAGTCAGGAACTCCTGAAATCTTTGCCAGGATTGTGGAAGGCAACAACCACCTGAGGTTTAGGCAGCCTGCAATCAAGTCATTAGCCTAACTCAATAGCAGAAGTTCTGGGATGGGATTATTTATGAACCTAATTGACAGCTTGCACTGGTTTACCATAGGAAAGGGAAAGAGATAATCTAACAGGGGAAAAGGCTACCCTTAAAATGGAACTATTAAAGCAATGAAATTACTTGGTTTGCATATTTTCAATCTTCTTGAATTTATGGTTGTCTTGCTGAGAGAAATTTAACCGCTGTCTGCTGCGGAAATGTTGCTTTCTTTTTAAAGTTTTGTTGTGTCAGCATCCAATTTCTTTGTAGTACATTGTTGAACATCTCTATGTTCTCTTTTTAAACATGATAACTGCCTCTCTCAATTGGCCCAACAGTTGTCTTGATGTATACTGTATTTCCTCAAATATCTGTCAGTGTGTTCAGTGTAAGAGATTTTGAGATGAGCGCAGTCAGGATCTGTTCAGGATCCTAAAAAAATTTTAACTTTGCTCTAACAAAGCTCCCTGTGCTCTGGTTTCTCGTTTATAATATGGAACTGGTGTCACATTTCCTGTCAGGACAGCTCTTAAAATAAGCAGACATACTGTATGAATATTCAGAACAAACAGATTTTTGCATTACCTGTGATATTTGTTAGCATTTATAAATAACTACTCTTTAAGTGTTTTGAGAGTCTTGGATGAGAATGTTATGATTAATATGTCTTGTTTGCAGTTTTTTGGATGTTATATTGCAAATATTTTCAGTGATTCAGATATTGTGTAAATGCTTGCATATTTAAAAACCATGGTCATATGATTTCTCTGACTATAAAGGTCACTGTCAGCATAAACTAAACCATAAGAACCAGGATTCAAAGATGAGTAAGTAGAATTGATAGTTAAAGAGCTTAAAATAGCCTCTTGTACCTCTTGGAAGCTAAGTAGCTAACATTCATAGAATTTCCTCTGTATTGCTCCCCTCTTGAACCCAAGCTAATCCCCTTTCTTGATGCAATCATTTAAGGAGAAACTGAGCACCTAAAATTGATGTTATTTTTCAAAAAAGCACATTATAACTGTGTGAGAAATGAGCATTTGAGCTTTTGTTAACTATTTTAAGTATTGTAAGCATACTTTTTTTTCAAAACCGTGGAAAACTACTGAATTTAAGAAAAAAAAAACTAAACTGATTTCTCCATTTGATGTATGTCTTAGTGACTATTTACTGAGGATGTTAACATTTACCTATGTTGGAAAAGAAATTGCTTCTCTGTCAGTCCTACATTTTCCTCCATAGTTTTTTCCTTTGTCCCAAAGGAAGTGGGAAGCTACAGGGCTTTTCATGTTCAAACCCATAACTTTCATGTACTTGAGCAATTTTCAGTGCATTGCACAACTCTCCCAGAATTTGTATGCAATTCTAGAACTATTCACAGTTTTTTGAGCAGTCACTGCAAATAGGGAAACAGGGGCAACCTTCTTTTCTCTGTGGACTTGAGATCTTCTGTGCTGTTCCCTACTCATTTTCTCCAGCATTCCTGCAGTACATTCATTAATGGGAGCAGAGAAGATATGGTTACAGCCATCTCTACAGAAGGGAACAATATAAATTACAGCAATTTAGTTTTCAGTGATCGCAGAGCCTTCAAAAGAAACTGGTGAGCTCCTTATTGACTCCTCTGTGCAGCTCTGGCTTCTCATGAGCACTCCTGCTTCCAGGTTTGATGGAAGTGAGAAAATTTCTTCTCTGTGTCATATTGATAAAGAAGTCATCTCATATGAAGCAAAACTGGGAGGGATGCGTATAAAGATGCATGTCTCCCACTAGGTCATTGTGAACATTTTTAACTTCTGCTCCTTGCAAGAGCACCTTACTGTATTCAGATTGAATTATCTTGTCAAAATTTCTTGGCCCACATTTTCTCAGATATTTAAAGACAGCTGATGTACATCAGTACTTCTTACAGTTATTTCAGCAGCTGCTATAGTAAAGCTGAGAATCCAGAACTGGTACACATGTTGATAAGACATTTTCTCCAGTTTATACTAGAGGATTTTGAGTACTCTGTCATCTCTGGTTTGTTCTTTCTATTAGAGAATGTTGATGGTGCATTTAATTAGGTACAAAGACAAGGTAAAACATTTTCAAGGCTGATAGAGTAAATAGTATGGAGATTAGAGTAGACTGGTAAGTGGCGAGGGGATGAGAAGAAGAGGGACATGGAATCAGAACTCTGAATGTGATGCAATGGAAAACCTATTTTAAATTAATTTAAATTAAAATAAAGCCAGAAAAGTGTTCACAGAGTGTGCCATTGCATCAGAGCTCCAGTCTAGGAAGATGATAGTGGCTGTGTCTTCAATTGGGTTCAAGAAAGGACAATTTCTGTCAGTGAGAACAGTGCTGAAAGGATAGTTCTGAAGATGGAAGGTTAAAATGAGGTTAGTATGTTGCATTTCTCTTAGTCAATAGGAAGGAAACCACACCATGTTAATATGTTTGGGAACAGTGAGAGTGGTTTTGCTGGGTTTGCTTTCTCTCTTTCTAAATTTTATTTTATAGCCTGCATCTATTCTCATCTTTACAGTTCACTTGTCTCTTCCACGGGTTTTTCACTCATAATTTCCTGTCTTGTGGTTATTTCTAGCATATAGTGAAGTACCCATGATTTAGTAAATCTATTTTCTTACATGTTTAGAAACAATGCATATTTTTATTTTCCAAATATATGTAGTAAGTTACAAGAATAATGACCTACTACTGTGATTTCTGCTTTCTCTAATACATTAACCTGCAAATTTCTAATGAAATCTTAATCATTTCAAATCCAATGCAACTGCTGGTATTAATTAGTTTTTGTAATGCTCTTAAACAAGATATGATATATGATCTCTTGTTAAGTATATGTATGCTTACTATGGTAAA
Source organism: Perdix hodgsoniae (assembly GCA_035772895.1). Taxonomy (NCBI): domain Eukaryota; kingdom Metazoa; phylum Chordata; class Aves; order Galliformes; family Phasianidae; genus Perdix; species Perdix hodgsoniae. The sequence goes on along the minus strand of JAPSGF010000056.1, from coordinate 4,104,246 downwards.
AGACTGTAAAGCGATTATAGGGAGTTATCAGGGGAGAAGGTGAGGTGGAGTGTTGTTTGTCTGGTGTTCTGATTAAGCATCCCTAATCGCTTCAATTCATTTTCATATGTAATGGAACACATACTTTCATAAAATAATATGCTTGTTTTATTATTTTACAACTCAAACCATTCATGTTTTATATCACTCTACTCTTCTTTCAAATGCTGCTTTTTTATTATTATTATTTTGGTTCATCTCTCACACATTTAATTTATGGATGTGAGCCCTGAGCTATATGTTTAAAGAAGATTCATTCTTCTCTTCCCTTTACTGCAGAGAAATATGAACTTCGAGACTAATACTGACTTGTATGCTGAATTTGCTATTTATTCAGTGAATATACTCTACAGATTTATTCTTTCAGATGTTTTGAGTAAGTGGTGGCTCAGACAATTTTCTGTTCTTTCACGTGTAGAATTCCAATATGAAGTTCAGTGGAGACTCTGTAGAAAGATCTTATGCAGATTTCTTGTGTGGAAATCTCAAATAAGAACTTTTACACTAATATTTTTATTACTACCTGTGTGACAATGCAACTTACATTTTTTATTCATGACTTTCTTTGGTACTTCAGAAAACACAATACAAATTTGAGTAGTCAGCATCAAAGATTGGATATAAAGCTGCATGTATTAATAAAACGACAAGTGCAGTATTTTATTCATCACATTCTTAGATTTTTTTTCTTGTCAAAGGCAGATTAAAACAGAAACTGAAGTTGTTTTGTTTTGTTTTGGTTTGTTTTTTTTGATCTTATATCCACCCTCTTCTTTATGGCAATCTCAGTCTTTATGGAGTCACAAAAAATCCAGGGTTATTCTAGCTTAAACAAATAAGATTCACTTTGGCTAAAGAATTACTGACTGTTTTGTGCTATTTTTATCTCTTGAAAGAGAAGTAAAATTGGTTAATATGAAACAAGTTAGACTTATAAGTGCTATATGACACTTTCTTTCCACCCCCATGTGTAATTTCCACCACAGGGAATAAATGACTGACCCCACCCCCTTCCTAATAATATATTGCCCAAGACTATTATTTTTGAAACATTAATGGCATCCTTTCAACTGCCATAAGGCTGCAGACACGTTTTTTAATCATTATTTTGCTCATTGTGGGAAGCTGAAGTCACAGCATTTAATGTGTGGTCTTCACCTTACATAATAAAATAGAAGCTAATGAAGAAAAGCTCTGTTGTGGTGAATTAGACAGCAACAGAACAAGTCAGAATACCCACCTATTGACATTACAGAACATATCTTGAATGCGTTGGCTTTTAAACTAGCTCATGTTCAATTATTTAAAAGGGTCTGGGGAGCATAGTTTTGGCTTCATAAGGAAGAAGATTGTAATAGTTTTTTAGCTATCAGCTGACAGCCTCATTACTTAATGTCTTTACATTTAATAAATACTTCTATACTCTGTGACTTACTTCTATCTTTTTTATTTGTCAACAATGTGTAAAATCTGAAATTCTGTTTCTTCTCTCTACATATTTGAGGGGGGAAAATGATTAGATATTTCCAATAGAGTGTCAGTTGATTTTGGAAATCCTAAAGGAATTTTTTTTTTTTTTTAATGCAATTAGACATGAGAGTGCAATATATGTTTGTTCTTTGACTATAGATGAGATTTATGTATCAATTCTGTTTTAAGAGACCCATGGGTTTCCTGAATAGAAACTCAGGAGTGCAGGGAACTTAGGCTAATCAACAGACTGTGATGAAATCACCCAGAATAGAATACAGTTGACAAGAATGATTAAGAGGCAAACCAGTTTATTCTCCTGTAAGTTATCATTTTACTGTAATTTTTACTACCAGCAATTAAAAGTACTTTTTTTTTTTTTTTTTTTTTGCTGCTGTTTTGTACTCCATCCTTCCAATCCATAAGCAACAGACTACTGTTCTTCTGGTGTCGTGAAACAAGAAAGGCTGTAAAGCATATGTAGTTAGGAATACCATGCGTTACTCACTTACATAAGTTTCATTAAGAGACTATTTATGGATTTTTATGAATGCAGATTCTGGGAGAATACAAGAGAGACCATTGCCATTCCTATACACGTGAGCCAATAAATGTCCTCAGGACACAGCAGGGATTATGATTATTTTATCCATATTGCACATATTTTTTTGTATGGATGGATTTTTAAAGATCCAGTAATTGTATGTGCTAGCTTTTTGTATGAACAGAAGGAGCATTGTCCTATATCAGGGCCTATTCTTGTTAATTATCATGGGCTGAAGGCAACCTCAGTGCCAGGATCTAGATGGTGGAGGGACGGAGAGAAATGACAGGCTAAAGCTGGGGCTACCAGTGATTTCACATATGCTGTATAATACTATTTTGCTTTAAAATAACTCCTTGTATATGTAGATGCTGTAGACTATAGATGTTGTCTGTCACAGAATTTTTGATGTTCTATCTAAATCTTTATCACTTTTCTACAAATAAATATTAATTGCATAAAAGCAAAAACATAATTTCAAATTAACAGTTTCTCTCAAACAGGCTTTTCTCATTGCACTTTATTCTTGCCCATCTTACCAAACTTTTACGTGGAGTGATCAAAGGAAATCTGAGTGGGCAGAAGGAGCAACAAAGTCTGTAGATCTGGTAATTTTATGTGATAATTACTTAACCAAAGTCACAGTAGCTGGAATGGATCACATGACTGTAGATCTTCTGACTATAGTCACAAAATGACTAGTAGTATTTTGCCACAACTCAGAAAAGTGATCACTGTCTCTCCTTCCTCCTTGGCCATGGAGTCCTGCTGCTTCATTCGGCTCACCCCTAAGAGAGATGATTCAATTTAGCTTTTTGGCAGAAAATGAATCTAGCAACAAAAATGAATGGTTGGTATTTCTGCTAGCTTTGTGATCTGAGTCAGCCTACAGACATTTGAGATGAGTAAAGAGGTGGCAGGAGGAAATGCATCTGGAAGAAGAACAGCACATATTCAGCCAAATCTAGGTCCTCACAATATAGAACAACTAAATTCAAGAAAATCTTTTATTTTTTAGCGTAGCACATATACAAAAGAACTACCTGACATGAAATTAAAATGTACCTCAGACAGGAGATAACCAACAGGGACAGGGCAATGAAGAAAATGAATTGAAGTGTATCAGAAGGATAGCAGTCAGGCTAAGAAGAGTCATTCTATAGAATTTCTCTCTACTGTCTGTGAGGAAAAAAGAAAGCCTCTCTAGAAAGTCTGTCCCAAACAAGAGCCAAACATTAGGTATTTTGATTCACCTCAGGAAGAAGCTGATCTCTCCATGTACTCTAAAGCAGGTTGAGGAAACTAAGGGACCAACCCTAGGTTAATGTTAGTCTTTGCGATTTCATTCTACTGGTTTTAGCAATGTGCAAATTAAATTACATTGAGTGAAAATATTAACAATCTAATTCCATGCAAAAATTAGCTTTGGTAGCTTTGAGAAGAGATTTAGATTTGAGGAAATGATTCAGAAACCCGAGGGAAGCATAGAGAAAAACAATACGAGTAAAAGAAAGTTGTCTGTGTTGGCATTCATTGCTCCGCAGCGCCAAGACACTTACAAGCATGCATTTCTCCAGAGGACAATCTGGGAATGTTTTTAATAAGGCAAAAAGTTACCGGATAGTAGAAGATGCAAGAGGCAATTTCAGGCAGTTGATGCTGAAATGGTTGAAATTACATTTGTTTATTCTAGGGGTGGATTTTACCTGAAATATCCAGGTTTCAGGAGGACTTTTTTCTCATTCTAATTTCCTAAAATGTTACTATTCTCACATTGAGGGTATGTGGATCACTAATATAACTTGTTTTTTGTTTGTTTTTTTTTACCTTACTGTAATTCAATTTACTTACAATAGCTTTGCTAACATTGCTAAATAGTAGACCCCTGTGCTATATTACATCTCCTGTCTGTGATAATGTTCGTATAACAATTCAGCATGATACAACTCAATCAGAAACTAAGCAGCATGTTTACAAACTGTTACCTGAAGCTGAAAAGAAATTCAGAACTCAAACTTAAACTTTCTCTGCACATTTTAAAAACTCTCCAGGCCACTCCTGAGAGATTTCAGAATGGCGTTCAGATCTTTTAAACTTTCTTCTTCAAAAAGTGAGTGTACAGGTCCATCTAGCTCTAAATAAATATCAGGTTCTGTATATGCTCTGTACCTGTAGATATCTCAGTCTCTTAGTTCCAAACATCAGTACCAACTAGCTTACAACATCTGATTTTAGTTTTCCAGTTTGTCTTTGTTTTTGTTGCTTGTTTATTTGTATGTTTTAATTATTATTTAGAGATCTCTACACTGTAAATGTATTTTTTAAATGTGGTGGAACAAACAACTTGAACACATGGTTAAAATTAAGAAAATTAAAACTGAATTCTAAAGCTGGGCCTCTAGAAAAACTTTCTATCAACCTTTCTTCAAAAGTTGCAGGGTGAGTTTACCTGTTAGTATTTTACAAACATATTTAGAGTTTAGCAGACAAAAGAGAGAAATATGCTAGCATTTCTGATAATTCAGAAAGAAGAAAGCAAAATGTTTAAAGTATATTTGAAGGTAAGACTGAATTCTTTTTCCTTTTCCAAAGTGATTTCTAAAGAAAAGAAAATGGCAGTAATATGTTACGCCGTGGGTCTGAAGTTTGTTGTTTGTAGTATGTCACCTCAGATTTAGCTTTCCCTACTTTTCTTATAGCAGCCTACTCATGAAGAAGAGACAGTATCTTTTTTCTCTCAAAAGAAGGAAAGCTTTTGTTCAGGTGGGATATCCTGCCTTCACAATTTATAGCACATCTCCTATAGCACATCTGTCTAGTTCTTGCCCCACTCTTTATTAAGAGATTAACCTTTTCATATGTATTTCTTTACAGTCACTGTATGACTGTATTCTAAATGATTCCTCTAGTCTGCAAACACAGAAATAACTTTACCCTTGTGAGTAGTTCACTACCTTTCAGTTGGAATCATTGTGTAAAATTTTGTGTATCTAAAAATGTTTGGAATCAGAACTCATCATTGGTTCTAGACAAATTTTAAAAGTTGCATTTTTTTCTTAGAAATACCTTCTGACTATTTTATGGGGAAACTTTTCCAATATTTTCTAATTTTCCATTTTTATTGAAATATAAAAATAACATTCCATTATTCTGATAGGTAACTGAAAACTTTCATGTTCAAGTTTGCACTAAAAAAATATGGCCTGAGCAATGAATGTTGAAAATTTCCATTCAATTTTATTTAATGTATGAAAAAAAGACTCAAAATTCCATCTAATTCTGTTTTACCACAACCTTGTTCAGCCTGGAAGACTATTTCAGTCAAAACTTTTTTTTTTAAATCATTTCTGAATAATTGATTCTCTCTTAATAGGAGCCAATTCTTATGTCAGCTGACATAGTCCCACTGATGCTGCATTAGCATCATTTCACTGTATCAGGTAAATATCCAAAAATGCAGTGTTTTCCTAGAAAAAAATGCCATTCTCCATATGGCATGAAGTAAATTAAAAAATATAATAATAAAAAATAAATAAAATAATAATAATAATAATAATAATAATAATAATAATAATAATAATAATAATAATAATAATAATAATAATAGCAGTAGTTTTTTAACTTTTTTGTAGCCTAAGATTTTTAAGGAAGCCACAAAGTAGGAAGATAATGGAGTAGTGGAGACTTTCTCAACTTTAATTACAAATCAGGTATTCCTCAGTAGAATTACTTATTTTGCAAAATTTGTGGAGTTAAGCTTGGGACTGTTCTTACTAGTAAACATATAAATCTGTTTAAAATAATATCTTTCAAGAAAAAAATACTTTCTAGTACCAGGTAGATAGAAGCACCAATGTCTATTTTATTCTGTAGTGTTGGCTTTATAATCATATGTAAAATTCCTTTTCAATTCAAGGAGGAATGTAAAATCCCACCAATTCAAAAATCTTTTCTAATTATTTCCCTGTATAAGGACTCCAAGCATGTGCAACAGGCAGAATCTGAGTTAGAACTGCTTAAAAAATAGGGAAGGACTGATTAGATTTGCATTCGTCTTGCTTAAATCAGGATTGAATCAAAAATTTGGGGTTACAGTAGTTTCCAAGAGCTTTTTATGCTATTTGAAGCTTGCAGGTAAAAAAATGACTGTTTCAAACATCTTACAGAAAATGGGGGAGAAGTATATGATAAGTAGCCTTTAATACTTATGTTTCTGTTTGCCAGGAGGTGACATCGTTGATCCAAAAGATACTTATCAATTATTCTATTATTATTTAATTATATCTCCCAAAAGATACTTATCAATTATTCTATCAATTATTCAATTATATCTCCCAAAAGTTATATTTCTCAACAAGGATCATATGACTGCTGAACTCCTTCAAACAATATTTACTGTGATTTAGACAGATTGCAAATCAGATTACAATCCATAGCAGTAAGGAATGCAAAACTGCAGCATGAGAAGAACACGGCACCTTACCTGTGTGTGATAACAGAGCTCACTGCTGCTGCCTGATGAAGAAATGGACAGACTATTTTCAGAAAGAATTTAAATAAGGCACAGTAGCAGGTTTTCATGGCAGATTTTCCAGTAGTGATTCAAGAAGGTATTTTTTTCTGGTAAAGAATGAAACCACATGCTTATAATCATTTGTAGAAAACAGAACATGAGCACTAATTTATGGTTAAGCACACAGCCAAGAATATTTCCAAAACTGGGATGAATTTAAACATATTAACTGATTTCTTGAAGTAGGAGCCTACCATCTAAAAAATACCAAGTATTTTCTTTGTTTTCTGTTTTGGCTTCTAGGCCATTTGAATTCAAGAATTCAAGAGGGCGATATTACGTTGTTCCATATTTAGTGCAAGGGTCACTGTCTTATCATAATCGTACTCATGTACAAAAATCAAAATGATACAACTTGTTAAAATTGTTTCGGGTTTAATTGATTTACTATTGTGTGATGAAAGCATTTGCTGTGAATCTTACTGCTTAATTTTAGTAGATGAAAGACTGCAAAAGGATGTGGACAGGAATGATTGCTGGTAGTCTCTGAACTCTAAATGAAGTTCAAGACACTGGATTAATTTGGTTATTTCCAATTTGGTTATTTGTTATTTGAGGGAAAGGAGGAGCCATTTGTCCTTGTTATTTGTATTTCCTGTTTTGTGTGTGATTTCATTTCTTGAAAAAATAAAAAACCATTTATCATGGGAAAAGGATAGTTATAAAAGTATCGTGAAACCATACCTGTGTAGAAAGACTTCACAGCTTTCTTACCTTCCAGTCTTCTAGTATAGCTCCATACTATATCCAGAGTATAGCTGCCAATCACAATTAATAAAGGAAAATTAAATTGTGACTATGTACTGAACAAGAATGTCACTAGGATAACGTCTTTTACTTAAACTTTGATTTTGACTTCCAGCTACTCATCTATTGCAGGGTGAAAAGCCAGTTAGTGTGTCAGCTTGCCATTCTCCCTATATTTCTCCCTTTCTCTTTCTCTTCATCCCAATTTAGTTCTAAATGTTACCTGACAATATTGTTGAAACACGCTCTTCCTTCACCCAGAAGCTGATTTAACTTTTTGTACAGGCCACTGATTTCATCATGTGGGTGACTGTGGTTGCAGAACAAGCTTAGATGATCTTTATCTTGTGTCTTTTGGAAAACTTCAGGGTTAGTTGAGCAATCTTGCTACTGACTCAACTTTATGTGCTTTATTAACCTCAAGGGCTTGTGTAGAAAGAGAAAAATGCTTAAGGATTATTCTCTTCTTGGAATGACTGATTTTAGAGAGGATTCTTATGCCTTATTTCACTTTTTGTTCGAAGGTTAGGATATTCTTTTCATGCACATTGGATTTTTTTGGTGCCATTCCCAACAATTATTGAAGCATTGTATTTTCCTATAAGCCTGATATTAATATTACTGAGGACTGTAAGAGTTAATATATGTAAAGATCAAGATTTACAGCCCAACTGATTAGATTCCAAATAATAATGCAAAAAAGAAAATCTAAATGACTCACACCATGTCCTGTAGCCATGCCCACTTTTCTTATATTAAATGTTTATCACGAGTTTGTGATTTGAAAACATATTTTGAACTGTATTTCTCACGTTGTGTTGCTCACTGAATAGCCTTATGTACGTACTAGTAGCTACATACATGGAAAAGAATTCCACTACTATACTATAAGTAGCAAGACATAAAGTTAAAAAAAAAAAAAAGTGTTAAACTATAGTGACAACTACACATCTGGAAGAGCGTAGAAATGAGAGATTACACTACAATATACACTATAATTATTGCCCTAGTTGTAAGTAAGTAATACACTTGAATGCTAGTCAGTGTATTCATCAGAAAGAGTCCCAGATAAATTCAGGGCTTTACTGGAGCCCATTTTAGAAGTCAGGTTCAGTTTAGAAGCCAATGTTCAGTGATATTCACGGTGTGTTATAACTGGGTTTATGTTTTGGTTTTCATCTTTTCTGTGTTTGTAATGGCTATTTGGTTGGGGCCAACAAAAGGTGTACATTTTGTTTGGTCAAGTAAATATTCTTATTAATCTTCATATTAAAAAAATAAGTGGAAGCTATGAAAGAATACATTTAACAGTATTAATCAAAAAAGCATGTTTAAAATGTTGGAGGATGTGCTATAATCCTGAAATCAGAAATAGAGGCTATTGGGACGTAATCTTAAAAAATCCAAACATTGTGTGACAGACTCTAACTAAAGTAACTTATGATCTACACATTTTGGAAAAGAAATAAGATTTCATTCCTAGCATACGTGCCAAGTTTAATATATCTCATAAGCATATTGAGAGTGTATTTTTCATTTCATCATTTGAAGAGAGACAAAGCATTTAAGCAGTTTAATTGTTCAATACAAAGCAATGACGGGAACCATACTAGAAAAATACTCCTAATTCTTCACAAACATTTAAAGTACATGCCAAAGTTGATAACATTTTGTGCACACTAGAATAATTTAGTATGTTTTTTTTTTCTCTGATAAGAAAATATTTATATCTTTGGAAAATAAAGATTATCAGTGTATTCTAATCAGTAATATATACTACATAGAGCAAATGCTGTTGAAATTATGCAAAAGGTTGGAGTAATAATGGAGATTTAATGTTCAAATAGCTGTATTTTTCACTTACATCCAAATTTGTAAATGTCACTGAGGTCAATTTACTACATATTTAACTTTGCAAACATTGCATTCTTGTTATTGTTGTTCGGAATAGTAGCAGCCTTATCTTAGGTACTGTTTGCAGACCTATTTGCACCTCCATTAATTACAACAGGAGACATACATACATTCATGAAGCGAATTTGACCTTAGATACAGGACTAGGAAGCATCTCTTCCTTAGTCATTCAATTCAGCTTCCTGAACAAAAAAAGCAAGGTTTGTTGTTGTTGTTGTTGTTGCTTTGTGTTGTTTTTTTTTATAGCCATCCCTAAAGACAACAGTCTTGCAATTGCCTTGTTCACATGGATTGTGGTGAATCAGTCCTAATGAAATAGCTCCAGGGAATGAAGGCTGAAGGCTCATAATATCAAATGGTGGGCTCTGTCCCACAACACTTCTTGAGAGCTCTAAAGAGTTTGTATTTTTTCCGCTCACTCTATTACTATTACTGCACATGATGTGAGAGCAATCTTAAAATGCAAATCATTACTTTTGTGTTAGGTCAACAAACCTTGAGTGAACGCTGGACTTTTAATGCCACTGCATACATTATTCTTTAGGGTCTGTATTATAAATCTGAATGCTGCAAGTGCATTTTGCTAGGTGTTTTTGAGATAGTGACATGATTTTTGTTGTTGTTTCAGAAAATAATAAATAATCTTTTGAAGAAGTCTCTTCCTCCTTTGTATTTAACAGAAATAGACTAGGACAAGTTTTCAGCTCATGTAAATGCTTATCACACCAAAGAAGTTCTCTTATGCTAGTTGTAATTTAGCTTTCTTGAAAAAAAATAAAAAATCTAAAGTTTATTTTAATATTTTCCACAATTCTGTTTAGTTCAAATGATGGGAAAAAAAATGTGCATCACCCAAGATAACAGCTCTGAAGGGCAGATAAGCATGTTGATTACAGACTCTGCTCAACTTACAGTTCTACACTCTTGATGTCACAGTTCAAGCGAAATGTGTTGATGTGCCAGAAGTGCACTAAAATGCAATAGTTCGATACGCAGCTATGTTTACTTAATTTCAAGCTTTTGAATTGAATGTCAGTCAATTACACTGTTATGATACATATCTTATTACAAAACAAGGTACTATGCACATGTATTTTAGGTAGCACATCTCCTTCACTTTTAAACTATTTTCTGTTTTAGAAAGCCTTGCAACTAAGCAATCATTTTTGATTGTGGTATCAGCCACAAAACATTTTCTTAATGTGATTCTTTAAATATAAATTAAAAACAAAATCCTATCTTGTTCTCTATTAAAACATTTCCCAGCCTTAAATACTTCTGCAGGGGGAAGTATTTCTCACGTACTCATATAAATAGGAAATTTTAATATTACCTATCACAGTATTTGAGTATTTTCCAAAAACTAATTTGAATCACAATAGCTCAGCAATCTAATTTACACTTAACCTCACCTTTTCCACCCTAATCCATGTCCTATTTTCTTCTTCTTAGCTGCTTTGTATAGAGGCTATGAGGATACTAATTTGAAGTGAAACTTCAGCTTTGTTCTGAAAGCTAAGTGAGCTTTGGTCAATCTAATATCTTCTGACAGGGAATCTAGAATCTTTTGTTCTGTTTATTGAATTAGCCTATATTCTGCTCCCGTGAGCTTTGTTTTTCAGATTGATAGATTCATGATTAATGCAAAAGAGAGCAACTGAGGATGACAATCTCCTCATGAAGAAATGCACTCTGAAGTATGTGGAAAAAACATTTCTTAAAGGACTTTGGCATTTAGCATGGAGACCATGTCTTTGGCCTGGTAATTTTAAAGGATATGAATAATCAAAGTCTGTTGTATTTATATGAAAGTAATAGGAATTTCAGTAATTCATTCCAGCAGTTTTCAATGTATGAGTCAGGGCCTGATCATTATACAGAAGACTAGGGTACAGTTTTTAACTCACTGAGGTGGAAAAAGGCCTTTTTCAAAATTTTAAAGTATTCAACTCTCTACAATGCCAGGTAATCCAAATGGATTGCTTTGACAGTCTGGTTACCATGAGAATCCCTCAGCGTAAAGAGATAGGTTGGAAGATTATAGCTTTAGCAAAATTTAACGGAATATTCTTCTTCTCACATCATTTTCTGTCTTGATGAAAAATGAATTTGCACAACTACTCTATCCTAACGGCTGATTTCTCTGAAGCACTTGGAAAGGTATAAATTGAGAACGTTCAACAGATTAGAAATAAAGAAACTGCATGAGGGAACCATTGACATCTGAGATTATGGACTTTATCAATTTTTCCTCTGTGAAGATATTCATGTCAATATGGAGGTTTATACTGAAGATGTTCATCAAAATGATTTTTGAGAAAGTCCTCAACACAGCAGAATTAAAAGGAAAAAAACAAAACCATACATGGACAGTATTCCTTAGATATTTCCTTGTATTCACGGACTAATTAAAGAATGGAGGATTATGGTATTATAGTTCTGTATGGGAACTGTTGATCATGGCCTGAACCTCTGATTGACCACCTGAGGCAAGCAATGAGTCAGTCATGGGAACACAGATGAAGGCAATTCACCTGTGCTATGAGAAGAGGTGGAGCCTGGCTCCCCCTCTCCTAGATCCCATTTAAGTGCTGACTGCCACTGAGGAAGGACCTCTTTCTGGAGATTGCTCTTTGTGGAATTGATTGTGAGCCTGTGACCTCCGTGAACATTTCCATTTATTTTGATTATCTTTCCATTGCAATAATCTTACTAAGCCTAACCTTTGTATACCTATTGATTGTACAAGTTCTTTTAACAAAATCGAATACAAAATTTTGTCAATGTTTCTTACTTTTGAGTAGTCTCTATGGGGCATTAAAAAATTGATATCCAAATTATATTTTTAATCTGTTTTATAGAATGTTTCCAATGTGCACAAACACTCCACTATTTGCTTGTAGTAATCAGTTTAAACTGTTTAAGGGGACATATGCTGTACATATGAAATACTTAAAGTTTCAGCTGAATAAAATCACAAAGTTCCCATCCATTTCATAGGTCTTCAAATAAGCTTTGTACACTGTTTTATATGGAAAATGTGTATTATTTTCCATTTAAAGTGCTATTCTGCAGTATTTAAGTTATGCATTTTTGATCTTAATGCATTAAGTAATTGTAGGCTGAGTGATGAAAAGATTAATTCATAATATATCTTTACAGTACACGTTTATGGGCACTCAGACATGCTTTATTATCAGTATTTTTTGTACCAAGTGGAGCTCATTTGTCATTAACTCAGAAACAAAACAAAATATATAGCTTGTAAAGGTATTGTGAATGTCCATTAATATTTTTTTAGAGATGTAGAGGGCAGGAATGATAGTCAGAGAAGTATAATATAATGATACCTAAATTCTCTGGGGGAGAAATGCAGAGTTCGGTATTGGGATATGCAAAGTTATTATTTAAGATAAAATCCTGTGACATTCTTAAAGCTATATTTTTTTGGAGTAATTATTATGTTGTCTTCAGCTGTTAAATGAAAATCTTAAGTTACATTTTTATTTGGGCTACAAGTACTCATTTGGAAACAAGCTAACAAATTAAAACGCTCTAAGTAAGAAATGGTTGTCTGACATTGGAAGACATTAGAATGAAGTGCTATGCTGATGATGCTGAAGTCAAAAGAATTATTTTAGTTTTGGGGGAGGGGTTGTTAAGGGAATGTGATTTGCCTTGAAATAAAGTACATGGCACTAATCCTACTGAAAGTAAATGGGCAGATCTTAGAAATAGAGAGAAAAATGATTATTCTGCATTACATTAATATAAAAAAAAGAATTTCAAAATGTGAGGAAGAAGTTAATCCACACTTTCATTAACACTTCACCCGTGAAAATCAAATCATAGGATTTGATCTTGCTCTTACTGAATTCAGTGTTTTGAATTTAATAGAAAGATGACCTCATCACTGCTGAGTCCAGCACTGTCCCTATTGCTTGCCCCAATTAGACTTTAACAACCTTAGTTTCTTTTTTTCCTCGTCTTTTTACTTCATTTTCCTTGTCTGGAGTGCAGTTTCACCAAAAAATAGTAATAGACTGATAGTTACCTGGCAGTAGTATATAGATTGAAACTGGAGATTGAAAATCTCAGTCCCAGAATACCAGAAATTTATAGAAGTGTATCCATTTCTTCTGCTGGATGGGTGATAATTGTTTTTTTGCTCATTTTCATCCCAAAGTAATAAAACTATACAAAACAACTACGTACTGTATTCTTTAACTGCATACTGTATTCTTGGCGCAAAGTATGCTGTTTGGTTGTGCAGAGTTTCCATGAAAATATCACAATGGGAACTGTAGTTCATTTGCATTGTCACTTCCTAAAATTTTGCAGAAACACACCCTTGAAAGAATTAGGTCACACAAAATGTGGCCTGAGGGTTTCTCCTTTCTGTTTTTTCCCTGTGGATTTCCTCAGCTGATGTGATGAAAATTGTTCCGCATCAATAATTTTTTGAGTTAAGGTTTCCTGAAAAATGTATTTGGCTTATGGAAATGAAATATCATTTAGTGGGAAAATTTCCCTGTCTTTCCTTCCAGATCTGTTGTCTCAACACAAATGCAGTGGTGTTTCAGCGCACATACAACCGTATACTAAACGGTGGCAACTGTAATTACCTTCTCAAAATGGTTGTCCTTAAAGCCATGCATTCAAAATTAATGTTACAGTAGTGCAAGGAAATGATCACCGCAAATTTTGTTTTCCTTGGATATTACAATTTACATATCAATAACTGTAACTTCAGAGCTGAAAAGCTTTCTCCTGATGTTTTTTACCAATGTGGGTTTGTTGTTTTTTGGGTTGGTTTTTTTTTGGGTACTGTGAAAAAAATTGTGGTATAACAATGCAGTTATTTTTTTCATACTGAAAGTAAGATAATTGATCAGTGAGGTAAGCACACAAAAACTAACATTTATGCTTATTCATTAATTTACCTGGCAAGGCCTGAATACAGCTTAAAGCAGTATCATGCCTTTCATCTCTTAATACACACTTTGTACATGCTTGCCTTGATTGCTTGCTTTTTTAGTTAGGAAATATTTTTATATAAATAAGCAGAATTTAGTCCTGATTTTGTAATTGCATATGTATCTGATTTCCTGAATCAGATGCATGTCTGCTCATGATACCAAGAACTGCATATTTTGTGGCATGAGATTTATGTTATTGAGAAATTTTGCGTGATTTTTTTATTTACTGAAGCTTCTGATATATACAATTCAACATTTTCTTTATCTGCATTTATTTTCTCCTTTTTTTGAAATGTTGTTCTTGTTTGGTGTTTTGTTAAATAGGTTATAGTAATATGATACAAATATTAAAAAAAAAAGATCTGCTCCAGAAGTAATGCCTCCTATTTTATAATGCTCACCCATGACGTCAGAGGCAGATGGTGGTGGTATGGAAGTAGAGGTTGAATGTTCCTGACAATATTCCGTTACATGTTGTTGTGCAACAGATGGCAGCAGAGGGACAGTCTGACAAAATGGTTTCTGACATGCAAGTGCGTATGAAGCAAAGATGTAGAATTGAATTCCTCCATACAGAAAAATATGGCACCCATTTGCATTCATTCACTCTTTCTGAATGTTTACAGGGACCAAATAATGGATGTGAGCACAATGAGGCAGTGGATGGTGCATTTCAGCAGTAAGGGCTATGACAGCAGATCAGATAATGCTGATCCTGATGCTAATTTGTGTTTTTTCACTTTACCTTATGATCACAGCATTTTTTTAAAATGTTTGGAAAGCCCTTTTGTGAGTATGATACAAAGAGACTGTCTTTATGTATTTTCTATAGATTGCACTGTATCTTCTTATCTTTAACTGTTACTGCAATATGAATTAATAAAAAGACAAGGAATAAGCTTGTATCATTTATATCTGTTATTACTTCTGTACAAATATAAACAGTCATAAGTAAATGAAGATAGATGCAGAATAGCCATCTGTTAGGAAGTTAGTTCAAGTCAAAACACTTAAAATTTGGCACTGCAGGATGCATTCATATAAATCTGATTTTAGCCATATAAGTAACTAGCCACATGTCCAGATGTTCTGTTTCATTGCAGCCTTCATTTGGGAGCTGGTAAGAACTCAGAATCAGCCCACTGAGGTAGCAGCCTAAAATTGGATTTAGGTGCCGAACTTTCTGTTTGAAAGTGTTGGCATGAGTTCATCATCTAACAAAAGGTCTGTCTTACAGATTCTTCATTGCTAACTCACATGCATAGAGGTCTAAAGTTCTTCTTTCAGTCCATGAATAACTATGATAATTATGTGAAATCTCCCAGCTGATGAAAGATGCAGATTTGAAACCATGTAGGCTGAACAATGCTGTGTTTGTTTCCTGCTTCCTGGAAAGGTGCTTCACCACTAGATTTTCATAAAATAAAACTACGGCAGCCACAACTGTCCTCTCTCACTTTTTTTTTTTTTTTTTTTTTTTTTCCTGCCTTCCTAAGGATGCAAGGCTTATTGGGTCACAGTATTTTTCTTTTCTGTGAGTCTTTGCCCCCCTAACTCCCATAAATTTTAAACTAATTGTCCAATTTCAGTCAAACTGGAGAAGTGGCAGTTTCTCACAAAATGAGCATCTGAGTAGAGGAGAGAGATCAAAATACACGCCTTTGCCGAGAGAGAAAGGTTAGGACAGATCAGTTACTGCATAGTAGCTTATATGATCTTTCAGCTGGTAGAACTTGAACAAAACTTCCCTTATGATTCTAAAGAGGTGTAGCACAGAAAGAACACATCCATGGGAAACGGGTATCATCACTGTCCTGAGGCACAACTTGTTTTCAAAAGAAAACAGTCAGTCTCACCCAGAAGGAAAGGCAATCAAATCTGTTTTCAGGAAAGGTTCTGGGCTGTAGCTCCAGGCTGGATGCAAAAATCTGAGTCTTGAGGGAAAAGCAACATTTTAGACATCTGTTTCTGCTTGCTCTTCCCCACTGGCTGCCTATGGGAGACTGACAGCTCAGCCTTTCGCTCACTTGGACACGCCTGCTTTAGGCAGTCCTGTGCTTTGTAAGTCTAGCACAGATCTATGGATTCTCCTACAGAGCCTCTGTGACATATAGGGAGTTTTACAAAAGACGTGTCTGAAATTTTCATTCTGATTATGAGAGATTTATACCACGGTGTTGTCTCCTGCACTGCGTCTCGAATTCTGCCCGTCTGTTCTCACAGTTGTCTTCCACAGGCACGTGAAGTCGAGTCAGTCTGTTTGCTGAAAACTATGAGCATTATTACTGTTCCTCTCCTGTAAAAATGAGTTCTTATCTTATTTTACCACTTCCCCTACAGAGCTAGAATCATAACCCCTGCTTGTGCCATCCTGAGCTGCTAGATACGGATACATTACAAAAGCAAGCATATGTAAATAAACTGATATCAGCCTGACTTTTTCCACGACACCTGAGGATTTGCAGGCAGTAGATACAGTCTCACTGCCAGACGACTATCAGCAGTTCTGGGAGCTGTTGAGGCAGATGGCTGAGGCACCAGATCTGACAACAAATACGCCTAAAATGACTTACTGACTCTTCAGTGGTTTTTGATATTAAGCAGAGAGGAAAGCTTATGCTTCTCTGTAATGAGGATATTACCAAACCAGCAAGAGACCTCTGGATGAATGTGTTTTTGATCCATATAGTTAAAAGTAAGGAAGACAGTAGACAAGAGAAGCCTCAAGCACTTGGAGGTTCTGGTACCTCTTCTCTCGTAGACTACTCTGAAAAAGTCAGCACTTGTGCTGATAGCACACATTGCTGTAGAAGCCCTTTACTTACATTAATAAAATTGGCCTTCTAATCTTTTCTCAAAGTAAACTTGTAAGCAGCTGAAATTCTTACTCAAAATTGTAAAGCAAAGACATAGGATCTCTGCTACAGACATGCAGATAAGCCTATGTAAATTTACACTTTGTCTTAGTACAAAATGGTGCTGGAAAATCAACAGGCTCAGATATAACGTACCAATTGGTAACCATTGTGATGCAGTGAATAACACTATGGAATAACTTGCCCTATGGAATAACTATGCTAATCCATTATGCATTAATACAATTTGGTTTCTTAATGTAGCATTCCTAAGAAAATTAATTAACTAAATTTATAATCTTGGCTTTTATTTTCCTCCTTTTTAGCCTCTGTTTTTCTTTGTCTTTACATATTCAATGTTCACATTCTTGTCCTTGCAACAAGAATTGTCTATTTTACTTATCAGTCAAGCGCCCAATAAACTCTGTGCCAGGACAAGTAATTCAGGAAACACATTCCAAATACCACTATTCAGTGATGAAATTTCTTCATGACTCATCAAGGATTTTGCTCACAGGAATTTAT
Organism: Perdix hodgsoniae; assembly: GCA_035772895.1. Taxonomy (NCBI): domain Eukaryota; kingdom Metazoa; phylum Chordata; class Aves; order Galliformes; family Phasianidae; genus Perdix; species Perdix hodgsoniae. The sequence continues at coordinate 4,086,600 of JAPSGF010000056.1, read as the reverse complement.
AAACTAGTATATGTTATTCTGTTACCTTACAATAGCATCCCATAGTTTCCTTCAAAAGTCATTCTGTGCAAGCTGCAGTTATTCAAAACTATGCAGTAACAGTTTTGCGAAGCAGTGTTCCTATTACTCCTGTGCTAGTGGGTACCATTTCAGCACTGCAGCTGCAGAGTTGCATCAGAGACCTTTAAACTCACTGCAGCCATTAGCATTAGGCAATGTAGAAGGTAAAACAGCCATCTGTGACCTGCTGGAGAATGGAGATAAAGGAATTTTGTGAGGTATTATTTCTCCTTTTCTCTGGAGGATGACCTACAGAGCAATAAGCTTTGCAGGAAAACTGCAAGGGAATATTACTCTTGAAATATCTCCTACTTAGTCATGCTGCCTTCCAGGTTATCTTTTCAATGTGTCCCAAATTTATTTAAAACAAAACAAGAAACCTTATGACTTTCTTTCATAGAAAGACTAGTTCATTAAGGCTAGGTATAGTGTGTGTGTATTACTTTCAGACCATACAAGTGCACGACAGCATATTCAAGTAACCAGGGAAGATTTATCTTGACAGCATTTGCTTTTGTTCTTCGTTTTAATACATGAAAATGGAAGCTGACAAGTACTCATACATATTGTGTTCTGCAGTGCTATTTATCTGTTTTCTTGGCTGTTAGAATCCTCTAGGCTAGCCTGAGTTGACCAAGAGCATTCAGCCATATCGCTAACTTTTTCTTTTGTCTCTTCCTCCCTGTCCTGACCTGTATGTGTGTGTATGAGTGTTTTCCTTTTGAATCTCAGCAGATGTAGGTTTGTCTGCAACCGGGGATGGAAGATGAATTAATGATGCGTAACAGAATTAAGATTACAATTACAAAAGGCAGTGCAGCATGCTTTATCTAGATATTGGAGGATATGTAAGTGTCACGTTTGCCTTATGCAAGGATTATCTGGGGAATAATGAATTACAAAAATTCTGATCCTTGGCCTAAAGGCTTTTCCAAAGCAACGTGTCAGGGTAAGCACTCAAATGGCCACTGAATGGAGATGACCTATCTGTAACTAGTACACTTTCATCAGCTTACAGATGCATTATATTTGCAGCAGTTTAGGACAAAGAAAGCAAAATATGAATTCACTTGAGAAACAGAAATTCTTTATCAAGTCTCGTTATTTGTCAGGTTTATTGCTTTAGTAAAGAAGCAAATGTATTTTAAAAGATATCACAGACTGAGCTGGAAGTGCTGCACAGTTAGCAGCTGGATATTTTCTACATGAAGGCATCCATACAGATATGAGGAAGGTATTAGTAGTGTGAAGGGGGGTGGAACTTGCCCTGCTAAGCACGACATGCATCCTGTTTGCACACAGAAAAGCCATTTTTGCTTCCATGCTTATTCTCAGAATAGATAAGTTCAAAGGTCTATTTCAGTAAATGTGGAAAATCTAGTATAGGCTTAAGAGATTATGTGCTTATGGGTGATTATAATTATTCGGGTGTAAGCAATGTAAGAAATAGCAGCATTTTTTTTCCTTATATATGCCAGCAATAAATCTATGTCATGGACACTGTAAATCAGAAAACTAAATTTTTAGCTCTTTCTTCTGTAAGTAAGACTTATGATTGCTTTTTATTTTTTCAGAAAAGCACTGTATGGAATGGGGAAAATGATTCTGCATTAAAAAGTTTTACTGAAACAACCCCATTTTCTTAAACTAATGAACAAGTATAATAAAACTTAATAAAAGAAATACATATTAAAAATATTTTCCATTTAACATATATAAATAATAATTTTATCTAAAACAAAACAAAACAAACAAACAAACAACAACAACAAAAAACCTGCTAGCTATTTCTGGCCGTATTGTTTTTTATATACACATGCTGTTTGTTAGTTTTTTCTTTCTTGTGAACAATTTAATTCAGACATCATAAGAGCGCTTTTATTTTAATGAATTTGCACTGCAAGTTAGGAGCAGACTTTAAAAAGCACAGTCTAGAACCTATGATACGTATCATATAAATGGCATAAAAAGTAATGAATTCTGTTTTGGGTAGTGAAGGGAGTAATCCTATGAAAGTTGCACAAGTGGCCAAACAAAACTTTTTTTTTTTTTTTTTTTTTTGTCTGTTTTAGGAGTGCATCTGTCCACAGCATCTCAGAAGGTGGTTTAGTAGTGGGACAGGTTACTGAAGAAACGTGTACAAGTAACTTCTGTCTTTCTACAGACCTGCCAATAGTATCAATAGCATTTTTTCCTAACTGCTGCTCCAGTTCAGTTTCTTTCAGTTTCTTCAAATTCAGCAGAGCAGTTCTCAGATGAATGAAAATATCAGGCAGTTCAGGAGCTCACAGTATCAGCACACTTTGCTCTTGGAGCCCTTGCAGTTCTGAAGTCAAGATAGACAAAGAAGCACTTGTACTGGTGATAGCTGACATCTAGCAATTATCGAGATAGGTTTTGTAGTTCTACAACACGCAACCAACCTCCCTTTCATTGATTTATCTCAGGAGAAGTGTGTTCAGAGAAATGTATGATTCATAGGATGATAATAATGTCATTTAACATCAGCAAGAAATGCTACAGAGTTCTTTAAATGCCAGTACTTAAAAATTTTAAAAAGAGGCTTAGCTCAGAACCAGATTTGAAGTACTCAGTAAGCTATATAGGAGAGAGATTGCATAACTGTTGTTCCTCAAGTCATCCTTCATTCAGATTTCTACTTTACAGATGGCCACAAGGTGCAGAGACTGGCACAACTGCCCACTGAGTTTTCTTTCTCTTTGGTTGGAGGCTCATGATAGATGTAGTATGTCCTTCCCTAACTGAGTGCCACAGGGATCAGGCAGGAGTGCTGTGCTGGCATATCAAGATAAAGCGTTGCTCCTCAAGCATTGCTGTAGAAGACTGAACTGCTGTTAAGTGCAACTTCCCCATGACCTATTTGCTTTTTGGCACATAACTTGACATCCCCAGCTTTATGGCTTGCTGTGCTAGATGCTGCTGGACCTCCTGTTTTCTTCATACCTTACATCCTTTCGAATTACATGTTAAGCAGCAAAAGGTGCAGTGGTAACATAAGAAGGGCAAGTGCTTTCCAGTTAGAGTCATTAGTGAAAAAGTCACTGTTACATAGTTATCTTTCTTCATACTTAATAGAGGAAAAATTAAAATAAAAAAAAAAAAAACACATGGATTTATGAAAGATTCCTAAAGCTTTCAGAAAAAAATCAATCTGCATGTGGCATATGCATGCAATGTGCATGTGCTTTCAAAATGCTTCAGTTTTCACAGTTCAAAAGCTGTGAACCTGCAGAATTATCATACCTACAGGACATGATTTTCCCTCTTCTATCAGCGTTACATTCCTGGAGGTATGGGACTATACAAAATTCTAGTTCTAGCAAAAAAAAAATTATTTTTCTGTTGCAATTTAAAATGAGTAGCTGTCAACCAACTGCCTTTTCATTAGAATTTATTTTATGTCTTTCTGTTTCTTATTTTAAAAGAAATGCAAATTCATGCCTTGGGAAGGTCATTATTTTTATTTATCATTAAATTTTTATTTATCATTGATTCAATTGGAAAAACCTAGAAAGAAATAATAAAGTGCCTTAAAAAAAATAAAATACTTAAGTGTCACTAGAAAGTCCTAGCCATTTTAGTAGAGGTATTTCTGGAAGTGAAATACTGTTTTCTCTATCTGGCTTCAGGATGAATCATTACATTCCAGTCCCAGTGCAATCTGTCCTTTAAACTTCATAAATTCTGCCCTTGTCCCATGGCAGTGAAAGAAATCTTGGCAAATCCACATGGTCATTCACAGCTTACATCTCCTTGTCCCTTCTCAAGTCACCGCTAAAACACCCTCGGTTGACTTTGTCCTTTTGTTTATTTCATTTAATTAGGGTACAGACAAACTAGGAAACTTCAGACAACTGCAGGCAAATCTAGCCCCTTCCTCCAAGAATTCTGGTGTGAAATTTTTATTATATTGCCCCAGTTTTATATTTGATTTCAACCCACTGCCACAAAGTTACAAAAGCTGTCATTGGGATCGTTTAGTTGTCTGTGTGGTTTTTTTAAGTTCAAACTATACCAGACGAGGTCCTGAAATGATAATGGTTTTGAATAGTGATTTTGAACACAATAAATTTCATTTGTATGTAACAGATGTCCAAAACATCAACAGTTGTTAACACTAAAGTTCATTATTTCCTTAAAGTTCATTAAAGTTACGAATTACTGAGCTTTTTGCTTGCAAAGAAAAGAAACTGCTTTCCCTCTAAATCATTTTGGTTACATAAATAAAAATATTCCAAGAGAGGAAGGAGGACAGGTTGTCAAGCATTGCAATTTTAATTATGAATGAACTCAGTGTTGAAAATTGGCTGTTGTAGCATTACATTTTATACTGAAAACAGCAATCCTAAAAGCATCTTGGGACTTTCAGCTTTGTCACTTTGAATTACTTTGAAAAATGAATTACATTTATTACACACACACATACACAGATTTATTTCCCATAGTTTTAATTCCTTTTGCATTAATTCATTAATTGTGCCATATCTGAATGAGAAGAGAGTCTGACAAGCAAATGTATTTCACATCAGACCAGTAAAGCTATGCAAATTCTGCACCCAAAAACTTGTTTTTCATCTAAAACAAAAAACAAAAACCAAAAACCTGTATTTACATCTGTCCAAAATGATTGGAAGAACACCAGATTCACATAAGTGATGCAATTCTTGTTGTGCTTCAAGCATGATTTGTGACCTAATTTTGCAACAGTAAACGGTGTACCAAGGCCACAGAGCTCTCAGATTTCAGTTTCTGCTCCCCTGTTGTGCATGCTGTTTATCTAAGATTATTTAACACTGCTTTGTTTGATACTGATTACAAGCACAAATATAGGGAAACTTCAATGTCTAAATTCATTAAATGCTTTAGAGGAAAAATATACAAAAAATTTTCCTTCTTTTATAACCTCACTGGTCAAATGTATTTCTTAATACCGTTTGTTTCAGAATCTGAGATTTCCACAGTATTTCATTTCAACTTTAAAAAAAAATGTCTGGACTTAGAATGGATTACATCTGATGTTGTTAACATTTCCTGGAAATGGAAAACTGTGATAGCAGCTGTTGTCTTGGCTCATTTTCAGTTATTGGGTTTTTTTTTGTTTGCTTTGTTGGTTTTGTTGTGTTGGTTTTTTTGTACTGCAGCAATTTACAAATAGTTACAGCTCTCTCCAGCAGCTTGCGTCATTAGTAAAACATCATCAGTCAGTCAGATGTTTCCTTTCCAATCACGGTGCTTCCTCCACTTACTGAACTATTTACTTTTTGAATAGTATTTATAGTAACTACACTTATGTTCTAAAGTAAATGATAATTTATGAAATAAACTAAAGGCTAGCTGCAAATGGAAGATAACAGTAGAAAGAAACTAGACTTTATGTAAAAGCAGAATGCCTCTAGTGAGAACCTAAGAACTCTTATACACAGCTTCTGCAGGCAAACAATACCTATCAAGTTCATAGCAAAAGTATAAAGGTTTTTTTTATTAGACATACGATGAGCAGAAATTTATCTGTATTAGTATTCATTCTAAATTCCAAGTGCATGTGCTTTCTTCTTCAATTGAATTATTCTTCTGCAATTTCTGCAGAACTGTAGAATTATAAAGTGATAAATATTCAACACTAGTGATGAAAAATAGAATGAGGAGCCAAGAAAAGCAAGAGACAAGGAACTCTAAATGTTGATAGTGTCAAAAACAAGGTTTGTGCATATTCAAAGGTAAGATCTGCTTATTTACTGGTATTTCCAGCTTTAATATTTTAGTGCTTTGAAAGATGCACTTTTTTAACAAATTATATTCTCATGGTTTTGAGTGTTAACAAAATTTTATTTATTTTTCAGCCAGATGTGTGCCCTTTCTTTCATACATGATTAAGTTTCCGAAGCCAACATTGTATATGCAGGTTAGCTTTTGTTACTGTGCCAGAAGTTTGGTTCTGTTTTGTATCAAAACAGACAATCTCTTCAAGAATTAACTTCAACAAATCCACCTCCAGTATGCACGTTTTAATGTTTAAAGAGCACTTCCCTTCATCACATTTGAAATGGCTGGTGAAAAGCCCTGCCGTCATGAAGATCCCTGCACCATTTCTGGTCTGGGATTACTCTGCACTGAGCAGTTTTGGGTATTTGATCCTGAGCAACGTGATCCAACTTTGAAAATGGAGCTGGCTTTGAGCAAGGCATTTGGACCAGATGACTCCAAAGGTTCGTTCCAACCTAAATTACTTTATGAGCTCTTCTTTCCAGTGTTCTAGCTTTGGAACAAGCCTGTGTGAGGCCAGCTTATGCTTCTGTATGCACATAATCTAGAAACATTCTAAGAAACATTTAAAACTGATCATGTTTTCATGTGATCATGTTGCTGTGAGCTTTGAGTGGAAGACAGAATGTTATGTCTGGGTTGGTAGTGACTCAGAGTCATAATCTTCATGCAGCTCTTCCTCTATCCAAGTGAAACAAACCAGCAATGTCTCTCCATTTCTTAGTGGTCAGGAGGTTGTAGAGCCTTACCCTGTGACTTTTCACAGACTTACAGTTAAATGAAAAAGGAGACCAAACCATGTTATCCTTCCTGGAGCTGGCAATTTCAAAGCAGTATTGTGAGTCAGAGTAGTAGGAACAGTGCAGAGGACTCCTGCATCCTGCTGCACTGACTCACTGGGGGCTTTCGCTTTCCACTTCAGTCAGGAAGCCAATATCTTCTAAGACAATTAAACTAATCCTAAGGGGCAGAGAGAAACTTCTTAAGCTCTGATCTCTACCTAAGCAGGGAAGTTATGAGGAGTGAATCCTAACACACATACATGCCAATCTGTTTATCATGTCAGTCATCCTTCATTTATGTTTTGGTTTCGTTGCCTACTTCTAGGAGGGATAAACTCCTGAAATATGACACAAAATATTTTAATGCCAGTTTGTACAGCTTAGCTGTACACTGCTCTGTGATAAGCTTTTCTGCATAAATGCGATTCCACAGTAATACATCTGCACACTACAATGCCATTATTGTTGGGTTTTTTTGAAGCAAAAAATCAATGCAGTTAGTGGTTAGCTTGTTGGATTATTGCAATAGTTTTAATTGATGAGAAGGCCGGTTGGTTTGACTAAGATAAACTATGTTAGCTGCTCAAAAGTAGTTTTTACCATAGTAGTACCTAGTACTAGTAATAGTACCAAGTAGTTTTTACCATTCACCATAAGTAGTACTTTCATTATCTACAGTAAAAATTAAAATGCATGATTTGTGACCAACCTCTCCATGGTTTGGTGCAAGTCACTTTACTTTCCGCTATCTCTGTTTCTCAAGATTCAAAAAAGGAGGAATGATGCCTGTCTTACCAAGTAGCTTTGTTGATTTGTATACTAAAACAGTCAAAAGAAAGAAAGAAAAAAAAAAGATAAAAGAAAGCAATGAACAAAATGTGTATCACTCTACCATTAACTAATATTAGTTCAAAAATTCCTGCTAAGATCGACTTGTTCCAAGACAATTTGAAATCGATGTGGGTGTGTATGTATTTGTAAGTTCATCAGTAAAGACCTTAGAATGGTCTTTAAATCACAATTGAATTACAACAATTGTTTAAGCTGTGGATGTGGGTCCTCCTTCACATTGTCTTCAGAAATTTAAGTATTGTTCTGTCCTCCAACACTAAGCATTCCTTGGACATTTAGCATCTAGGAAAATTCTACTAGAAGCTATGACATTTCTATCCCAGCTGAGGTATTCAATTCAATCTGTGACTTACAATGAGGTGCTTTCATGTATTCCAGAGATTAAAAAAAAAACAAAAACAAACAAACAAAAAAAAAAAACCCTATCTAAAATCTTGCCTGCCTTAATGTGATGTCTAATAATCTGAAAGAATACCAAGGCCACTTTCAGATGCTAACAAATATCCAGAGGCAAGAACAGATCTGCCTGAGCTTCAAGGGTTAGTTTAACTTTCTTGCTCACATCAGGATTTAAAAACTGCCCTGTGAAGCTCTTAATGATTTGAGAGAAACTGGCTTCTTTAATGTAATACAATTTTATATTTGTAGTATTACCATAGTAAAAATTTAAAATGAAATGAAATGGAATACAAACAACACTAGATTTTCTTCAATTTCCTGAATCATGAATAGAAGCATGTCTAGACACAAATGCAAACCACATTTTAAAGCACAATTCAAATCCTTTTCCACTCCCTGCCAAGTGCTGAGTTTGGTCCCTGCGGGTCTGAGCAGAGTTTCCTCAGCTACAGCAGCTGGCATGGAGCTGGCTGGTTCTGACAGCCTGCGCAGGTCTTGACAGGTGCCAAGCCTTTTACTTCACTTTCAAGGACCACAAAGCCCTTTGTGCATGATTTAGGAGACTAGGAACTAGGTTTTTGATCCAGAAAGGGAAAATGAGATGTTTTCCGGATTTTAATCCTCTAGATCTGTCAGTAGTGCTTCAGTGAGTTTCTTCTAAATGCAATAATAACATTTGCTCTGAAAAGAGTTCTTGGTGCATGATGAATTTGCCAGACATTTTACTTTGAGACCAATCTGACAAATGTTCTTTTTAGCATTTTCATGTTGATTTATTCTCCCTCACAAAGGACAACTTCATAAAGAACTTGAATCAGATCCATGTTCACACTTTACATATGCAACATTTTTGTGGCTGACAAAGTTGGCTCTTCATGCAAACTAACTTGGAATTAAAGTCAAATCAGAGAAGGGCATGCTGAGACCGCTATACTTCAGTAGCTATTTTTTTTCCAGCTAGTCATCATTATTATGACTAGATATTTAGCCTTAGGTGCATTGAGCAGATCATTCTGACTCATGCACTTGGTGGATTCTGTCCTGTTGGGTTAATTGTTATCTTTCTGTCTGAAAGATTTTTTAATTCCTACAACTGCATGAGATAGCTATTTTACTACTACCAAGTGACCTTAGTGCTGACATAACCTTTCTGGTATTGTTAGTCGTAACTTGTGTCATGACCTTTATGTGAATTATGCCTGTCTTGAGGATACAAACCTTCACATAGCACAGATGGTCTGTTGGAAAAAAATGATAATGAAGGTCTGCACATCACACCTTGTCTTTTCTTGCAGATTACTTCCTTTAGAATTGCCTCATTGTCTTAGGCACCTTTTGATCAAGGACCTGTGGCATCATTTATCATACGGAGAGTGCTCTAATGTAAAAGACTATAACATGGGATTCTGGAAAATGCTTTTGCTACCAGAACTTTCCCTGCATCTTGTTGGCCTCTTCCAAACTTGCTTAGTTCTCCATTATGCAATGTATCACCATTACTTCCAGAGAGTAGATTTTTTTTACTACATCTTTGAAAGAATGATGAAAGCTGTGTAAGCTCATTAACAGACCATGTGTGTAGGCTTAAAATTACAGATAATAGACAAGTGGTTGGAAAGTCAGTAATTCCTTTACATATTTGCCAAGACTTAGGTCGAGGTTTAGGGGTTCCTTTGCCCAGTCTGGTAAAATCAGAAGCAGCTCCAGGTGTTTTAGGGAGTGCTGGCAGTGCACATGCAACACAAGTGAAGGAGGAAAAATTGATCTCAGGTGTATTCTGCAAGAGCAAACCATGTCCATCTAAACTGCACTCCATTTTAATGTTTTTGTTGTTGTTGTTGTTTTGTTTTGTGTGTGTGTGTGTTGTTGGTTTTTTTTTGCATTTTTGCATTTTATGTAAGCTAATTGCATTTTCTTTACTATTTCTTGTTTTCTATCACTCCAAGACTCTATTATTTCTAAAGCTATTGTCGATTAATTGAAGTAAATGTTGATGCAACTCTGGCTTTTCACATACATGAAAGAAATTGTTAAATTATAAGAATGTGTCTGTGTGTTTAAAAGTAATCCTTGTGAATAATTTAATGCCTTTCTAATCCAAAGCTCAGTCCTTGTATGTCACATCTGTTTTTGTGTAAATGTTCAAAAAACTGATATATACATTATGAACTTGGAATATAATATGATATTCAGCAAAAGGGTGATTTTTATCTCAGTATTCTTTGGCTTTTCTTCATGAGCACGGTGGTAAAGAGTCCCAAACTTAACATTCAGATCCTTGAGCGTGGATTAAGGAAGGGATATGAGAGTGGGGTGCATTGTATGTCTGCACCCCATAGAACTTGCGATGCGGAAGCAGCATTGGAAGCAAAACCCTCCCTCACACTTGTGTTCACCATGTTTCTAATGTGAAAGACAGGCACCACAGAAAAAGTTGGTTGTGTTGTCTTGACAAACACATCTTTTGCTGGCACAGACTGTAATAAGTAAGTGGAGGTATGTGAAATGATAAATGTGCGTCATGGGCATGTTGCCACCACCACCTGGAGGAAGACCACTGGCTGACTGTGTGTGGACTGCCCCCAGCAATGTGACAGCCTGGCCACCACACTGCTCATGGTCGGTGTATATTACTCTTAACAAACTAGTCTTTATGTCTTAGAGTATACCTATATTAAGGAAGTTTTCAGAGTACTGTTTTAAAATGAAACAATGTATTTTCCTCTTTAAAATCTTTCAGCATCATTTCTTACTCATGTATTTTGTGTTCTGACAGTTATTTACACTGCAAATTGTTTTGAATAATTATGCTCTGTATCTATAAATGTATGCCACCCTTGCTACTCCATGTTAGAGAAAGAAACAGTAAATGGTGCAGCATGTAGGGGCAGCAATGATTTGTCTTCTTGACATTGACTTAATTTTACACAATTTTCAGGGAGCAGAAGTTGAATGAGCGCTGTCCTGCACTCCAAACATCTTTTCTAGACCAAATGACACTCCCTCAACCAGAAACAGCATAGCCTGTGAATATGATGTACACATGGAACAGTCCCAAAACAGTGCCTATTGAAGATTTCAAAGCACAGCAATTATAGCTGAAGTCACATTCTGTAGATAAGCATTTATGCATCTGGCAGTAGAATTCAGTCCCAAATATGCAATGTTATGAAATAGTGTAGGAATGGTTTTAAGAGATTTACTGTGTAACAGAGTCCATCCATATCTTATAATACTATGTGTTTTCTTTAGTGTTTATTTGGATTTTTACTTGGATACTGAAGTAACACATACATAAACAGCTTTTGAAGGCATACAAAGTGGGAGTGTGAGCAGAGCCTTAAAGAGAAAACAAAAATATCCTGTTTTCAAATTCAGCTATATTGTGTCACAGAACAAAGTCTCTAATACAGGCATAGCGACTGACATGAAATTGTCTATGTAATTATTTCAAAGTGTAACAGCAAATTTAATATAATCTTTTTTTTCCCCCTTTTTTTCTTTTTTTTTTTGATCAGTTAATTCAGGTGATGGGATAGACTACAGCCAGCAGAAGCGTGAAAATATTGGAGATCTAATTCAAGAGACACTGGAAGCCTTTGAGCGCTACGGTGGAGAAACTGCTTATATAAATATTAAATACATGATCCCTACTTACCAGTCGTGCATATTAAACTGAGTGGTATCAAATGGGATGATTCCATTTGTGTTTAAAAATAACCAAAAACCTGTGTCTGACTCTGTGTGGCATCTTGTTAGTCATGCTTTTTTTCTGTACAGCTGCTAAAATAGTGGCTTCTGGGGCATTAGAGTGTTAGTACTATTGTGAACAAGTCTTTCCAACACATAAATAGTGCCTGTTCCTTTGATTACAATGGTGTACTGTGCTTGTTTGTTCCGTGAAAGAATTGCTTCTTTATAGCAGAGCTGACTCGAGCAGGAATCAGAGTTAAACCTTCAGTTGTGTAGACAATAAAACTATAATTTTCATATGCAATTCAGCAATCGCTGTTCTGTGTCCGCTTGCCCTGAGGGTGATGTCAGACGCTGTAACAAGAAGAGTTTATGCTGACTGCTTAATAGGTGTTTGTCATGGAAGAGAAACACCAGTTCAGCAATGTCTCTGTAGCAGCTGTGCCAAATAATGTGCACCAACATACAATAAAACAGTTGAATGTATATACCCATTATAGGAAAATCTATATGGCCCATTATAAAGCACTGTCAGAAAATTAATGAATGTCCCTTACACACTCATGGTCTAAGCTTCCAGGTGTTCACCTTGACATGGAGCTTGGGTTCCTTCAGTGAACATCGGGCATGGTCACAATTTTGAATGAAAAAAAAAAAAAAGAAAACGAACTTAAATAAATCAGACAGAATACAGAGTGTACAGAATATTTCAGATCCTACTGGCATTGTTCAGCTAGGCAAATACAGAATGCAAACCTATCTTATAGGATGCTGGATATTTATTTTAACTGCAAGGTTGCCATCGCTTTCCTGTTATTATTGTAGTATACACATGTATAAGCAATATAAGTATTGTCACAGTAATCCTCTACACTTCCTTCTCGCTTGTTTTCTCCCTGTACAGCCACAACACAGAATTGACCATAGCTTTATGACTGCTTTATGACTGGCCTTATTTCTTTAGATGCACTTCTATGGGATAAACCTACAAAAAAAACAAAACAAAACAAAAAAAACACTTTACAAAGTTCATGAAAATCATTTAAAATTATCAATTCAGCTCAAAACAAATCAGGAGATATAAACCTTGTCTAAAAAGCATAACATTTCAAAATGTCCAGACTTTGAACTCATTTTGTATTTATTCTGGTTTCTAACTTTTAAAATATAACCAGTTGCACTTTCAAGCATTTCTGTGTAATTGCAAGGTCTCAAAATGCACTCTTTTTTGTTGGAAGCATACAAATTTTATCTACTCACATGCACACACACTGCAAGGACTGCCTGTGCCAGAAGCATGGCCCTGTGCTGCCCCATTCCTTTGGCTGGGCACAGGGTGTGTGGGGTGCACCTTCCAACCCACTGAAATGCTGACAGTAGACCTGCTTTTGTCTGCTCTGATTGTTCTACAAACATTTATCTTTTCTCTCTTACTTTTCTTTCCTGTGACTGAAGGACAAGTCAGGAAGAAGAGGAGCTGCCACACCCAAGGGTTCCACTGGCCACGGTAGCTCCTCAGCCATGTTTCAGGCCCCACTGCTGCAGTGTACCTGCAGTCTCGCAGGCTCTGGAGACCTTCCTTCTCTGCTTGGTTTTCAGTTATTTTTGTTTTCTTTTACACGTAGCCAGAGTTTCCCCCAGGTCCCTAGGGTTCAGGCAATGCCTGTCCTGTGACTAACAAACACCTGTGACAGACAAGCACAGCAAACAAACTGCCTCACATCCAGGCCTCGGTAAATCTCCCACCTCCCCAGCAGAAAGGAATGCAAAGCCTGGCTGCAGACCTGCCTTGGGAAACTCAGCAGCCTTCTCTTCAAAGTTTCAGGGCAGATTCATGCAGGCTGCAATAGGGGGGCTGAGTGCATCTCTCCAAAAATGCCCTGCCATGCAGGCTCTAGGAATATGGCCTTTGCTTACAGTTTCTCCCTCCATCTCCCCTCAGTGGACCCCTGTCTTGGGCTCTGTGTCCCATGCCAGTGAGCTGTTCTGTCTCACATGATTGCAGCTATGAGTTTGGCTACCAAGAAAATCACAGGTTTCCACCATGAGTACACGGTGTGCTGGAGGCCTGCTGCATGGAGGAAGTGGAGTTGTTTTACTCTGAAACAAATCAGGCCCTTCATAAACTCGAAATACCAAGTCATCTTTCATTTGTTATCTATTTATACTCTGTCCTGACAAGAAATCCAACCCCACACTTGTGCCTAAGCTCAAAACATCACTCAGCAGCCAATGCAGCTCCTGCCCCCCTGGGCTTCTACCAGAGCCACCGGCAGAGGTGACATCTGGGCACAGGGCGCTGATCCCTGGGACCTTCCCACTGCACCTCCCCATGTCCCAGCTGCACTGCTGAGGAGGTGATGAAGCTACAGCTTCATCCTTCTAACTCCACAGCTCTGTTCTTTGACTAGTTGGCGAGTTTTTGTATTCTCTCCCCTTCTGCAAAGCTAGGACAAGACTAATGACTGACAGAGGCTAGAAAATGGGCACCTTGTGCAGCTCCAGGCTTGCCCAGGCCTATTCCCTATACCTCTATTCTCTGTTTGAAGATGTATTTCACAAGAGTTTGCTTCAACACAAGGTGACCTTACTGCAAACTGTAAGAGCAACAGAGGTCATCCCCATTCACACCAGGGGAAAGGTTTTACAGCCAAGTGCTTTTACTTGACTGCTCAAGATGGCAACTTATTAATCTAAGGAGCTGGAGCTGGACTGATGAAAAAAAACATGAAAAAAACACAGGCCAGTAATTTAGGAAGACCGAAAATGAAACTATTTTTGGATGTCATTTTACTAAGTCAACTGTAGGACTGCTAACCTTGCCAGTGTCCCTTTAAGCATGATCAGCAGCGTATTTATAGGCAATTACAGCACAGCTCAGAGCACTTTATAAAGCACAAGATCAAGGACCCAGGTGCTTAAGCATATGAGTAATATTATGTCATTTGATACGCTGCCTTGCTATTTTACCAAGCTCAAAAAATGGAATTGTAGTTTCAAAATAGTATGTCTCTCTTTCCTCCAGCTCTTGTCATTGTGGTCACCAATGCTATGGGCAGCCAATCAACAGTTTCTAATTGAGATCAATTAAAAGGCACTTTGGGCCAGGTTTTTCAGGGGATATAAATTAAGTGTAGCTCCATTAAAGCCAATTTGGCTGTGCAGAACAGAAGTAGCTCATGCCCTAGTATGAAAGCATGAGATCTCCTGCTCCTTTTTAGCTTTCCTACCACATCAATGTAAGCAATATCAGGAAAGGACCCTGTGGACAGTGGAGTGTTTTAAAAAAAAAAAATCACATGCCGGTTTTCTGAAACCAGTGTTTGAGGTAAGTCTGGATTATCTGGCAGTTACTGGGAAAGCCTGGCATCTTTTGAGTGCTGGTGGGCACTGTAAAACAGCAAGTTGTTTGGTGAGTGCAGCTTGAAGCTGAACATGGGTGGGGGGGGCCAGCCCCCACCCAGCACTGCAGGGCTGCCCTGGGTTGCTGGGCCCTGGCCCAACCACTACCAGTGCTGGCAGCAGGGTGCTGGAGCCAGGCTGCTGGCTGGTGGCCTTCCAGCCTCTCAAAAGGATGGCACTGACAAAAGGAGGCTGGCAACATCCCCCAGGATGAAGCACAAGGGGTTGTGGGAAGCCCTGTGTGGGGGAAGGCATGGAAGTGCCCATGGGGGATGCAGGGAAGCGTAGCTGCAGCCAAGTGAGGCCAAAAAGAGAAGGAAAAAACACACACTGTGTGCTTTCCTAATCCTGTCTGGAGACCCTCCGACTTCCAAAAAAAGTGTTCTCCAGTCTGAGGGGCTCTGCGGGCAGCAGGACAGCCGGCATTTTTCCACTCATCTGTAACATCCTGTATTTTCTGCTGTAAATAAAGGCAGCGATGTCTGCAGGAACTCAATACAAAGCCCGTCTGCTTGAGGTCACTTTGTGCCTCTTGGAGACCGGGGGAGGATGGTTCATGCGCTGGCAGGACAAGACGTTCCCAGCCCTGGCCCAGCGATCCTTCCTGCACACAAGGGGAGGGGATGGGAGCGTGTGTGCCAGGCACACACTAGCTGTAATTGCTCTTGCCTAGCAAACACAGCCTGGGGCTCCTGCTGTGACCCTCTCCATCCCAGGGGCAAAAGCACCAGGCCTCAGTCACCCAGCTCTGACCCACACAGGCTTGGACCTGCATGGAGGATGGAGAGAACGTGAGGGGACTGCTTGGGTGTTCTTGCTGCCAGACCACCCTCCCCCTACACCACAGACCAAAAACTATGGAAGAACTTGTGTTAGATTCGATTTTGTTCTGCGTAAAAACGTTGAATGTGCTGGGATGCAGTTGCAAGCCAACCTGCAGCCTCAGCCTGTTCTGTTGCACAGGGGAATGTATTGGTTTTGGGTCTAATTTCTGTACCTTTTCTGCCTCCTTGGCTGTCTGCTGTACAGCTTGGTAGAGGTGAACTAAACCAGCATATTCCACGTGGGTGAGATAAACAAACTGGTGCTTGTGGTGGTTGTGCAAAATGCATGTGCAGCTGTGTTTCAGCTACCAGCAAACGTAAATGTTGTAGTTTTTTGCCTTCTGTTGGACCACTCTGGCCTTACATAAGATCAGATTGTTCTCAGATATAGGTGTAGTGATCAAAGACATGGACAAATTCCTCAGAAATTGTGAGAAAGCTCTAAGAGATCTGCATATCATATCCTATCCCAAAGTGCCCAAAATGGTGTGCTGAGGCCCATGGGGTGTGTGCTGGACAAAGCCAATGGCCGCCACAGAGCAGTCACTTCACATTGCATGTTATTTTATTAATCAAGAATGCGCTCCCTTTAGAAGTGTAGTCCACGCAGCTCTATCAGCTTTCAATTTCTGTTTTCTGGGTGTAATTCCTAAGCCCTTCCCTAAGGACCAATCACCTAAAAGCAACTCGGCTTGCCTAACTCCTGCCTTAGTGGTGAATTATGTCCTTTCATCTCGCCAGCTCCATCTTGTACATTAGTCCCATTACTTCATTTGTGGATGTTTGTGCTTCTTGCATTTCCTGCATCCCTGTGGTGCTGCTCCAGCTCAACAGAGAAGTGAAGTGGTCAGAGGGGCAGCTGATAGCAGGGCCGTCAGGAAATGGCTATTCCGGCAAAGGCTTTTGCTGAGCAGTTTCTGTTTTGGGAAAGCACAAGTTTTGGGAAATTTGCATCTGCTTCATCCCAGAGCTCTCTCTTGGTGGTAACTCTGGCAAAACATTTCTGGAAAAAAATCTTCATCCATTCTCCCCCTGCATAATGCTGCAGTGTACTGGAAGAAGAATAGCTATGCTGCTGAAGTTGGAGGACGAGAGAGAAAGCAAATGGCAGGAAAATTTTGTCTGATTCATCAGATGTGAGACTGCATTTCTCTAGTGTTTGGGGGCCCTGCGGCTGCACACTCTAAACCCACATTCCCTGGGCTGCTGTTTGTCCTTCCCAGCGATCCCCTGGAAATTTTGTGCAGCTGGGATGGTGCTGGGTTTCTATGCTAGAATCTTCCCAGCTCTGTTCTGCCATGTACGTGTCCCAGTGATGTGGGGCAGCCTGGGACCTCTTACCTCAATTCCACAGGATTGTCAAAGTGTGGTGGGAGCTGCTGGAGTTGCTGATGGGGAAGCCCAGTTTCCACTGTTGTCTTCTCCTATCCCTGCCTGCTGTGGCCTCCTGTTTCAGTTAGCAGCCTGCAGTCACTATTATAGCTGGGAAACAGCTGAGTGCCAGCACCTCTCACATGGGGCTCTCACAAGGGGCCGGTCCAGGACAGTGACCACCATTGGGACTGACAGCATGCTGCATTCCCTTTCCTCTATGGGAAAGAACTAAATTCCTCCAGAGTGAGAGAAAAGTAATGAATAACACCAATGAGAAAGTGTTTTAGATCAATTACCCTACATCTGAGGATAAAACTCAGATCTCTTTCTAAACATATTCGGTGTGGGGAGGGGAAAGCTTCCTTGCTCAGCGCTGCATTTAGCAGCATGTGTTTTGTTCCTCGGCTGTGTACTTGAAGAACTCTATGCCTGAAACTTTTTTTTATTAACACTGAATCATTTATGTCTGTTACAAAGGAAGAAATTGCCACTGCGCTGCCTCGAGAATCAAAGTAAAGGGAACATCTGCTCTAAACTTCTTGCATCCAATTACTGCTTGCTATGCATTATTACTTACTGGAGCAATGTGACTAAATTAAAGCTTCTTTCTTGTGCCTGCTTTTATGCGTTGCTTTGGTATAAAATGTGTGGCTTGCTTAAAATCAACCTACAGCTAAAACTATGTCCGCACACAGCCCACGTGTACTTTGATGCAATTAAGGGCACAATAGGAGCATTCTGAAAGATTGCCTCTAAAAGGCCTTTTGTTCACTCCCCCATAGGGGCTGGCTGTACAAGCATGCAGAAATGCAACATTAAGGCAAAAGCCTCCGTGAAGAACCCTGCAGACACAGAGCTGTTTTCTGTAGCTCAGCAGTTGTCTGTATGCAAAAGTAGGGAAGCAAGTGGTGCTGTGAGGGTGATGACCGTTTTGATAGGAATCCCCCACATCACAGGAATGCTTCTAATGAAGCCAAAAACCCACCAGAAGCATTCCAGGGCCACAAACCTGCAGACCACTGAAACTAGTGCCTGAGCTATGCTGCCAGCAGTGAAGCAGAGACAACAGAAGCAAACCACGCTAGTTCTATGAGAGACAGACAGCCATTATTTTTGTTTTCCTTGCTTTCTACAGAGCATTCAACGTTACCATCGAGCTTAATTGATTGAAAAATATCTGAAAAATAAAGCCCTTGAACTTGCATGCCTAGAAACCTACCAGCATCACGTGTGTAGCAAAGGCCACATATCTCACAAAATACCACAACATTTCACAAAGGAGGTTTAAGAGCTCCAATTGAATAAAGCTTTCTCTGTGAAATATCTTTATGGATCTACAAAGCAGTTAAACCCTTCTTGGGAAAAAATGTGTATATCTCTTCCAGGGCAGTGGCAACAGTGTAACTACCACTGAGGCCTCATTAATAAGGTTTCTCCCTTATCAGTAGAAGGAAAAAAATAAATCTCCATTACAGAAAAGAAATTTAAACTACTAAATTCTGACAGCCTTTCTTTTTTTTTTTCTTTTTTTTTTCTTTTTTTTTTTTTTAATTCCATGTATGTTTAAAAGCAAAAGAGATACATCGGTCTAGCAGTACTCTGGCCTTCTTAAAGGGATGGGTCCTGCTACTTATAGTCCGTGACAATAGTAACAGGGATGAAATAAACTTGATAGGGCCCCTTTCTATCAATAATTTTGCTATAGGCATAGTACAGCATTGGATTTTGTGATCTGAGCTATAACAGCTTTAATTACAAGACAATTTAGTGCCATGCGCTGGAGGGCAGTTGCAAACCCTGCAGTGTTTCTTCTTGCATACTCTAATGGCTGTTTTTCTCCTCAAAGAAAAATAGTATTCCTCTATTCTCAGTGTTCTGTTTGTTATTTTGTTTTGTTTTGTTTTTTTTTTTCAAAGCTTATAATCCTCAAGCATTTCTTAGCTCCCTGACACACGTGCATTTCTTCTGCTCACCAGTCTCCTTTTGCACCCACAAGTATTTCCAGCATTTTATTAGTAGAGCATGATGCTGTACTGCCTTAGCACATCTCCCATAGTTTTTATAATTGTGTCTGGGGAATGGAGATGCATGGTGTGTTGAGTGTGTGTTTTGTTTCCCCACAGCCCTCGTTCGCATCTTTTTCCTATAATGTGATCAATAGCAAGCAGTTGTAGTAACAGTAGCTTTTAATTTCCAGTTTGTGGTTTCAGATTTCTCATGAAAATTCCCATGTTTTGCTTGAATTATGTGGTACAGTTTCCTTTGCTTTACCCAAGATATCCCTTGATTGTGGTTTCCCTCCCTTCCCCAAGGCCCTGTGCTGAGCCTGCTGTGTCCTGTGGATGAACCCCTTCACAGATGCCGATGAACCTGCCCTGGTTCATTGAGCTGTGTCTTTACGACTCAGGTGCAGACAGGTCTGGAAGAACAGCTTGGGGGGTGAGTCTGGGGTTAGATGCTCAGCTTGGCCACAGGAGCTCTGGGTACCATTTGGCTGTGAAGGGACTGGGTCAGAGCTGCGACCGTTCATTTCCACACTCCTCAAAAGCTCACTTGCTCCTTTATCAAATAATTCGAGCTGGAAGGGACTCACTAGGATCATTGAGTCCAACTCTTAGCTCCACACAGCACCATCCAGAATCCAAATCCTATGTCTGAGAGCATTGTCCAAATGCTTGAGGCTTTGCCCACTGCTCTGGGCAGCCTGTTTCATGCTCACCACCCTCTGGTAAAGAACCTAACACCCACCCTGACCCTGTGCTGACACAGCTCCATGCTGTTCCCTTGGGCTCCTCCTGCTCCTTGCTGGGCACAGTGGAGTGCTGCAGGCAGTGTGGGGTCAGACAGCTGAAGCTGGCTGAACAAACAGCAGAAAATAAGTGTGAGTGCAGAGGATGAGGCCCAGCCACTTGCCTGACAGCTGCTGACGTTGCCTGGTGCCAGGCCTCCCCCTCGGCGCCTGCTCCCCACAGAAGCAAAATGAGGAAGCAACGCCGCGTGACTGTGTGGGTTTCGGTTCAGCTCAGGCTCAGGCATAGATGGTAGCGGCTGCTGGGCTCGATGAAGTCAGAATCGCTGCCTGTAAAAAAAAGGAGAGTAGGAACTAGCCCCTGGCCTTGTCTTACACCAACATTGCTGCTACATAGGTGGCTGCATCTATTTTTCCCAAGTAATTTGTTTTCTAACCCTAGCGGTGCTTTAGACATGTTTGCATTTTAGCTGTATTTTCATCTTGTTGCTGAGAGATCTTCTCTTTTAATCCATTTTACTCTAATGGGTATCTCCCAGGATACCTCCCACACTGGATCTTCACCTGCATTTTTGCATCTAAATGATGACAGAATATGTCAGGAGGCTGGAGAGCTCTGTATCTTACATTGCTCTATGATTTAGTAACAAAAGTAGCACAAACTTAGCAAACACTGGCCAAGGTTAAAAATCAGGGATATGATCTATTTGTTTAGGAATTTGCACGAAAGTTTCACTGTTGCACAATGACATGAATAATCAAGTTTTCTCTGAAAGACTTTGCTTTCCCAACCCTTCCCTCTCTTCCCTGCCTGCCAAGCCCCCTGCCTGCAATGGGTAATGCCAAGCACAGCCCTGTGCCCTGCAGGGAATTAACACCTGCTCAGGGCACAGGTGAACATGGGATTTGGTAATGAAACTAAACCCCCGGCTGCCTCCATGTCTCACCCAGCCACTGCATGACTGTCCCCTGTAGGCATCACTTCTCTCATACCTCTCCGGTTTCACAGCCATGACTGGAAGAGTGGTATCCCTTGATGACCAGTGAATCAAAACCTGGACTGGAAAAGCCAAAACTGGGCTCTCAAAGGCTTTCCTGCTGAGCTGGGAGTACGGCCGGTTCCTGCTTGGTGACCCTGTGTTCCTCCACACAGACTTGTTCCATGCTCAGCCCCAGCCTATGAGCTGCAAATGGAGCAATGGTTGCCTCTGTGTTGGGAAATGCAACAATGTCTGGGCATGGCTGAGACCACTCCTGGAGTCTGGTCTGGTCCCAGGAGCTGTTCCAAAGAGATGGAGGCAAGCTGACAAGCAGCTGGGCTAGAATCTCCCAGTAAATTACATCTCAGCAAGTGGTCTGCCTGTCAGGCCACTGCAAGGCCAGAGGAATGAAGTGCTTTCCTGGCAATTGGCACTCAGATGTAGCCATCTGGTTGGAGGAGGTCTCCTCCTCTTCTCTCCATGGTGATCTGCTCACACCAATGGTTGCTCTAAAGAACCCCTGAGCAGGGACTGGGCCTGGTGCAGCAGGAAAATGGAATCTGCATGAAAGAACTTCAGGGGTGGCATGTGATGGTAGGGGAAAGTGCTCAGCTTTAAAGGGCTGAAGGACAGAGAGGTTTTGCTCTGTTGAAAAAAAAAAGTGAAAAATTTAGTGAGAAAAGGAGAAGTTCTGGGATAAGAAAGAAGAGATCAGTGGCGTATGGAGGGAGATGGGCAAGTCAAGGGGAGAAGGGCAAGTCAAGGTTGTTAGGTAGTGAGGAAGAGGGAGGATAATGCAGATTAATGGAGAAGTGAAGGAAAATGCTTATTCCTGTGGTAGGTGAGCACAAGTGACTGAAAGGAGGAAAATTCCTACTGTGCTCTCCTTGCTGCAATGGGAGGATATGATAGTGAAATCTTCTGCTCTGTGGATCTCCACAGAGCCACCTCTGCTCCTCTGTGAGATACCAAGACTGTGCTCCTGCCATCGGATGGCACAGTGCTGAAAGACACTGAGTGCATAAAATCATGATTCGAGACAAATAGACACTTATCCCTGCATGAGAAAGAGAACACTGCTTAAATATTTAATCATGTTTTGGTTTACAATAGTTTAATGGTGTTAAAACATCTGATACATGCTCAGAAAAAATCAGCATTTTAAAGCTATGAATTATTCTGGTTGATTTTTTCTTTTTGCCTCCAGATAAAAGTAACCATGTGACAACAGGCTCCCTCCAACAACTCAGCCTATGATAGTCTCATTACAGGCTAACATATTCTCTCACACATCTGAACCAAACCATTGAGAAAGTAATAAGTGATCATTCATAGACGCAGACTGGTAGCTAATAGCATCCTCACTTACCTTCCAAACACTGAGCAGAGTTAAAATAAATTCAGGATGAATGCATGCGGAAAACTCAATTGCAGTCACATCAGAGATGAACCAAAAATGGAAGCACTCAGAATTACTAGCGTAAAATCCAAATAATGACCTGTAATGGATGTCAGCCGGAGAGGACAACATATCCCCTGCGATCATCTTAAAGGGACTTAGTCGATGTGTTCACAACCCACATCTCAGCAAATATGTGTAATTCTGGCTGAGTAGATGTGTGACACAACTGATGCTGAAGCTAGACAGGAAGGCTTCTCCCAGTGAGCTTACGAAAGCCATATGTTTCCCTTTCCATGCACGTCTGGGCTGCAGTTCCCATTGCGTTACTGGAGAAGTATGCCAGTACGTCTACTATGTAGGAAGAGCATGGAGGAAAGTCAGAGGAAGGTCGCCCTGTCTCTTTGGGTTCCTTCTATAAGCCATCAAGACTTCACCTTGCAGATTCCTTAGGCCATGGTAGAAGCTGAAAGTCACCAGCATTTTGGGAACTAGTCCTTCAAATCTCTCACAGTTGACTTGCAACAGTGTCTTCAAAAGGTTCCAGAGCAATGCCGTAGTGTCTGTAGGTTCCCCACAAAGGCAGGCAGCTGTCATACTCTAACAGTGCATAGAGATGGCAATGTTATGTATAATAGAGCACCATGATATATTAAAGGCTGTGCTCCTCCTGCAGCTTTTACTGTATCATCTTAAAACAGCACTCCTACGTAGTATACTGAGCTGTCATTCTATTGGTTCCTCGCCAGGGTTAGCAAAAGTTTAAGGCTGCAACATGTTGGCTGGTGAACTTAATGTGTGATTGGAGATCATCAAGAAGGGAAAACCCCCTGGTCAACACAGCATGAACATCTCACAGGGCAAGGGGAACCTGTCATGGAAGGGAAAATCCAGTTATCACCTGCATCAGCCAGTGCAGTGAGCAAGATTTACATGCTGGGCATTACTCTGTTTCACTAGAGACAATAAAGGCAGACTGGCTCTACGGTTTGATGATTAGGGCAGGTAATTAGAGCTCATTGGTTCCTGATTCTGCTCTTCTATTAACTTGCCATGGGACATTTGGGTTGTAGCTTGACCTCTTTGTGTCCTTATTTTCCCTTCAATAATGTGGAAATGCTTGCTGTTTTGTTGTGGTGTTGTGATGCTCAGTTAATTTGAAGGAACATGACAAATGCATTAAAGCTAGTAAAAATGTTATCCAGAGTGCAGCACCATTAGGATGTATACATGTTTGCATTTTAGAAAACATTCAAATTCCAGCTCTTATTTATCCTTTGCAAATGAAACTTGCAAAAAAGCAGGACAAATACTGCTAACACAGCTTTGCCACACACTGTCAAGTGCTTATAAACCCTATTTATAGCTACAGTTAAAGATTCAGATATGCAAGTGCTCCATTAAAAGACCACATTAATGAGCCCTTAGAGAAAATATCTCACAAAGCCTTTTGAGCTCGTAACTGCTCAGTTGCGCAGGGCTTCTTGCTTGTTAACATTCATAAAATATGAATACTGTGTACTAAACACCAGCACTTTGTGGATTGCAATGACTTATCTCACCATCAACAACTTAACTTACGCAAGCGGAGACACAGCAGCACAGTTCCGCTGCAGATGGTCAGGCTGCACCAGCCACTCACGTGCCGCCCTGCTTGGGGGCCTTTCTTCCTGGCGCAAATCTGAGTGTCAGGATGACTTGCAGGTCAGTATCTGTGAGTATAATTTCAGAGAGAACAATCAAATCTATTAGCTAAGGGTGGCAGAGCTTGGCCTTCTTGCAGCCGCAGCTCCAGAGTGTGGCAGCCATTCAGAGCAAAATCTAATAGATAAAAGTCACAGGAGATCTTTTTTTCCCCTTTGATATAAGCTGGCTGATGAGAAATGTCATTTAAGAAAGAAAAGTTTCTGTATTTGATTTGTCATTATTGCTTTACTGTTCTTTTCTCTCTGTGATTGTGCATTTCCCATTTTCTCTCTTTCCTCTCTTGGAAGCCCACATTTTAGGTGTGTGACAGATGCTCTTGCTTAAACATTATTGATGGGTGTTTTAGCTTTATGAAGTTTCACTATGTAAACAAACATTCCTTCAACCCATTTAAGAATGATTCTCTGTAACCGTTAATAATGTATTTCCATTCACCAAGGAGTTACAGGAGGCTTAAGCACTGGAGAAGACAGAAACCAGTCTGCATCCTGTCCTTTGCTCCTTTGTCCAGCTGTCTTCCCAACAGAGCTTGTGCTTGTGTTCCCCCCCCCCCTCCAAAAAAAACAAAACAGATGCAGACATGGTGCTTCAAAAAGCTTCAGGGCAGTTCAAATGTGCCTTTCAATAGTGCATTAGCAGGCTTGTTAAGCAGGACTAGAGTGCTCAGCTTTTTTTATCGTGGTGAATCCCTGACTATTCAAAATATTAGCATCATAGTGTAGCAGCAAACCCTCCAGTGCCATAAACTGTCCAACACCATGCAATTGCTGACCGTCTGGTAAAACAGGATCACTTGCAGTCATCAGGGAATGTAGCTGAAGGCAGGGCAGTGGCACTTCTCCAAGGCTGCCTTTCTGCTACTCTCCTCATTAGTCTCATTACTTGCATCTGCCTGTCTTCTGGCAGCGTTGCTGCCTTGTTGTTGTCCTGTATTCCACAGAATCCCACAGCATCCCTTACCCTGACCCCCAGGAGCATCTGTAGGTGACACTCAGACATCACCGGTGCCAGTAAGCACTGGGAGACGGAAGGAAAAATCACTTGGCCTGAGGAATGGCCTGCTGGCTGGGAGGTGGATGCATAATTGGATGTCCCTTCATTAGGATGGAGTGAATTACTTTCTGGACTCCACTCAGTGTATGGACTCCACTACTTAAAAGGGGAGTGTAAGCCCTGATTCTCAAGTTCCTGGTCAAATGAATGACAGCACCTTAAGGTGTGAAACATATTTTATAGCAAAGACAGAGAAATTCAGTTTGGAGTGTCCATATTGTACTTTCTCCCATATATTGTCGCTTACCTCCTTCATGGAGCTCTGGAAGAGAGAGCCATGAGGGTTAGGCTGTACTCAGTGCAGGTGTTTTGGATGGCTGTGGGTGGCACTCACATCTATGGCCTTAGTGGCCTTGGTGGCTTTCTCCTCTGGGCTGTTCTGGTGGAGAATGCCCATGCCCAAGAACTGGGTGAGAAGGAAAAGACTCTGGCATGGGAGGTCCCTGGTGTTACAACAGAACATCTCAGATGTTTTGTGTCTGCCTTTCGGCAAAAATGGCTCTGTAGACTTTCAGCAGATCCACTGAGGACTGGGGATTTAGGACTTTCTTCTCCTTGCTTTTAGCTTCTGTGTAGGAAGCAAATTCCAGCCATTAAGGAATTAAAAACTGTAAACTGCTGCAAAGCAAATAGGTTATCTCCATGTCCTCCATGTCCTCAATTCTTTGGGTGATATGGGAAAACAGGAAAGCTGGAAAACACTTGTGGTTAGAGTTCAGGGGAAGCCTCATAGGGAACGATGTTGACTACAGGCTGGCTCAGCCTTCAGACATATTAATTATGTATAAGCTTAATTATGTATAAATTAAGCTTCTGTGTGACAGTAAATGGAAGGATGGAGGGGGATTATGTGGACATGTGGAGTGAGTAAATGGTGCTGGTGGAGGCAGGATCTGTGTTTGGGGCAAAGGGACTAGAAAGAATTAGAAAAGAGGAAGCATCTTTGAGAAAAGCAGCTGGACTTGTAAAAAAATAAAAAAGGAATAACTTAAAGAAACAGAAAACATAACGTGTGTTTTGTTGTTTTATTTTAGCTGAATTACAGTTAGGCACTTTAACAACTTTATAAAAGCAGATATTATTATCTGTGCCTTCCCTCTCCATAAATGCAAATAATGTGTTTATGCTCACAGAGTAGTACAAAAACAAGCTCATTCATGTCTGGGAAGTACTTGTATGCTACATGGGAAGTATAGCAAAGATTATGAATATATATCTAAAGCTGTGGGCTTTCATTGTGGCATTTGGCATCTGCCCAAATGTGCAATGCATCATGAAGAAGGGCTAACAGAGAAGGACATGAAAATGCAAGCCAGAATTTAATGAGTTCTGGAATCAGGAACATGAAACTCCTCAAAACTGGAAGTGGGAAAACACTGAACTCACAGAGAACACTGAGAGTGGCATATGTATGCTTAAACGTATAACAAAAAACAGCAAAGAAGGGAAATAGTCACAGATATATACCACAGAGTTCAAGAAATATGTATACCATTGAGAAATAAATCTATTTGGAGCAGAAATGACCACTGTTGATGACCAAGGAAATACAAAGAGCAATAAAGAGAGAAGAATATGAGACCTATAAATCAGCAAGGTCAGCTTTGCTGGAATTGGTACAAGAGCTTATTGTGAAAGAAGAATGCAAGAAAATGATCTAAAAGAAAAAAAAAATGAGAAAGGAAAAGATTGGGAGATGGGAAGAGATGGGAAAATATGTGAACACAATAAAAGATTTTATAAATTTGGAATATAGGAAGTGAAATGTCACTCAGAGACAGCCATCACCTTCCTGAGCAAGGGCAGGCTACCTTGACTATCAGGGGCTATTGCTGGAAAAGTGAATTATTACCCATATCTCAGTATTCACTGGGGAGCGGTAGAGAGTCTGTCACAGTTTCTATATATTTTCCAAGGACAGAAAATAAACAATCATTAACTCTGAATACTACCTAGATATCAAGCAATTAACTAAACATTCCAAAATAAAGCACTTTACAAAAAGAGGGGTGTTCATTTCCCAAATTCATTTTTAAAAACAGATGCCAGAGAAATAAAATCAGCTAGCTATGGAAAAAATACCTGGGCTATTAAGGGGGACTATCATTGCAAACTTTTAAAGGAGAAAAATGGGGAAGAAGGGCCTGTGAGCTCCAGATAGCACACGGGACAGCTAATTAGCCTTATCAGAGAGATATAATTGGAAACCAATTATTTTACTTCATCAGAAAAATAAGAGGGAAGGGAAGAGTTAAGAGGAAAAAAATCAATTTAAACGTTCTCAGATTTCAAAAGTACAGAGATTCATCGCACCATGAGATATTACTGTGTAAGACGAGAGGTCTGAGAATTGAATCTGTAAATGCCTGGCTTGATTACAGAAGCCAGGTGGTGACAAAATAACACACAGAGATTGTTTAGGGTAGAGGTAGGTAATGGAGTGACACACTGCTGTACTGAGCTCTCTTAGCACTGAACAGCTGTCACTGGGAAGAAAGAAGTACAACCAAATGCAAAGAAGAGGAAGATTTTTGGAAGGAGAGGATGTTTACACTGGTGTATGGAGTTTAACCTGAAAAAATATTAAGCTAGGATAAAGAAAGTCAAGGTAAAAGTGCTGTAAGAAGATAGCTGGGGCAAGTTGGAATTGGAAGAATACCTGGGGTAGCAGCCAAGTTTCTGCTTGTGTTCCATTTTAAGGTTCAGAGAATGAAAGAAGTAGGTGTGAACACTGCAACATCATATGCTTTGATGGAGTTCATGAACTTAACATGTGCATTTAAAATGTGCAAGGAGACACAGCTACCCAGGACACAAAGCTTGTTTCATGCTCAGTGGACAATCAGCCTACAAGAAGAGCTAAGAAGAGGTCACGGCTCAGGCCCAACAGCTCTGGGGACTAAGGTACCCAGTGACATGACGGGTTTGGTGCCTGCTCCACACAGCATTCAGAGCTGTGAGAGTGGAGCTGTCTCTGTCACTTTCTTCAGAAAACTTCTCATAACCTCCCATTATGAAGGTAATTAGAGCATGCCACTGAGATGGGAAAAAACTGAGCCCAAAGCTTGCTCTCTTCCTGAAAGATATTTCAGCCCACAGCTCCCCTGTGTAATACCTTCTCAGATAAGGCTAGTTGCACTGCTCCTGTCCCAGGGCAGAATGAGAGCTGAGGAGGCCGCGTCCTGGTGCCTGGCCTGCTGCCATCTGAGTGGCTGGCAGATTCAACCTGTGGTTCTGACATTTTGTCCAAATGCTGAAATCTGCACTTATACGACATTCACCTCCAGAACAAGAAAAGACAAAGAGAGGTAAAGGAAGATGGACAACCTTAACGGTCCCTGTTCACTGCAGGGGAATTGGACTAGATGGCCTTCAGAGGTCCATTCCAACTCGAAGAATTCTATGGTTCTATGCATGTAGAGCTATAGCATAAATTTCAAAAACAAAAGTGTTTAGGAACATGAAGGTAAGGAGAAAATGCTAAGTTCAATTGCAGTTGGTTATGCCAGCTGATGATATCTTTCCCTGATAATGCTTAATCATGTCCTAAACAAGGGAAATGCTTAGTTCTCCTGGTTAGAAAATGCAGATGACAGGTGATGTTGGAGGGCCTGGAGCTTAAAAATTAACAGTGAAGTAAATACAGATTTGGTTAATGTAGAAATGACAGTGGGTACCCTTGAAAAGGGAGGTAATGGAGAACAGTTAGCACTGAACGTATCAAGAATCATATTTGACACTCCATGTTCCTGGTAACAAAAGGAGATAATAGTGACTTTTCTGCAGCCACAGTGCCAAAAGGAGAGAAGGCTAATGACTGGGGGACCTGAGCTGAACACTGAATGCTTTGGTGCCTGTGGGGCAGTCTGGTCACTCAGCTGGACACTGGTGTTAGATGCTTGCAATGTGCTGCTGTGAATAGCTTGCTCTCAACAGGAAGAAGTTTTCCCTTAATTAGTGAATTTTACTGTATTTGTATCCCTATGTATTTCAAATTGGTACTGTTAAGCAAGTGATTTGCAGACCAAGGTGCAAAAAAGGAAATCACGAGGCACCGGCTGTTGTGCCAGTAATCCTCATGTATATTTCCATGAATCTAGCCCAATAAAAAGTTGTGAAAATCTTTAACTCCCACCCGTGGACAAGGTCAATAAGGGATCCTAACTTCTAACTGCTGCTGGCATTTACCTACCATCGATGCTATTAATTTTGCAAGTTTGTGTGAAGATGGGGAGAAATGAAGTGATGATTTCTTGTTAGCATTCCTTGATAGCACCTCTTCTGTACATTCTAAACATTTCTATTCAAGTCCTTGTGCTTCCATCTGCAGATATGACTTTGTCTTATAGCAGACCTTTAGCCACAGTGAAATCTGGCATTAATGTGTCAGGTGCAAACATGAGGCTAGTCCTACACAAACCTTATTTTGAAATAGGATTTGGTCTTGATGGACATAAATGGAGAAAGAGTTCACATTCTTCAGTACTGAGGCAATTTTTGTTCCTGAGGGGCTGGGATTTGCCAGTGTATTAATGCACCTTCAACTTAGTGAAGAAATGTGTTAGAAAATTCTACTCTATACTGTATTCTTTTTTTTTTTTCTTTCTTTCTTTTTTTTTTCTGCTTTTTTTTTTTTTCTTTTCTCATTAATTTCAATCACAGAAAAAGAAAAGCCCAGCTGCATTAATTGGTATGACTCCCCTCAAGGGTATTGTGAAGCATGAAATTATTCCCTTCATTACTGACAATGCAGGGACACGAGTTTTCCCATGAGGACCTCTCTTGTCTGGTGATCTGGTGACCATACAGAATGGTGATAGGATTAGGGAAATATTGATTTAAAATTAATAGTTTGTCTTGAGGCTAGAAGGTAGCAAGGAGAAAAGCTTAAAAATACAGAGAGTACACCTGGCTTTGAGGGTCTTGGAGGCAGTTAGGTCTCAGTCTGCTGAGACATCATTTGCTACAACTCTGGTTTTCTTTCTAAAGGACAGCTGGGCTGATGTTTGGTGTTTGAAACATCCACAAACAAGCAGAAAACCAAATCAGCGTAAAGCTGGCCAGATTCATTTCTCCTTTTTATTTATTTATTTATTTATTTCTATTTTTTTATTTTTGGGAGTCAGAATTTCATTTCCCTATAGCTTGGGGAGAACTCAGACATGAGCTCCCAGGCTGGCCCACACATTTCCAGCTGGTGGCAGGGCCATGGACAACAGGGTTTGCCCTTTGCTGCAGCAGGTAGCTAGCTGCCTGCCAGGCAAACACCAAGCTCCTGTCATTCCCGTGTAGGTGAATAGGTGAAGAAGAAGAAAAAGAAAATCCCCCTTTCTTTTTGTTTTTCATTTGCTGAGCAAGCAAAAAGGCATCTATTGCTACTTTTGCTGCATTTGCAACATTTTCTTTAGCAAAGGTTTTTTTATGGAAACAAGGCTGCCTGTGTGTGGAGGAAGCAAACCTCCTGACAGCTATGTCATTTCCTTTCTGTCTGTGTACCACCTCCACTTGTCTCAGGGAACATCTGGCTGCAAAGGAGCAGGGACATTTCTGCCACCCTCTGATCTTTTCTTAGCTGGTACTGGATGATTCTGTCAGGTCTTTACTGCAGATTAAAATTTGCTGGACTGATATGCATGCATTTGGGTATTGTTCCTTCTATTCTCTGGACAGACTTTCTGGTTTGGTGACATCTTCCCTTATTGCTGAAGAACAGATCCAATCCAGCAGTGACCCGTGCTGCATGGGTGTGTTCATTAGCTGAGTGTGAAATACTGAGCAGTGTCAGACACACAGATTGTTCCACCTTTTGAGCAGTCTCTGTGCTGAGGATTAGGCATCAAAAATAATCAGGAAAATGCAATACAGATGAAGGCTATGGCACTAGAGATAACCTTGCCATTAAAGGTCCCATAATGCAAGCACAGTGCTCTCTCGGAAATGGAAACGAGGATAACATGTCTGTTAACTGAATCAATAGTGATCAATGCAGTGACAATAACTCAAGAAATGGATGCATTAAACAGAGAGTAAGAACCAATATGCTCCCATGCTGAACCATGGCACTGCAATTAGAGATGCTGAAGGGACACAAACCATATTACTAATAATGATTGAAATCACTAGCAAAAAACCGAAATAGAAAATAATTACAGGTTTTTGTTTTAATTACATTGTATGGCAGAAACAGATCTTGGCTGGGAGAGGATGGGTACAGAGATAAAAGAGCTTTATGATCCAGAGTGAAATCCCATTTTCTCCCTAAGGTTACCCAGGAGCCACGCAACCATCATAGACGATGTAGCAAACTGGGCAGAAAAGGAGCACCATCAGCCAAGGACAGCCTCGTCACCTTCCCCAAGATACCCTGTGATGGGGAGAGAGACAGCTTTTCTATTGCAGCCGAGTAAGGACTGAGAAGATGTATTTCATCCTTCTACCCACATGCTTTCAGAAAGGAAAGAAAAAAAGACTTAGGCTTAACAGGCCCATTGGAAAGGTTGATGCAGTCGGGAGAATGATATCACACCAAGCTAACATGCACGTGAGGGAGCTAAAACCCCTGCTGGAAGAACTTGGGGGAGGGCAGGGGGGAAGGGGAAAATATGCATCAAACTTGGCACCTGACAAATGCAGCTGTTGATGCCGTAGGTATCTTGTGCACAGTGCAAATGATAAAAGCAGAGCTCTGTATGTCCCTACCCTAAGCTTACTGCATACAGCACCTGCAATGATCACTGGGAAATGTACAAAAACACCCCAGGGGCTAGAGACTTGTGGTTAAATACACTGATTTCATGACCTTATTAGGGTATTTCCTTCATCAGAGAAGAATAGAATGTGATGCATAGTCACTGGGAGCATGCATTTGAATTCTTCCACCCTATTAACATACCCGTGATTGCTATTTTAATTTAAATGTCTTTGATCACTGTGGTGCACTTTCACACCATTCTTGAGAAGCTAATCATGACTATGGGAGAAATGATGCTGCAGTGTTGGGGACCATTTCCCAGGAAAACAGAATCCCTATGGCAGTATTGCTGCTTACAAGGATGCTTTCTGGTATGGTCTTAACAGCCCATAGTTTGGGGTACCTGTGAGCCAACATTTGATCATTGAGAGTCCCCGCAACAATACAGAAAAGGTAGAAGCAGAAAGATAGAAATTGGTTTCTGGAGATGCAACTGCGCATTTGAAGTACTTGCGCCACTGTCACAGAGCAAGTAGAAAAATCTTAGGAAAAGACACTTGAACCTTTTAAGCATCATCACTTGGCACTAATGACCTCTCATGCATATTTATGTACAGCACTTAGCTTGATAATAACCACTTGAAAGACATTTAATTCTTTGCTTCGGAATGAAGCTATGTGAAGTGTGACAAAAATGCTCCAAAGTCCAGATATTAAAATACAGAAACGGCCCTGGTATTTCCTGCACATCAGCCAAAACTTCCTTCTGGGAGTATATGGTTTAAGAATTTACATACTTCTTCATTAAGTCTTTATGTATTTGCAAGCATATAGACATACACGCACACGAGATTTAGTGCAATTAGGTAGATGCTGCAGGACTTCAACCAGGCTTTCCTGAAAGAATTTCAGACAGGTTCTGTGGCTTGGGTTGTTTTGTAAAACCTTTTTTGTTGCACAGAACTTAATGTTATTCATTATGCACTGAAAGCAAAATCATATGACTACTATTTCCTAAGTAACATAATTATCTTATTGATTCTTATGGGGCAAAACACTAGTTTTATTGTTAATTAATACTGCCAAATCTGGTTATGCAATTCTGGATATAGGAAGTTTGGTTTGATGTGTGTAGGTGGAAAAAGTGTAAAAATAAATAACCTTTTTTTGCTTTCCAGATTGTGAGTATGGACATTCTTTTATATGATTTCTGTTCCTAGCTACTACAGAAAAGTATGTGCTATAACCTATTATCACTATTCATCAGCAGGAAAGAAATACGGATAATGAAACATAAAAATGTCCCATGAAAACTACATTTAATAAAGCTTTCAGTAGTTGAACACAAACGTACCAGGCAAAGAAACACTGTTCTGCTTTTTCAGAACCAAAGTATGAAAAATGAAAAGAATACTTGCAATAATTTCAGGCACTCACCCTTTCATTCTTGTTTTAAGAGGAAATATATCAGAAAATTCTTGCACAGAGGGCACATAAATAGTATTTTGTCTGTCCCACAGAAAAGACAGTATGAAAGATTCATTAGGCACTGGGACATAGAATGACTTCTTGATTCTTTCAGATCTTGGCCAGTGCTCTAACAAAATCTAAACCTGCTACATCTGCCATACTACACTGTTAATTAGTTTTCTATTTATTTAGCAGGTCTAGAAGTGGAAAGCAATCTATTGCCAGTGAATTATTTGACTTCTGTGCTAAGCAGGCTGCATTCCAATCCTCTAATGTTGAAACTAGCATGAATCCAACTTTCATCTCATTGCCATGCCAAATTAGCACCCAGCAAATTCTGGATACAAAGACTTTTTTTTTTCTTTCCACTTTGGTTTGTAAAGTCCAACATTTCTTGGAAGCCAAGAAGTTGAAGCTAGGAAATTTTCTGCAGTATCTCTTTTTCCCCCCTACTACAATGGAGCAAATATAAGATGCATATATATACTGAGATATGTTTATATTGGGAGAGGAACACAATTTTAAGCAGATTCTCTTCACTATGTAAACTAAAAAATAGTGATGTATACTCTTCAAGATTTTGCATAAAACACCATCCATTCCAAGAAAAACTCAGAATGCCTTAACAAAGTTTATGAGATGACTTTTGCACATGCTTTGCCATTTTCTATTTCTGTCTCTCTGTATTCTGCAACATATTGCAGCATCTAAACATGGCATTCTGTATGGGACCGACTTCTGTCTTGCAGTGTCAACAGAACCATGGGGTTGTGAAAGTATTAAAGAAAGACAGACAAAAATAGAAAAGAAATTGACTAGAAACTAAACCATGAATCCTTGCATAATGCAGTGCAGGAACTACAGTGTGTTAGAGGTGATTATAAAAATACAGACCCGTATCCAGACTATTGAGTTTGCCTTAAAATTTGGGATTTTTCTAAAATCTAGATATGAAATTCAAAGAATGTGAGTTTGGGACCAGCCTTGTCTAAATTTTATGCAATGAGCAAGTGAAAAACTATACTGAACTTCAGCGAAGAAATGACTAAGCTGTTCCCCTGCAATAGTATTTGTAGAGCATCCTTAATAAAATTCTTCACATAGGCAAGGTGTTGATTTACAAGATAAATCAGAGAAGCACAATATACAATGCCAGAGAGCAGTATACAAAACCTGGGTCTAAGAGCATGCTGGGGGTACGGTTCACAAAAGAGCAGCTCCTTTCAAGAGAGAGCTAATAAATCTTTTTTTCATAGACCGATTGATGTTTTTGGAAAAATGTTTTTGGATTTCAGGTCTGAATCAGAAACAGTGGGTTTTGAGTCAAGAACTGGTTGAAAACCAGCCTATGGGAGCTGAACTGCACTGTAATCCTATCAGTGTCTGAAGAAAGAATACAACAGACTATCAGAGTCTGTTGAGACAAGACAAGGGGGAATGGTTTGAAACTAAAAGAGGGGAGATTTGGATTGGCAACCAGATCAGGCTGTAGAGGTCCCTGTTGATTGCAGGAGAGTTGGACTGGATGATTTTTAGGGGTTCCTTCCAACTCAAATGATTCTATGATTCTATAATTCTAATTGATGAGATGGCTTGGTTTTCATAGGAAGAGCAACTTACACGAAAAACTGGTAATTCTGGAAAAAATAAAATGGTCCAGCATAGTGATTGATATCTCTAACTCAGACTCTGCAGGGACATGAATTCCTGAGTGCTCCCAGAACCTCCCTTCTTACTGCTCAGTGCTTCATCATGGTAGAAAAAAAAAGGAAAAAAAACTGAGTGAGTCAGAAAGAGTAATTTTCCAAATTTGTTTAAGTTGTTTTCCAGGGTTTCTGGCACGTTCAAAAGGACTGAACAGTACTGCTTAACAGAGTTTGCCAGTAGGCACATGTTTCATTTGCTATGGTTGGGTCTGAATTTTTGATAGTCAGGAACCGGAAGAGTACAAAGTAGGATTTAATCCTCTCTTCCAGTGTTGCTAGAGCTGAATGGACTGAATCAAGCAGCTGAGATTTAAGGTAGAAATCTGAAATCTAGAGTTGCAATAGTGAAGTTCTGAAACATATAAGCATGTCTTCCCGTACACATATGACACACTGCCAAAAAGACTTCTGCTTGTTATGAACTATTTGCAATCTTCCTGCAAGTTACCAGAGCTGAATGTCAGCTGCAGCTCCCGTTTGTTCGTGCCCAGTTGGGAAATTTTGGTTCTATTCTGACTGTCCCCAACTACTGAGTGAATGGTAAAGAATGTCCTCTTTCACTGAATCCATCTGCCCAGCTGGGAGGGACAGGGAGCCCACCCTAAAAACAAGGCTGCTGTGATGCCCCTCTTGCTGACTGGGTTATGTGCTTGTGCCTTATTTCATGCAGTAGCATATAAAAGGAGTTTGTTTAACTCCCATATGCAACCAGCAGGTGTTTGTGGCCATGGGAGTTGCATAATAAGTGAATGACAATATAAAATCTTTAAACCTGCAGAAAGAATTGAGAATTTCTGCAAATTTCTCTCTTGTCTGGCTGCTCATTTTGTTTGGTTATAAGGAAAAAGAAAACAAAAAAAGCCAGTTGGCATAAACCCCATCTGTTCTATGCAGCAGTATGCGTGTGGTTAGGAGGAGTATTTAAAGGGACAAGCAAGCAGTGTCATTGGATAAACAGAGGAACAGATATGGGATCAAAATCCTTTTTGATGCACAAAGTGGGCTGTGATAACTGGAGATCATTCAACAGTTTGAAAAATACTAGCAGAATAAATGGATCCTTTAAATTTAATGTACACCCTGGGGGAAAATATATAAATATATAAATATATACATATATAAATATATAAATATATAAATATATAAATATATAAATATATAAATATATAAATATATAAATATACATAAAGTTTCTTAAATTATACCTCCATTATACAAACTACACCTCTGCAGGTGTTGCATTGAAATGAAATGCTTCTCTCCATACTCAACGGAGAAAGAACTTTATTGAACAGTGGAATGATACTCTGAGTGTTAGGTACCATTGTATAACGATAGACATATCTTACACTTGTTCTTCTTGTCTGTGGTGCTCCCTAAAAGCCTCTGCATATCATGAGGCCCAATGCAATTTTTTAGAATTACAGAACGACCCTGGTGAAATCATCCTTTTGCCATGAGATCTGAGCTGTTCTGAGGAATGGGAAAGAAGAGACAGAGGAGGAGAGGAATCACTGAGCTCTACTTTCCACAAAATAAGGCCTCTGGAAATAAGATGGTGTCAAAATCTCTGCATTTATCGTTAAGTGCTTAAAAGGTCCTTTACAGTTCAGGCAAGAATGATGCTTGCCCTGGCAAGCTTATGTACTAATTGAAACCTCTGTGTTTGTGTGTCAGCACAACACAGAAAAATGGAGAGCTGCTGCAGCAATAGAAATACTCTAATGTTGCTCAAGTCAAAATAAAAATTTCTTCTCGTTTGGCATCAGCCATGAGAAAAGGTGGATATTGCTGCAGGACAGGGAGACATTGGAAAAGAGAGGCTGGCACAGCTAAGGGGGAGCGGCCCAGTGGGAGAAGCCTGGATAATTAGAGAGGAGAGAAACTATGCAGGAAGCTTAGAAAGCCACGAGCTATGGGGTAAATTAAAGGAGACAGAGCAGACTGAGTAGATTTGATTGTCTGAATTACATGTGTGCATCTGAGTAGCAGGTGAAAGGAATGAAGATGAGGTGGCAGTCTGAAAGGCTTGAAAGGGATCACCTGGAGGCCAAGGAGCAGGTGGAGGGTTGAGCTGTGGAGGAAGCAAGATAAATCTCAGGAAAGTGGGGGAGGGGGATTTACATTATCTGGAGGTAAGTCTGGTTGTGTGAATGTTGAGGGTAAGTGGAGCATCAAGAGAAAGAAAAATGGGAGCTCAAAGCTTGACATGTGTGCTGTGGGTCAGGAGAGGGAGCAGATGCATTAGGAAGGGGGGGAGGAGGAGGAGAAGAATGTCTCTCATAGGTGAGACAGCAAAGAATGTGAGCTTTAGTAGGCTGTTTGTTCAGTGTAACATACAAAAGAGTAGAAGATAGAGGGCTACTGCCACTATTAATGCTGTATCCTGAGCAGTGTGCAGTATTCAATCTCATAGGGTTAAGAACTTGCTAGTAAACGGCAATACAAGTGAAATGCTCTGCTGGGAAGCTATGGTTTAGTACAGCCAGCGTGATGGGGCAAAGCAGGAAGAAGACCTGTGGCATGCATCAGCGTGTGGTCTAACATCAAGAAAAGCAACATTAAAATATAAATTTCAGGGACAAATGGTTCCAGGAAGCTCTGGACATGCTGAGCTTTGAACTGTTCCAGTGAATGAATGCATTCTTAAGAGATACGAAGTTACAAACTTTCTTTTCTGCAGCACAAGCTGTCAGGCCCCTGGCATTTTTTATCACCTCTTGCTGTAGCCACTCTGTCCCATTCACACCCACTGTCCTTTGCCACCACCCTCTGCATTCTCCTTGAGTTTGCTGTGTCGATTGGTTGAGTTCTTCACATTTCTCTGCTTCCATTTTACATTTTTGCTGCTGTTAGGAATGAGGTGACCTTAAAGCTGTATTCTGTTCTCCTCCCTTGAGCTTCCGCCCCAGTGTGTGTGGATGAATGTTTGCCCCCTCTTTTCTGGGAGTGATTTCTCTGTAGGTGCTCTGGTATCACCAATGGAGCAGCTTGCTGCTCTTTTTATCTGTTCTTTGAGATTTGCTATCCTTCCTCTTTGATGCATTGCGGTTTCTGATGAATAGAGGTGTGTGCTGGCAGCAAGAAAAAAGGCCTACTTCCCATCTGTTGAGACTTTCCCTGAGAGATGGTAAAACTCAGCGTCTTTTTTGGAAGAATTTTGGAAGAGCTGGCCAGTCTGGGGAAGGGGATGAGAAGGAACTTCTCTACATGCTGATCCTGAGGAATGTCCTCCAGTCATGTTATTTTTCATTTGGCTTTGAGAAATCTATTGATTAGCAATGGATTTTCTTCCCTTCAATGTTTTTTGAAAGAGAGACCAGCTTTGAGCATCACTGAAGTCGCAGGTCTTTTCTTCGCCTCCCTCCCTACTAAAGCCCTTTGTATAAACTGATGTCCACTGTGTCCTGGTGGCAATGTGTGCATTGAAGGGAAATGTGTGCATTCTAGCACCAAATCTGAGTTAAGAGGTTTCTGAGTAGGACATAATGTGACATCTGTCTTCCACTGAGTGCACAGGAATAGCCTGGGAGGGCCATTGCTTGTGATGTAGCTGTGGTTTTGTGACACAGCAGTTTGTGTGGTGTAGTCAGTAAAACAACTTGCAGACGCCTCAATTCTTATCTTTCATATAAGTAATACTTATACGAAACGTGCATGTATCTGCATGCATGTGCACTGGCTAACGTGTTTCTGTACTTTTAATTTCATGCTTTTAAACAGCTGGTCATGTCAAGAAGAAGTACAAAATGCCGAGTTCAAAATTCCTTTAATTTGCAGCTTATAATATTGTAAAATTTTGTTGTGTTTTACGTTCCGTTTCCCACTGCTGTTCATTCTAGACTCTTATTTCATTTAAACATGTGATGCAACAGAGAAAATACTACAGGTGAAACACCTGTCTGCCAGCGTTTACCTGAGGCACTTTTGAAGCCTGTCAAATACTGCTATTGGAGTTAAAAAGATTATTTTTTTTTCCCCTAAGCTTCTTTATAAGAGATATTGTAATTTTCCTTGTTATTCTGGAAAATGAGGGGAGAAATCCTCATATGTGTGAATCAAAACATGTATTGACAGCTTGAATCTTCCTTCTAAAAGTTCATTAAGGCCATCTTTTTAGTTTAGAAAACAACTGGCTTTACAAACTAACTGCGGTTTAAACTCGTTGCTGACTTGACACTTAATTCTACCTATGGGTTACAAGAAACTGGGCGAATAGAATGTCAAGAAAACTTATGTGACAGCAGAATAACTGAGGCTTTTTACTTTTACGCAGAGTAAATCAGTGCCCAACAATACTCGGGAAAACATTTGGAGAAGATAGAACAGTGATGGTACAGATTTAGGTGTTTGCACAGGTTGTGTGAGTGTAGGACTATTTGTTCTGTTCCTGGCTGGCAAGACTATGAGCTCAGAGTGAACAGATCTGTTCTACTGTCTGGGCCTTGTTCACAGACTAGTTAATGTGAGCTTTAGGGATTAGGTCACTACTATATTTCATTCCTTGCTGGCTCTAGACACAAAACCTCCCTGCTACCCCTTCCTTTGCTGAGGGACATGTTGGATCCTCCTTTTGTCTAGCAGCTGTTTGTTTGTTTGTTTTTAACTTTTGTTTTCACATCTGAAATATAACCAGGAAGACCTGGTTCAACATACAAATGCTCTGTGTCAAAATCAGAACAGAAACCTGTCAGTGAAGAGGCATTAGAACTTCATTTTTGGTGATTCCACGTAAACTTAGAAGGCTCTTATGGTGTGAAGGGTCAAAAAGGGAGTACAAGTACTTCAGAGAATGAGTGCAGAAGCCTTACTTGGGATTTCTAAGAACACATACGTAGTTTGCTTCAAGATTACATAAGGTGTAACCCAGACAAAGTGGCTAAGCTGAGCACTGTACTGTTACCAGATAGCCATGAAATGTAGGGGATCCCATTTCTGACCTCTCAGTTTCAGCTTCATGCTGAGGCAGAACAAACAAACCTTCAGATGTTGAGGCCTATCTTCAAATTTATTTTCTAATTCCCTGCTGAGATAGGAAGCATCTAACGTGTTTTGTTGCTTGTGCAACCTTCTGTGAACCAAGGTACCAACACCCAGAAGCTCAATCTTGAGTTGTGAAGCCAATTATTCTAAAAACGAAGCCTTTATCCTGTTTGGCTGAAGCTAACGAACTTGAAATTTAACTATTTCTTTGAAAAGAATAGTCTGCTAATTGGTGTTGAGCCTTAAATATTTGAGCTTGTTTATTTCTTCTACTTCCCTAAATTATGCTTCAGAAACACTCCTGTTATTACAGTCTATGAAATCAGACTTATCAAAAAGGAAACATTTATTGATATCTTGAGAGATGTGTGTCTAATTAAGGTTGTGTTACTGCACTTATTTTTATATTAAAGTAAATGCTTCTTGCAATTTGACTTTAATCAGGTTTGAAGGGCTTTAATAACTGCTTTCCTCTTTTTTTTTTTATTTATTTTCCTCAGGCTAAAGGAAGAAATACACTTCTAGTTTGCAAAGTTGCATAATTTATCATCACCTGAAGGAATCCTAATGCAAACTGTAGTTTGTATTCAATACATTTGTTTCCAAAAATGTTGGCAGCTGGTACTATCCGGACATTTAGAATGGAGGCTCTGGGGAACCCAGATGAAGTCAGAAGTATTTGTGGACTCTAGTTCTGAAGTATGATGAGATAGGTGCTTTTGACATTTGAGTCTCTCAACCAATTTTACTTAGGACTATAATTACTAGAAAGGAAAAAGATTCACAGGTTTCTGAATTCCTGATTTAAAGTTTCTAACTTACAACTGTGTCTGGTGGTGGTGTTGTGTAGTTTGTGCAGTTATTGTCCTTCAGCATTTTTGTTACTGCTTTTCTTGCTTCATTTACAATTACCACTGTTGGAAGGAAATTCAGTTGCAAGTATGCAGTTAGTATAGCACTTGTCCTGTGCTTATGTTCTGCTTTCCTTGTGCTGTCCCTCAGCTTGGCAGTTAACTTCATCCTTCATATTTTTTGGTGCAATATTTTTGGTGATATTTTTCCATGCAATAATTTAAATAATATATTATGCAATCTGATCTTAAAAGATAACTTGAGAGCAAAAGATACTAGCTACTATTTTTCATTGTAAAACAGTAAGTTTTGAGTGATGTGTCATATATGACATGTATGTCATATATATGACAGCATGTCCAGCTTTTTCAGAACAGTCAAGCAAATTTATCAAATTAATTGTTTCTGTGAAATAGATTATCTGAGCTTTACTAGCAGAGGAACACAGTAACATAGGGCTCTTTTGCACAGTGTATTTTATTATCCTAGTATATATTCATATGTTCACACTAGTACCGTAAATCACAGAATGGCTTGGGTTGGAAAGGACCTCAAAGCCTGCCCAGTTCCAATCCGCTGCTGTGGGCAGGGCTGCCACCCACCAGATTAGGCTACTCAGAGCCCCATCCAGTCTGACCTCCAGAGGTGGGGGCATCCACAGACTCTCTGAGCAATGTGTTCCAGTGCCTCACCACACTCTTAGTAAAGACTGTTTTTTCTAATATCTAGCCTAAATTTCCTCTCTTTCAGTTCAAAGCTAATTTGTGATTTTTTTTTAAATTTCAGTGTTTTGTTACTTTTCTCATTAAATTGTGTAGTAACATCAAATTGAAGTTCTGATACTGTAGTAGTACCCAAATAACATAAATAGATGAATTATATTGTTTCTGGTTTAAAAAAAAAAAAATCAAATAGATGTAGCAGGTAACAAGAAAGGAAAGAATAGTTATTCCCCACTAATGGGGTATCTAGAGATAGAATAATCCCAAGTTTGTTCAAACTCGCATATCCACGCTGAGAAATTCGGCAGCATCAGGGGATGTGTCCGGGTGTGTGTGAATCCAGGCTGCTCCAGCAGTTGGAAGCTTTTCCCTCAATACCAACTAGCACTCTGCTGAAGACTTGCCAGGCATTGCTTGGTAGTGCCTACCACTGTACTGGATGAAAGCTCTAGTAAGAAAATGGCCCTGCGCTTGGATCCTGCTTTTGTTTGCTTCATTTATTAGAATAGATGCAGCCAGAAAGTCCACGCTGAAAGCTGACATGGAATATAGATACCTTTTGTCTCACTCCATTGCCTCATAAGTCATTATTATTAAAATCATCCTGATAGAATGACAGTGTTTAAAAACAAAACAAAACAAAAAACTCTACTTCAATTAAGCAGCACAATTAAGATACTTCTTTACTTTCCACCTTTGAGGATGGTTCTAATTTCTTGTGAAAGCCTGAGAAGACAAATTAAAGGAAGCAAAAGAACTGATTCAGAAATCCTTTCTGAAAAGATCCCAAATTAGATCATGTAATTAGTATATGAGCATTATAAGCACTGACATTTGGTGGAAATACATTTATGCAAACAAATTCAGTTCACATGGTTTAGGAACATTGAATGATCTTTAGGAAGGAATGATGCTTCTAGTTTATGTAAGTTTTTGTCAGATTTAATTCCTGATATTCAGTAGTTCTTAAAACAAGATTTCTCACATGTTACTGTAGAGTATCCCTAATGAGAAAACTATTAATTGTAATCGTTTTAAAGTGGCAGAAATAGAATGTTGGTAAATTATTGTTTTGATGTAAGGAATGTATACTCCTAAAGAAATGGTACAGATCCTGTAATTAATTTGTTCTGCATTTTTCCTTACATAACCTTCCATGTTTTACTAGCAATTTCTTTTGTCTTTCCAATACCATTTTATATTCATAAACCTTGCAGATTCTGCTGGGAAAAAAAAAAAAATCAGGTAAGAAAACAGTTACCAAACAGAAGCCTGTTCTTCTGCCCCTGCCCCCTTCGTGTGGAGAAACAGGAGAAACCAAGGTAAGAAAAACACTCCTTGGAGAGAAAACTCTTTCAAATTTACTTTAATTTTGCTAAGTGGGCACTGTTGTTATTGAAAGCTGCTTGCCTAGAAGAACAACTGCTTTCAAGAGCTCTTGAGAGCATGTGAAGAAATCTGGAGTTGATTTGTGTAAGAGGGAGGAACAATCTGTTTCACTTCACCAGCACAGTGCAGTTTCGATGTTACGACATTCACTTGTTAGAGGAGCTCTGTACAAAAGCTAATGTTTCTTAATGGCTAGAGGTGGGCTGAGGTCCCTTCATAGATTAATTTCTAAATGTTGCGTGTCTGAAGATCACTTCTGAAAACCAGATTTGCAGGAGGTCAGTACTATGCCTATGAGTGTGAACTACAGATCTGAACATTATATACCACTTGAAGATGGGGAAGGGGGAACCCACATCACCTATTTTAACTTGCGAAAACTTGTAGACCTGCTATGATGATATTATCAGATGATGAACAAACCTGCCTATCTCTCTTTTTGCCTTCAGAGAAATTTGTATTAGTACATTTTATGCTTAACCTCTAAATGCTTGGCTAGTTGTGGATTCAGCTCTTTGGGCAGTACATCTGCTAGGAGCTCTGGGTCCGTCTATCAGACATTTACTTGTCTGAGTATAGAAAATTTTCTGACAACTTAAATTTTATATGCTACACCCTTTGTTTAGACACCATGGAGGAATACCATAAGGATGTATCTAAAATTCAAAACAAACAAAAACCATAAACATCCCATCAACAAAAGCCTTTCAGTTCAGTGCCATTCATGGATGATCTTTGGGATAATTCTACAAGATTAATACAGAAACAGCTAGACTTCTCACAGTTTAGGTCAA
The DNA here is from genome assembly GCA_035772895.1 of Perdix hodgsoniae. Lineage (NCBI taxonomy): Eukaryota > Metazoa > Chordata > Aves > Galliformes > Phasianidae > Perdix > Perdix hodgsoniae. Next base: position 4,042,935 of record JAPSGF010000056.1, on the reverse strand, counting down.
ATTGCTGATTGCACATTGAGTGTTATGATTCAGCTGTAGGAAATATTTTGTGGGAGGGGTGGGGAATAGAAAAAGGTAAATTTATGCAGGAATATATTTGGAAAAGTCCTGGTGTTAAAAATCAAGCAGATCCAAGAACTTCCTTGAAAACGTAACTGCACCCCACTGCCTGCTGGTAATATGCATCAATATTGGAGGTAGCCTTAAGGAAAAGGGACATAACTCATTTTTAGTGCTTGCCACAATTATTTTTATATATATATATATATATATGAAAACATATAGGAGTGTAAAGCAAATTCTTTAGGTAGCAAACAATTAAGGGAAGGTTTTTACTGATGTAAATTGTAACCAGTCTGGTAATCCTGATTTGGTACCTGGAAACAATCAATTCCACTATTTCTCTTTTTTTCTAAAAATTAGGATTTCGCATTGAGACCAGAGTTCTGAATCTGTTGTAGGATTCTCTGATTCAGAGAAGTGAGGAATGCAGTCCATCCTGGTTTACTCTTGAAGAACTTAAGAGGAAAGAAGGCCTTGCCTTTAAGAACCCATGGTTTACTTGCATAATTGCTTTTGCACATTTCCATCTTCTGGAAGCAGACGTTACTCGAATAGGTTGTAAAACTGTGGATGCAAATGAGTTTTAGAGGAAGAAAACAGGTAGAATGTGACCTAGCTAGCACGTAGGCCTAAAGTCCTGTTGTCCAGGCAAGACTTTCTGGTTCCTCACATCAGCCTCTCTCTAAATAAACTTCTGAGGGAGAGGCTTGTCTTCAGCGTCATTCTGCCAGACTGAGGTTTGACTGATGGAAATAGCTGTATAATGTCCAATTGTAATTGGGCTGAAATTCTTTCTAAGTTTTTCATTTTCCAGTGAAAATTTTTTTCAGTCACCTGTGTCACAGACAAAGCTGCCAAAAATAGTAAAGTCAGTGTTTGAAGCTCACATTAACAACTTCAGAATAAATGAGATATGGATAACTTTATTGGATTTAATTACATGCAAAACTGAACAACTGTGATATGAAGTACAGCAAAAACAAGAATATATTTAAGGCAATATTTTATGAAATCCAGACATAGCTGCTCCGAAAGTAATGCCTCCCAGTTTATTATACTGGTGGTAAGGTAGTAGAGGTTGAACCTTCCTAGCAACATTGCTTCTGTTTTGTTACTGTGTGACAGGTGGCAGCAGAAGGGCAATCTGACAAAAACGGTGTTTGTAGCGGAAATACCTACTGAAGCAATAGCTGAATAGCTGAAAGAACTGAATTCTTCCATGTAGAAAAAATGGCACCCATTGACACTATTTTTTAATTTTTTTTTTTTTTGCTTGTTGAATGTTTACAGAGTCCAAACGGTGGGTGTGAGCACAGTGAGGTGTTTCAGCCCCAAGAGGTGATGTTTCAGCAGTGTCAATAGCAACGTGAGAGACAAGTCACATTCTGGACAGCCATGCAGATTTTTGGAAGTGTGGCATGCAAGCTCTTGTTCACTGGTGATGAAAGTCCCCAGGGATTGGTTCAGACTACTTTGAAAATTAGCATTTTGAAGGTGAGACTTTGCTCTGTCAGTGTTATTGTGCTCTTTGCATCTGTTGTATTTTCCAAGCAAGTAAATAGGAGGCATTGCTTTTGAAGCAACTTATGTATAAATACAAAAAACACAACCTAGACAGTGAAATACTATTGCACTTTAAGAGCTGAGAGTTAACATTCTGCAGTTGCTTCAGTAAGTTTTTAAATGATAGCATGAAAGTACACTTTAAGATCTCATGTTCTAGATCAAAATCATGGAAGAAAACTACATAATTCCAGTCCCACTTCTGTAAGTAGGGGCTGGTCTACCACAGCTGAGTGTGCATCTGAAGGGGAAAAAAGGGAGCACGAAGTAGAGATGATTAAGGATTGAAAAGATGACTCATCTTGACAATGTGGTATTAAGAGAATTACATTCATATTTCAGTTCTACTGTTCTAATGCACTTTTTTTTTCCATCTAAGAATAATTCTTCCACTCACAATTTTAAGTTCTCTATACTGAAAACAAATCCATATTCTAATATCTTGCTCTAATCTCAGAATAGTCTAGGTATTTAATTTAAAAAGAAGTCTACAGTTTAGTTTCCAGAAAACTCCTCAATCTCACAGTATCTAAAACTCATAAATTATCCCATTTGCCAAAAGAAAAGCAGAAAGTTTCATTTAATCATTTGACTTGAAACCCTACTTACTTACCTGTATCATGTTTAAAAAACAAACAAAAAAACCCCAACCAACCAAACACAAAAAAACATGCTGACGTTGAAGAAAACTGTACAGTACTGAAACCTTGCCTTTTCATTACTGGAGACACAAATCCAGTTAAGACTTTTTCAACAAGCTTTCATTTTTTCAATTAACATGTTCTATTTCAAATTTATTCTCAGTTGAAATGAGTTACATTTGCATCTGAGGAAAGCAAAGATGCAACTTTGTTCTTTTCTTTTGTGCTCAGCTGTACGATTTATTTTTCTCCTGGCAACAGATTTTAAATCTTTGCCTTTATTTTTTTTTTTTCATGGGAACTGTTTAGTAAGTGCTGACATTACAGTTGACAACGCTTTGTGTGTTTCCTCCTTTTGCCTGGTTTCTGTGTCTGTGTGTGCAGGCATGCATTCATTAACGTAATTCCTCAACATTCAACAAGAGTGTATCATAAACCAGAGGAAAAAAGCTCATAAATATTTAGATCCTTGCCTACCTTCCAAAACTAAAGTGAAAAAGAGTATTTAGTGAGGACTGTGAGGACTTGGTTTGAGTTAATCTGCATATGAAGTGAAAGAGGGTACAAAAGGATGAAAAGGTGGTGGAAACGAGCATACAAACCCTGTAGTCTCCAGGGGGCTATTCATCTTGTTCTTGTCAATACAATCTCAGTCCTAGGGCTTGGCTGTTTTTCGCGCATGACCCAACAGACTAGCTTGGCTAAGGCAACGTTGCAAAGGATGTGTGTGCTTTCTTCTTAATTTCGTTCTGTCATGTAATTTTTCTAGAGGAGAGCAAAATATTTCATGTTTCAGAAGAACTAGACAGATTTCTCCAAATGCATCTCTACTTGTTTGTCATTCACACTGACATGAGAACTTCTTCTTGGTGAAGTAGCAGGTAGGCTGTATGAAAAGCCATTCTAGGCAATGTGGCAATGAGAACCAGAAAGGTCCCCTTCTAGATTAAAGCATGATATATCTATTTGCATATACAGTCACACTGTTATGAAATTCGAACTTAATGCTGCATATATTTATGCATAAAATTCCACCAGCAAATAACACTGGGAAAAAATATATAAATAAAATAATAGAATGCCAATAAAACTTTCTACTTTATTTCTGTAACATTTTGTACAGAGTCACCTGTTAAGGCTGGAAGGCACCTCTTGAGATCATCTAGTCCAACTCCGCATAGGCAATTCTGAAATTATTTTAGGTGCTTTTTATTTCAATTTAATTTCTTCATAAACTGAGATCAAGTTGATTCTGAAGGATTGTATCACTACATACAATCACTGACAAATTCCAACTGTTGTACTTAGATGTATTGTTTTGGCTGAAAAAGACAAGGACCACTAAAGTCTGCAACAAGACATGAATAATGACTTCACACAAAACAAAATTATTGATCATAAAAAGCTAAATGGCAGCAGATTTTTTTTTTTTGCTATTTAAAGTATAAAATAAGTCTTTCTTCAGTTTCCACATTTATTATTTGAAGATAAAATACAAGAATTACATCAATACTATATGCAAAATTGGTCATTTAAATCATAATTTATTGGTAATGTTCACTTATCTTACTATATTACTAATCTACTATTTTGTACTTGTGATAATTAGTTATCAAATTAATCTTTATAATTCTGTCTCTTAATGAAATTAAGCTGCTTTTTTTTTTTTAATGCTGTTTAACAGACCCCCTGAGAACCTTATTGCTGGAGCAACGTAATGAATGTATTAACATACCATCTCAGGCATGAGCCTGAGAATACACTGCCACGACTGCCTTACTAATCACCTGTTGTCAGTCTGACAAAGAGCTCCACCCACTCAGATAGGCTTCTAATAAGGCACCGAGATCTACCTGTAGCCAGAGGGATAAAACTGAGTTCACCTCTAACCTGTAAGACAGGTGTGTACAAACTTCGAAAGGGGGAAAAAAAAGATCAATTATACCTCTAATGAAAATCCAGTGGATGACTACAGCCAAATGGGAAGCAAACCAATGTAGAGATGTATACATTTGAACTGACTTGCTGAAGGAAAAACATTTTCTGGTATGAGCTTTGACAATGACTTTTGAAAAGTAAGTAGAAAATATGTGGAGAAATGCTTTAAGTCCAGTAGTGCCACCTCTTCACCTTTAACAGATGTGGTTTGCAAGCTTCCTAAGTAACACAAACTATCCAGACTATTCTAGAGTGGGTAGAAAGAAAGCTGCCTATTTTGGAATACCTAATACATGGTTTCATGCTGACTTTCTTTAATCAAAACAAAATCATAAAAATTCAAGAGAATTTTTCCTGTCTTTCCTCATTTTCTTTACAGCTGCTGCCACAACCGGTTTTTTAAGAGTATTGTCACACCATACTAAATGTTTGTTAACATGTAACAAAATGGTATTGCTATGTAAACTGGATAGTGGATTACGCCCTGCAGGATACTTATGTGTTTCTCCACCCCTCAAGCTGCTGGGGAAACAGTTCTTCAGTAATATCAGGATGCCAAAGTAAGGGCTAAAAATTTGAGAGAACTATCACATGTTCAGTAAAAACAAAAACCTGTAATCACTATAACAACCTTTACATAATCAAAGTATGAAAGAAACACTCAAAAAATGGAAAATCTGTGAAACTTCCAGGTACATATTTTAACAAATACAATATTATAAAAGATAATGTTAACACCTAGTGATCATCTTTATTTACAAACTATAAACAAATTCCATAATATAAAAGTGCCTATTTGAGAAAGGGGCCTTGCCATCTCTAAGTTACAAGAAAAGTTGTTATGTATGTGGAAACTTCTCATGTTCAGGATGAACAGGAACATCTACGCTCATGAACTGGATCTGCACAAAGGTAAATGGAATATACAGAAAATCTGTTGGTTTTTTTTCTCCTTGTATTTCAGTTAGAATCAGAGAGCAAGCACAAACCACGTCAAGCAAGAAACTGAGATTATTAGAATGGTAAAACAATTTTCAAACATGTCAAATTAATCTGCAATAACTCTTTAAAATCACATGACTCAAATCTGCACCTATGCTATTAGTGAACTTCACACAGTAATTCCTTGCACCCTCCCAACTCTGTGGTCTATCCAGGACACTGAATTTTTGAATGCAAAACACTAATTGACTTCTAAAAGCCAGAACTAGGGAATGACTGCATTACTTTCAGTAGAATAATTTAGCTTTTGACAGAATCCTGAACCCAAACTGCTGTTCAAGCTATTCTGAGAGCAAAAATGACTAATAAAAAAAAATGTTTCTGCATGCCTACAGCAAGATTCAGATACCTATACAAGAGCTTGCAGCAGCTGTTTTGGATGTCTTCAAGATGTAAGAAGCTCCGAGAGAGCAGGCCGATGTGATGCAGGATGAAAGAAAACTGGCCTTCTGGAGATTTGATTGGGCACCAAGCAGGATAACACAAGGCAAGTGAATCCTAACCTTTACTGTGTTGGTGTTCTTCTAATGAAAAAATACACTGTAACTCATCCTTAATAATGAGATACAGTATTAGCTAAACAAGATCATATGATCTTGTATGAAGCAATGTACCTCAAAATCAGCTCCAGTGACAAGTCAAATCGGGACTTACAATACACTAGTCTACAGTTTCCAACAATGGTGACACAAGTCTTGGGATGCTTCCTGTATCTGTGAGGAGATCTTAAATACATACAAGGTACAGCAGCACTGTTATACTTGGCTTTCATCCTAGCAACTTGAAGCACTTACAAAATGTTTCACGACTTCTGAAGAGTACAAAACACTGAAATGGACTATTGGGCATATTGTAACTACTACTAGCTGGTATATTCCAGGAAAGACCTCCTATGCTCAACAGTGGGCAGAAGCAACAAATGGGAGAGAGTAAACCATCTGCATGCAAAAGCCAGTTTAAACTTTCTACAGTGGGAAGAAAAAAAAAAAAGGAAAAAACCCCACAAAAATATGGGATAGAAAACCATTTCTGTGGGTTTTGTTGTTTTTTTCTTTTTAAAATGCAATAGTAGCTATGTATAGATAACGCAGACTGCAAGCTTCTGTCCACACTGTAGCATGGAAGGATAACTGCCTTGCATGGGAAATCAGTGATGCTGTAGCACTGCACTCTATCCTTTACTTTGGAGGAATGATGTTGAAGCATCTAAGATTCATATTGCCTGCTCTTTCTTCACTTCAGGTATGTCTCTTAATTTGCCACTGTTAGGTAAACAATAAAGGACTTGCATATAATAAAGATTTAATAAATAGCAAAGATTTGGGATATATGAAAGATTTAGAGAGGAAAAAAAATTCTGGATCTGTCCAATTAGTTTGATTATGTTTTATTAGAAAGTTCAGCCAATACAAATGGTCCTTGTTCATTACCAGACAGTTTAAAGTGCAGTATATCATTGTAATTCACATAGATGTTTTCTGTCCAGTTAAATATAAGCTCCTTGGGTAAGTACTGCTTTTTATGTACTGAATGTTAAGAAGCATAAGCAACACCAGCAATGCTTCAGTATAAGTCAATATATGCTTATGTTCACATTTTAGACATTAAAATGAAAAATTAAATTAATGTACCAGTTGCATTTTAAGCTCTACTTGCTTTTAGTAGTAATTCAGATGAATGGTTAATTTAAATCTATTTACGAAGTTAAGGCTGAAAGCATTTCATTTACATTCAACAATAACCAACACAGTATGGCGTTTTACCAAAACAGGGGACACCTCAAAAGCAGAAGACTTATTCGGTTTCTTGGTGACAGAATTGACAGCTCTTTGCTACTGTTGTTGCCAAAATAAATATGCTAATTTACTTTTTAATTCTATAGAAAGTGTGAAAATACTCCACTGTGAAAAATAAAAATACTTCTTTATTATGTATTTTAAATGGAAATGTCTTTGAACATTGTATTCTTAGTTATATATAGTGAATAAAAGAAACTGCTGGTAGCACTATTTTTAAGCAGCTGACTTCACTTAATTAAATGCAGAACAGTATTCTGGATAGGTTTGAAGTAGATAGCTAACATAAATCAAATAATAAAACTGGCATGTATGAAACAAATAATGGCTATGACATCTTAATACTCTGAATTTCTATTTATCTTGCTACTGTAGTCTTAACTTGAGCATGTGCTATCTGGGCAGACATATTCAGCAACGGTCTTCTCAGTCTCCACAGAGTTAGGCAGCACATAATTAACACTGCTCTCACTTGTGTAATCCATGGCGCAGGCAGTCTACTTGTTGTTTTCATATATGAGTTCTCCAGAAGAGACAAACCAGAAGCCATTTGAAATTCTCCCCTACTGAAACCTGCAGTTGTATAGCTACTGCAATACCTCTGTGACTTTACAGATGGAGAACAGAATACCTACCATTCTGACTAAACCTATAGTAGTGCAGATGGGACTGGAAACATTAGAAGTATGCACACTATATTTCAAGAGATTCTTTTTCTTTTAATGAACAAGTAAGAATAATGATTATCCAAAGAGCAAAATGCAAAAAAAAAAAAAAAAAAAAGATGTTTGCAAGTTAGAAGACAGAGGGAAGTTTAAGAGGTTAGAGGTTAAAAAAAAAAAACTTTTTAAATGTGTGCGATTCAAATATATTATGTGAAAATTGTATTTTTCCCTGTGGCTTTTAAACCTAAGCGCTTGATGAAGAAAGCGTTAAGAACAAGAAACAAAGTAGGTAAACTTCATGTTCAATATCTCAATTTTGTCTTCTCTATCTAACTGTTGGTAATATGTTTTCTATGCTTTCTGAGATTTCTTTCTTTCCCTCTGTCTTCCTGTTTTCTGCCTTTCTTAGCAACGCTACACTAAAAGTAGCATATGAGAAACATCATTTTCATCTTGCACTGAAGAGCATGAAATGATGACACTACAAACCCTAATTCTCTAGAAGGTTCTAGTTCACTATAGAGGTTCTTCAGGAGCCTGGCAGCACTATCATGCTCTCTAGGTACAGATATCTTTGCTCAGTACCAGAACTTTCATCTTTTCTGAAGAAAAGTCCATCAGGACATGATGATTAAGGTGTGCTTAAAAGCTCCATCTTCCACTCTACAGCAAATGTTCAATGCTGATAGTGAACACAAATTAGGCGCAGAGATTATGCAAAATGTGTTCTGATTCAACTTACTGAGCTTAACATCCGAAGCTTGTGCTAGGATTTAAACCAAAGTCAGAGCATCTTTTCAAGTCAGGAAAACATTCAAACTGGAATGAAGCGTCCAGTTCCATAGACAGGAACACCTGGCATAGAGAGTAGACAGGTAAGTTTTTAGCATAAACATTTAAAGAACTTGAAGTGGTTCACTGGAACAAACTCGCATACGTGCTACCACGGTTTCTGTTTGAAAAGTTAGCTGTCAGTTTGGCCTAATGTCAAAGGAAATAGCTTTCCAACACTTGTCAGGCATCACAGAATCTGAATATTGTTGATGTTCTTTGTATTTTCAGTCTGGCTCTAGATGTTACTCTGTTCATATTTTAGTCACCTTGGAGAGATGAATGAATTTCAGATGTCCATCTGGTAGTGGCCACATCTGCTGCATCATAGTTACAGCTGCTACTGCCTTGTACACTGTGAATGAATCAAGTCCTGGAGTAGTATTTTTCCTTGGATGACTGTAATGGGTAAGGGAAGAACTGCTTCCTTTCCTGAAGGAGGGTAATATAGCACGTTGTTACCTTCCTGTTATAGAAAGCATTTCAGAAAGCTGATGACATCCAACTGTATATGCCTATGACTAAGTCAACAGAGACGCTTTAACTAAAAGAATGTTTCCCAGTAGTCATCAACCTTCAGCACTCCTACTTCCCAAGCTGCTATCAGATATGAACAGTATAGCAGTAATTGAATTTGCTTTTTATGATCAGTGCAAGGCCTTTACTGCCCTAGACAGAGACTGCTGCTGGCATTATCATATTTTTTTTCTTATTTCAAGATTAGATTAATGCAATAAAACTTCACCTTTAAAAATAAGCTGCTGGAGAATACTACAGTTTATATGACTATAGAAAGGCTACCTAATAAAATGCAGGAGGTAAAGATAAGAACTTCTGCTCATGTTCAGACAGAAACTAATGAGTTATGTAGTTTCCTGAAGAACCTTGACAAGCCATAGGACCTGTTTTGTGTCCAACAAATAAACTAAAACAACAGAAAATGTGCCTGCCCCCATAAGTCCCGTTTACCCAGCTTTGCCCTCTTCATATTTCTTCCTGCCCTGGGAAAATTCCGAAGTTCAGTCCAAAGCAGGAGTATTTGTCATTCCTCTGTAGATCAGGTTGCAGACAGGCCAGTCTTCTTGGGAGCTATACCTTCACATAGCTCTCGAAGCAGAACTAATTCAACCTTTATCCTCCCATGCATTCTTAATCCCCCTTTCCTGGAAGTGTAGGAAGGTGGAGGAAGACAGAAAAGAGAGAACACAAGGTATGCAGAAAGGCTTTTATGTAGATTTTCTGTTTTTGCAGGATACTTGATGAAGAAAGATGTCGTACTGATTTACTTATTTAAAACTAATGGTGCGTTATCTACATTTTGTCGCAGCATTCAGCTTTTCCAAGGGTATTTTTTTCCAATGATTTAAATTCAGTCTTGAGGCACTCATGACAAAATAAAAGATTAGAGGTTTTCCCTAAGTCATTTATCCTTAATTACACAGGCAGTCTCAGCATGTAGCTCTGCCTCCATTTTTGTACTGTTCAGATTAGGAAAACAATTCAGATTAATGCATGGCAAAGCAGATCTTGAATTTGCATTGAAATGAACGAATGATTCCAGTAACTGCTGGTGTGCAACATCTTATTCACCAGTAAATAAGTGGAAAATGGCTTAGTATAGGATGTATTGTTCTCAGTAGGAAGACGACAGATAGTTATTGCATATCTCGTGTTGTTATTTCTTACCTTATATTGTGTGCTTGCTTCATCTGCTCATATCCAGCAGTGGAAGCACTTTATGTACAGGAAGCAATAATGAAGCGGCATGGGAACAGCTGTACCAAATCTTCTGAACAAAAAGTCTCCTTATGCTATTTTTACTGGGAGAACTGGTAGCCCAGAATAATCATTCTGACATTATCTAAGTTCATCTAATTGTAAGATGCAGTCTGACACTGATGGCCTCAATCAGACCAGAGCATTCAGTGAGCAGTTTTCCCACTCGCTGGTCAAAAACCTAGCAGATAAATAAACGGCTACAAAAACGCACCACCCTTCAGGCTGATTCATAATAAGCAGAAGCGGATGACAGTTTAGTTCGGCACGTAAGATTTGGTTTTGCTCATCATGCTTTTAAAACCAGAGCGGAATGGAGCAAATAGAATCTTGTTACTAAATAGAAGCAGCCCTGTGCCATCATCCATAGCCGTGCTGTAGCGTGCTCTGGGCGTGCAACAGAGGGACCAGCAACCCGCGTTTTAAGAAAGCAAAAGTCGCTGCTCTCTTTGATAATAAGGACGATAAAAAAAAAAAGATGGAAGCAATAAAAGTCTTATCTTACATAAACCATTAAATTTTACTTTACATAAACCAAACCCGGAAGTGAAATACAACTTATTGTGTCTAGAGAAAGAGCTCTACGTGTTTAAATGAGAACGACCCAACAGCCGCTGGAAGGACGGCAGGCACCGAGGGCGTTCTTACTACGAAGGGAGCCGCACCGTCTCCGCGTTTTTTCCAGCGCTTTGTCTCGGGACGCGCAGGACAGCGGCTCGGCAGCACGCAGTGACGCCGCGCACCAGCCAGGGAGGCATGGCGGCGGCGCTCTTGGCGCTCGAAGCGTTGCTCACCCTGACTTAACCCAGCGCTTTAATCGTCTTCGAACGCCGCGCAGCACGTATGGAAATACAGATTCTTGGGAGTTCCGAGCGGCACCTCCGCTTTTACTCCCCCAGCAGAACCGACTGTTTCCAGCCAGCTAAATCGAAACGTCAGGCGGTTTTTACTGCGCTCTACGACCGCTTACTGCACACCGCCTCACCGCCAGCCTCGCAGGGAAGCGGCGCGCGCGCAGCCCCGCGTCCCGCAGCGTCCCGCCGCGCCGCCCGCCAGCCGCCCCCGCTGGAGGCGGACACGGCCGGAGTCCCTCTGCGGCCCCCGACGCCGCAGGCGGACGTTAAGCGGCTCACAGCGGCGTGAGGACGGCGGCCCGGCTGAGGAGCCGGAGAGGAGGGCGGCTCGCTGCAGCCCCTTCTCCGCGCCCTTTCCCCGAGGCCGAGTTCGCCCGCGCCGTCCCGTACCTCAGCCCGCGCCGCTCCCCGTTCCGGCCCCGCGGCCGCTTTAAGGATTACAAACCGCTCGTCGCGCCGCGCCGCCGCGCGCACCGCCTCCCCCCTCCCTCCCCGCCCCCCACGGCGGCGCATGCGCGGCGCGGCCGAACACCTCCCGCCGCAGCTCCGTCTACTCCTCTCGCAGCGCCAGACGCCGCCGTCGCGAAGCGCGGTTGTAAACGCCGGGCGCGGGCGCGTCGCGCTGGGGCTCTTCCACGCCCCGGGGTGCACGTGACGCGGCCCGGCTCCGCCCCTCCCCGCCGGAGGAGCGGCCGCAGCGTCGCGACTTTGTTTGGAAGAGTTCCGTGCGCGCGTGCTTCCACGGGGCGAGCCGGCGGGGGCGCGCCGCGCGCGGGCTCCCAGAGGGCGTGGCCGAGGACGGCCCCGCAGGGCGCGGGCAGCTGGCAGAGGGCAGCGGTTGGCTCCGCCAAGCGGCGCTGCTGCCGCCGCGTAACGGCCGCCCCGCCCGACGTCCCGCCCCCGGCATGTCCCCGCCCCCGCGGGCCCTGCCCCCTCCCCTCCTCCTGCCGCCGCTGCCGCTGCTGCCAGCGCAGCCTGAACTGAAGCGAACTCCAGAGCGAACTGAGGAGAAGTGAGGAGGCGGCGGCGGGGCTGACGCTCACAGCCACAGGCGGCGGCGGCGGCGGCAGGGCGGGCGGGCGGCAGGCGCAGAGGAGGAGGAGGACGCGCCCGGGCGCAGCGCGGCGGCGACAACAGCGGCACCGGCGGAGAGAGCCCGGCGGCGGCGGCGGCGGCTCCTTGGCAGCGCCAGCGCCCGCCCGCCCCGCTCGTCCCCTCCCCGCCTCCCTCCCTCCCTTCCCCCGCCGCGGAGCCGGGGGCAGCGCCGCGGAGCGGAGCCGGGCTCGGCGCGGGAGGAGCGGCGGCGGCAGCAGGAGGGGGACGCGGCCGGGACTGCACCGGCCGAGGGCGCGCGGAGCGGGGGAGCGGCGGCCCCGAGAGGCGGCGGTGCCGGCGGCGGCGACTCCGCGCGGCCGGGGCGGAGGGCGCGCCCGCAGCGGGATCTCTCCGACTTTCCTCTTTTTTCCCCGGTCCTCGTCGGCCCCTCGGACTCGGGAGCGCGGCGCTCGCGGCTCGGAATCCTCCTCCTCCTCCTCCTCCTCCTCCTCCTCCTCCTTCCTCGGGGAGCTCCCTCCCCGCCCCGCCCCTCCCCCGCCGGCCCGCCCGATCCCGCCGGGCGCCCCGTGCCGCCGTCGCCTCGCTCGGCGGAGCTGCTGCGGGCGCTCGCCCTGTGCGCGCGGGCTTGGAATATGGTTGGGGAAATGGAAGCCAAGGAGAAGCCGAAGCCGAGCCCCGATTACCTGATGCAGCTGATGAACGACAAGAAGCTGATGAGCAGCCTCCCCAACTTCTGCGGGATCTTCAACCACCTCGAGCGGCTGCTGGACGAAGGTACGCGCCCCGCCCGGCCCGTCCCTCCCCGAGCCGGGCCCCTCGCGGCGGCGGGGGCAGCGCCGGGCCTGCTGTGCTCCGCTCTCCCGGTGCGCCCCAAACAAAGGGGAAGTGCGGGCTCTCCCCGCCCCGGCCGCTGCCCGCGCCGCGGGTCCCGGCTCGTAGCGCTCCCTCCGCTGCGTTTTTATTAGTAGTAGTGTTTTATTTTCCTTTTGCTCTCGTCCTCCGGAGATTGGGGGGAGGGGGGGGTTGGGAGGGAGCGAGGCGCGGAGCTGAGGAATGCGCCCAGGGGGGAGGAGGAGGAGCGGGGCCCGCGGCGCGGCCGGGCCGGTGCCGGAGGGGGAAGCGGGGCCTACGGGGGGCGGGGGGCCGAGCTCCGGCGGCGGCGCGCCCTACCCGAGCGGAACGGCCGCGGAGCTCTCGGCGTCCCCTCGCGTGGGGAGAGGAGCGGGCCGGCTCTCCTCCCGGCTCTCCCTTGTATAGAAACTAACTTGAAAGACTCGTATGTGCGAGTTGAGCGGGGAGGAAAAAAAAAACACCCCGTGCTTACGAAATGGCCTCGTTGGCTCCGATCGGGCGCCGGCGGCCCCTGGGGCAGCAGCTTCTCCGGGAGGGAGAGGAGAGGAGAGGAGGGGGTGCCCCCCTTTGTGCGCAGCCCCGTAGGGCCGCTCTCTGCTGTTGGATAACCGTGTTTGGGGGGAAAGGGAAAGTAAAGGCTGGCAACTTGGTGCGTCCCACACGGCTCTCTCCATGTGATAATAGCCCCACTGTGCTGAAAGTCAGGCTAGGCGTTCGTTCGTGGCACTGAAATTTGCTTTCTGCCTGGGTTCACGCGTTTAGTTTTCTCGTTAGAAGCATTTATTTCCACTCCACCTCAAACTCAGGCTTTACGCGGAGTTAGACCTGTTTGTCGTATTTAGTAGCTTTATAACGCGTTCTAAAACTAGGAATTATTTATGCAGCCTCAACTTCTTGAGATCCTTTGCATGAAATTATCCAGTTTCATAATGTCGAGCTAGGATTCCTGTTTGTGGACATAGTCCTTCTCGATAACAGAACTTTGTTGACCTCGGAAGATGAAGGCACTGGTTATATTTGGTAGAACAGCTCCCCGCCCTCTCCAAGACTGTGAAAAACAGATAGTGGTTGTAGTGCTGCAAACCCGGCGTATCAGGAACGGTGTCTTCGGAACGAGCAATAGAGCAACACGAAAAAGTGGACGACTAAAAAATAAAGACTGTGGAAGTGGTATAATGGGAGGTTCTGGTTTTACTTTCAAGAGTTTTGGGAGGTGAAGTTACAGCAGAGAAAATCTGGATGTGGAAAGCAAAACTACATAGAACTTTGGCGTGTTCTCGCTCACCCCAGAAAACATTATCTTCAGAACATTTAGAAGTATGGAAAACAGCGAGAAGAAAAGAAGAAGAATGTCTCACTTTTTGTTTTCCGAAGCCAGAGGAGCCGCACAGGGACCTGGTGTTGGAGTTCTGAATTCCAGAACCTCTTCAGCTTTGTTCTTGACCAGAGAAGGCCCAAATTATTGTCTTTTTTTTTTTTTTTGTTTTTCCCTCAATACAGAAGAGAGAAGAACATTTTCTTTACAAAAAGGACGCACAAAGGAATATCTGAAATCCAGACATTTTCTGAGCTTTTAATTTTTTGAAATGCTAAATGCAGGAGAAAAGTGTTTTCTGAAGTATCTCAATTTCCAAATGAGGGCTGTGGGGAAAAAGTTGTCAAAGGGTTGTGTCGAAGCTCTTCTTTGTGCACTTCATTAATATAAACCAAAAACTGGGTTTCTAAACAGTCTCAAGAATATCTCTGCGATCCCTTTAAGCATTTTCGCTTTTCCTGTTTACGTTGGCAGTTGGATGGAAGTATTGTGGAGGCAGAAAACTTTTTGGAATGTTGAAAAAAAATGTTTCATGCAAATTAGTAAATTGCTTGAAGACTTCAAAATCTGAACACTAAGGGGCGCCAGTTATTTTTTTCTGAAGCGTGAGGCTGGCCTCTGAACGCCATTAGGAACTTGAATAGCAAAATTAACTCATCCAGGAGCACATACCAAAGAACGACAGAAATAGTTGTGGAATTGTGTGGGTTTCGATGTTGGTATGGACTTGTATACGTCCTGTGAATATAGGCAATATTGCTTAGGTGGGATAGTCTTAGTGATGCACAGCTGAGAGGCCAGAGCAGCTTGTTCTGTGCAACAGCTGTCCTAGCTGCCTAAAGGCATCCTTCTTGCTGCTTTCAGCTGTTTGCTGCGTTGACATTCTCCAGCAAAGTTTTGTAGTTCGCTGGAAGAGTCTGTAAGGTTCAGAACATTGCCTTAAAAGTATAATATTTAACACTTCCATCAGTGCACCATCAGTGCACCCGTGAGAGTAAAAAAATACGAGGGACAGGTGTCTGAATGTTGGTTGTATGTATGTAAAAGCATGCAGCGTTAATGTTTCCCCTTGACACTGTGGGTTTGGTGTGCTGCTTCTTGCTTGGAATTCTGTGGTTCAGGTGGTGGTGTTCCCATACTTATTGCAGGCCATCTTCACAAAGGTTCTGTTTATGTTTGAGAAGTACAGTAGTTCTTGACAACTGTCGGACTGTCAGCCTTTGTATTTTATTTTCTATCAGCCTAAAAAAAGAAATAACGCCACAGACCTAGGAGCTCAGAAGAAGCATGGGATTGCTTTCTCTACCAGAATGCCGTCTTTTTAAATTTTTTTTTGTTTTACATGTTGATATTTAAAAACTAAAATCAGATAGGCTTGTGTGTTCATTACTCCTTGTAATTGTACACAGCAGGAAACAGAAATGAACTCAGAGATTTAGACAAACTGTGTCTAATGTGAGTAGGTCTCAGAACGTGCATCTCATTTTTGGCCTGTTCCTGTTATCCAAAACAGATCTTCCTTTCTGAACTCTGTCCTCATGTCCGATCTATGAAAATCATAGTGCTTAATTTAGTAAATGGTCTCAGCTTGACAGCATTTGTTTTTAAGATGGGCATAAACGTGAGCAGTATATGAAGGAAACTTCTGCTAATGAACTATTTCATAACGAAAGAGGAAAGTTACAGTTTTGTTTAGATTACAGATATTTTTGCATAGGTGTGCTTTCAACTTCTTATGTGTAAATAAGGCTTTTGTGGGTTAGTGAGGATGTTTAAAGTGCACATCATAATAACTAGGAAACTGGATTGTTTTTATCAGCCTAGTGCAAACCTGTGGGAAGAGAGGGCTTTTCCTGAACGTGGAGTAGGCTGTATTTCCTGTAATTGTTTGCACCATCAAATGTGACCTGATTTTTTTTTTTTCTGGTGCTTCAGCTTCTTAATATTAACTTTTATGATTCTAACCTAGAATATACGTACATGCACACATATGTTTTGGGGGGTAACTTTTCCCTGTTGTGTAAAATGAATTACTGTACCATCTTTCTTGCTCTAAATTTATTGATAAATCGGTCATTTCGAACTCTAATCGCATTCTGAACTCCTGAAATTCGTGATTCAACAGACTTTGAACAAATATACCTAAATTTCAAAATATGATCCGTGTAATGTAATTATATTTACGTGCTTTCTTTTCTTGAACCTGTTGCTGCTCAGAGGGTGGTACTTGATTGGAATGGATGCAGATCTAATCTGTGGCCTAAACTTTTTTTCCAGAGGGTTTGAACAAAAAATTCATCAGGAATTCCTTCTTCTTTAAGCTGAAGGTGACTGAAGTGTGCCTTTCGTGAAATATGAGTTAAGCCATGTGTCTAGCTTTTGGAGAGAAACCTAATTTAATGTCAAGTAGGCTGACTGTGCTTGAATAGCTGTAATAATAAAACATCTAGAGAGGGGTTAAGGAGGATAACTTTTTCTGGTTTGTTGCTATCAGCTTACTGTGCTCACTGAAGAAAATGTGTGAGCTTGCATAGTTCAGTGCTTAAAACTGCAGTTTCATGTCAGTGTTGTCTTACCTAAAATGTCTGCTTAAGTTAGGAATGGAGAACTGGCTTTGAGTGTTGTACATAAGTTCTCCCTTGGAAGTTACCTAGTTACTTTTGTACATGACTGTGTTGTTTGTGGTTATGTAAATGTAGCCTGTGTTTAGCTACAGGTTTGCTGACTTGTCAGATTTGATGCAGAGACATTGGGCACATTAGCATGATTTTTTTTTTTACTTGAATCAGATCGTGCAATTAAAAGCCAAAACACTGTTTCTGTACAGACCATGCCTGGTACTGCAAAGTTAGGAGATGAGAATTTGTTAGGGTAAAAACCTGGAATCATTTTTAAATCTTAAATTTCAGATCTACGATTACCTCATAATAACGAGGTTATAAAACTTCTAAAACTTAGTTTTGAAAAACTTCATGAGAGTTGTTCTAAGCTGTGGTGGTGTTGATAATATGAAAACCAAAAGCTGCCTTAAACTTATTTTGTTTTGTTTTTAGCTTTCCCAAGCTATATTTCCCAAGAATAAAGCTTTTTTTTTCTTTTTTTTCTTTTTTTTCTTCTTCTTTTTCTTTTTTATTTTTCCTGCAGCAGCAGTTAAATTGCTTTTGGAGCACTGACAGGATTGCAGTCACTTGGCATGTAATTTAAAAAGATGATGGGTGTTATTGTATCTGATAAAAGTTTGAAGTTAATTAAGCAACTATTTAAAGCTCATGTTTTGTAAGCAGTTTGTTCAGTGCTGCTTACCAATATCCTGATTATTGAAGAGTCATCGTTGTTATTTCTTTTAAAGTAAGAGTAGCCTTACTAGCCCTCCTTCTGCTGAAGAGCTGCTGGGTAAACAGGAGAAACCTGTTTGAATTCTATCATTCTGTTTAGTGTTACTTGTCCCTTAAGGCTGGAACTGAACTGATATTTTTTTCTCATCTGAAATAGTATTCAACATCTTCCAGAGTAGGTAGTGTAATTAAAACGTCTCCTCTTGCCCCCATTAGAAACAAGTGACTGGTACAGATTAGGTTACAGGTTGGTATGCTGTGTTTTTGTAGCTTGTAAAGGAAGAAGTGAGGATGTGTTTGTTAATATTATGGTAAAGGGAAAAAAAAAACATCTGAGAAGCACTTCATAGGTTTTGAAAGAGTACTTACAGTGTCTCAACTGTGAAAATTAAGTTCACGTACATCAACAGAGGAGGAAAAAACAAATTAGAAAAACGTTGCTGGTATTTTGTGAATGCTGTGTGAGAGAAAGCCAGACCTGAAATGAAAAGTTCCTTTTGGAGTTGAGTAACTTTTTTTTGACCAGTTTCTTAAATTGAAGCTTTCTTCTTCTGCGTACGGTAATGAAGTCAGCAATGGGATGCTGCTTAAAATGTTTTGAGTTGTGCAGAGCTTAGTACAAAAGCGATTTGTGTTGTCTTCAGTTACTGACCGTAACTTTAAAGTATTGTCCATTGAGAACGTGTATTGTTCCATGTAGCTTATTCATGCATTAGGTATATAGCCCGTGGCTGACAGGACAGGCCTGTGTTCGGGTTAATTCACCAGGCCTTCTCAGCTCAGGATGATTGAAGTACTGCAGGGTTGTCAGAAGGGCTGTAGGCTTGGATTTGAACACTTACGCGTAGAGATACAGGGTGGGAGGAATGCCTTGCCAAGAAAACTGTGAAGTAATGAAATGCCCTCACTCACTGACCCTCGCCTTTATTGAAACATAATTCATGACTTCTCATTCAGATTGTGCGTGTTTTTTATGTATTGATTTTAATCAAAATACGCATTATGGTATTTCTTTTCATATTTTATTACAATTTTAACAACGCCAATATTAAGAAAACAAGTAGAAACAGTGAAAATGCCAGTAATCTCAATATACTTAATATAATTAGCAGGGTCGCTAAAAACACCGTATGAGATATCTGCAGTTTTCTAGCAGGAGTAACAAGGTCTGTGAGGCACTTTGGAGCTGCTCCTTGAGTTTTGAGACAGCTGAGTGTAAGGTTCCTAAAATCTAAAGTAGAACGCATTGCTGTGGTGAGGCAAAGAGTGTCTGAAAGTTGAGCAGTATTATGTTCTGTCCCTCTGACTTGGGGAAAATATCCAGAGTTACCTTTTGCAGGTAAAGTCATTTTATCATTTTTATTGCTGTTGGTTTTTGTGTTTTCTTTTTCTTTTTTTCTTTTTTTTTTTTTTTTTCTTGGAATCATTTAATAGGATAGGCAAAGCAACCATGCTCACTTTAAAGAGAAATAGCATCCAGCTTCATTAGCCGAGCTTGTCCCATGACTGTATTATTCCTGTTTCCATTCCTTTCTTTTTTCATTGCTTGCTGCTTGGGTATCTGAGACGTGGTACAGGTTAAAGCCCTTGTATTCAGTGTGTTACTAAGCTTTAATATGCTTCAGGTTTTTTTGTTTTGTTTAGCAGATGTTAGTGTTCAGAATCAACATGGTTATGCAAACAGGAATTTTAAGATTTTTCTTGTTGAGCTTTAAAATACTAATTTGAATCACTATTCTTTATTTCTGTTTGAGATCTTATTTTTATACTTGCTGTCAAAATACTACATTTTGTTTCTCAATTCATTGCAAAAAAAAAAAACAACAAAAACATCTTGAGGGGAAATGGCAACAGGTATTAATGGATTTTGCTATCAGTGATTTTTTTTCTGTGTGTACAATTGGTTCAGTAGCACATTGAAAGTCAAATTTCTGAATAATTTTTTTAGGATATTTTTGCTTGGCGACAGCACCAAAATATTTCTGATTTTCTCTGTGTTGAAGCAGGTTAGATAAGGTTCTCTATGTTTCCAGCACAGGTGTGTACCCACCCCCCACCTCCAAATGATTTGATGCTTTGTAATTTGTTTGCAGTCTTGGAGGCTGGACCTGGCCTCAAGATAGCAGTTTTTAAAGGGAATTAAATGTGGAGCAGTTTGTGTAATGAGTGACTGGCATTTCAGGTTCTTTGTAGTGGGATGTGTAACAGTTCTAGTGGTATATAGCCTTATAAACGTTAACACTTCAAAACTTGATTTGAATGGAAAGATGACAGGCACTTAAAATCCTGCTGCTTCTCTGGGGAGTTCCATGATGACAGTTCTATGGGGTAACGCATTGGAACGGCTGCTGAGGTGTGAGAGGAGGCAGAGGATGATAGTGCAGTATCTTATACCTTTATCTGCTGGATAGGTTCCTGGCTTAAAAAGTCAGTTGATACTCTGGACTCGTCAGGGTTTTGTGAGTTTGTTTTTGTATGTTGCTGGCTTCTCAGACAGGCCGGAGCTGTGATTGAGCTCACCATATGTGATCTCAGAATAGTTGTGTTGGCTCAATGGCTGGGCTGGTTCAGTGCTGAAGATGCAGAGCAGAGGTTAAGGGGGAAAAGTGCATTTGTTTAAACACTTATTTTAACATTTGCAACTCATGGTTGGATGTCAACTGATTATGTAACTGATCCATTCAAAATTTTAAGATGATGGCTGTTTTTGGACTAGCTGACACTAGATGGAAACCAGACTTTGCTGAACTGTTTAAATACTTCAGCAATTTAAATAACAAACCTTACTGCTTTGATTGTGCAATTCAGAGCAAAGAGCTACTTTAGAAATCTGTAATTTCTAGCTTGTGGGAGTCTGGAGGTCCTAGAATATACTGAGTTGGAAGGGTCCCACAAAATGTCCTATCCCAGTTTAGGGTATCTTTTCTTCATTAGTGTCTAGAAGAGGAAATATACCTAAGTACTTAAAAAGTAGACATCATAGTCATCTGATGTTAGTGAAGCATTAATAAAAAAACGTAATGCTCAGTTGTATGTATTTAAATGGCAGTTCAACTAAAACGTTCAGCTGATGTTGCTTAATTCTTCCTTTTATTTTTCAGACTTTGAAGGGATGCAGATCAATTAATATTCTTAATGCGATTTAATAACCTGTAAATACTTACGTCAATGGTTAATGTGTAATATTCATTTTTTTAGGTGTAGAAAGAGCCAAATCCACTTCTGTTTGCTGTGGGATACTTCTGGTTTTGTTGCAGGAAAGGACGGGAAGAAGTAAACAAAAATTCTGTGGTCCCATGACTCTTGCTTTCAAGCAGTACTGCTTTTAGTTAATTTCGGCTTGTACATGAGAAAAGAACATGAATACTTTTTCAACAAGTTGTCACCTTCATTCCCCCCTTCCTGTGATTAACTTCCACACTAACTTTGCCTAAAGGCTACTGGATGAGAGTGTTTGATAAAAGTTGGTTTGTGTGTTTAAGGCTAAATGCTGCATCAGGCCCGGCTGTCTCATTTAGAGTACGTTTCTGCTGCAAGAGCTGTCTGTGCTGTTTGAGACCTGTGTGTGTTAGATGATAGTACAGACAAGTTGTTGGTTCTTTAATTGCTTAAGTATCGTGCCATAAAGATAAATGCAGTCAGGGAGGCTCATATCCAGCCAGTTTACAAGGGGAGGGAAGTGCTATTTCAAGTTGCTTGAAGCTTTTATGGAAATCTGATACTGCCTCTCAATTAACCTGGAACAAATAAGACTCCTGGTATGGGTTCTTTTGTACCTCCTTTTCATGTAGTTCTGAAAAGTTCTTCTTCAAGCCTGGTTGCTAGTCAAACCAAATTTGGCACAGGTGATGTAGGAATTAGAAATGAATTCTAACCAAAGTTGTATAAGACTGGTTCTATGTATATATCTTGAGAACAGAAATGGTGTTTCAGTGTGTCCTCGCTGTAAAATTTGGGACCGCTGTTGCCTTTAGGGAGAAGCATACGTAGCTATTATTAAGTCTTTGCAAGATTTGAATCTCATGTTTTGAATTTTCCTTTCCTGTTCATTCTCTGTGGATAAACTTTGTGACAAGACCAACATAATCCTTTGGGTAAAAATCTGAAAACAACATTACCTAAAAATGAAATCTGCCTCAGAAGGAACTAAGAAATGTGCAACTGACTTTCTGGGGATATGCCTACTGCACTTACAGAATGGAAAAACAAAAACAAAACCACAACTTTATTTTTTAGAGACCTGTGACATTTAAATACTCAATGATAATTTGAGAAGCAGGAGAATATTCTCTGCGTATCAATTTAGTATAGAGTTTATTGAGGTTAAATTTTACACAGATTGAAGCACTTTAGATTTCTAATAATTTGTGTGTAGCTTCCAAGGAATCAGACCTAAGCTGTGTCGGTTGGTAGTGGGGTACATAAAACTGGTGCCTATTGATTTAATAGCTGTATTTTATTCATACCTATTCATGAGGAACCTTGTTGGTTCCAAATGGGAGGTTTAACGCACACCGAGGGCGCTTGGTAGTGCCAAGTTTTAATACTGTTAAGTGTCTTCAAAAAGATACTCTTGCATCAGCCTCAGATTAACATAGGATGAATAACAGAGCAATTCATCAACTAGGCAGCTCAGAGGATTGTCAGCAAGAAAGCTGACGATGATGAATTGGCGAGAGATGGATGTTGCGGTAGATAGCCGCTACAGCTAACACTGGAGTTTGGAGGGATGGCAGTTGGTATTTAGGTGTGTGCTGGATAATTAAGCGAGGAGAAGCCACACTTCTTTGCTTGGCTGAGTAGAAAAGAAACATGTCTCTTCTGCAATTCAAGATGGTTACTAAATTCAACATCTTAAAATGGCAGGTGGTCAACTGGATTATACTTTACTGAAAGACATTTACATCGATCTTCAGGTATGGTAGACGTGGCTTGTTTGAGACAGACTTTTGAACTTCCATTGGTGTTTGCAGTCTCTGCAGTCTTAGTAACAACAACAACAACAACATCAAAAATATATATATAATTATAATGTAACTTTTTGTTACTATTAAAGCAGTAGTGTAACAAAGTGGTTTTTGTCACATGCATGGGTCTCTCTAATCCCATGCAAAATGGTTTGTGCTTGAATTGTTGAATTTGCCACTCACTGTTATATCAAGTTGCTGAGCACTTGATGTGTAGAATACTGTTTAAATTAACAACACTTGAGTTCTTTGTGGGGATGCAGATTGCTTGTAGATTTGTAGTACATTTTTCTCTTCTGCATAAAGTAGTTTGGTTGCTGAAAATTTTAAGTGATACATAGTACCTAGAGTGTACCAGAATAATCAGAAAGATACTTGCTGTGTGTTTTGTATTTCTTGAAACTTTTGTTGCATATTCTTAGTGTTGAATTTCATATCCAAAGGCAAGGTACTAACACATTGCTAACATTCAAAGGGGTTTTATTCTGGTTTGGTTAAGGATTAATAGTTGAAGGGCAGCGTAAGCTTTTATAAACATGTTTATTTTATTTTTTGCGAGGAACGTGATGGAGTGAATGTAGCTAGTAATGAAACAAGAATATTCCCAGGCTGTTAAGAAAACTGGTGAAAGATAATGCCACAAATATGGATGTAAATACTCTGCACCTATCAACACTAGTATCATGAAATAATATCTTTTTGTTTTTTTTTTACTGTGTAAGTAGTTTAAATTTTTTTTATCAAAGAAGAAAGTTGAAAATGCTTTCCTGTAAAGTACTGGCATTTTAAACTGCAATGTTTTTCTGCTCAAAAAGTATTTATTATTTGCAAAAACTAAGTTGTTACTCTATTAGCTTGCAAATGTTACGAGATTCTATACTGTTTGCTGTCAAGATTTGGAAAAGTGAAGTGGTGCTGATGTATAAAGGTTTCATAACTGTCACAGTGTGAGATCCGGAGTAGCTTGTCATATGGCCTTTTAATTACTTAAATAATTGAAGATTTCATGTAGGGGTGTGAGCACTGATCTTCTAGAATGTTTTGTTTCAGCTGCTCTTTTAAAAAGAAGAAGAAAGCCCCAAACCGTAAGAAATTTTCTTTATGCAGAAGCCATTAAAGTGCTGTGTTTCCTGGCAGTGTTTTAACATTAAGTAGTATAAAATACTGCAGGTTGAATATTAATCATTAACTTCATTAAGACAATTTAGTTTATTTCTGGTGTGTTTACTGTGAGGAAGGAGATATACAGATCAGTTTCCAGTTAGTCTTCCTGAGATACTCCAGCAGTAGTATAAGGGAGCAACTTGTTGCAGGTTAACTGGTAAAGCCTTTTCTTGGGATGGAAAAGACTGAGATGCTTTTTATTGGCATTAATGTTTTTACAGTGTAATCAAAGTTTCCTTCATGTGTGCTTTTTCCAGCTTAATCTATACCAGTTTTCCTCCCTTTTTTCACACTGAGTTACTCTTCTTACTCCTTTATCTAATGTTTTCTGACATAGCAAAGAATTTTAAGCAGATACATTTCATATTGTAGTGTTATCAGTGGAAACTGCAGGCACTCGTACAAAAGATAACTTCAGAAAGTTTTGTCTAGATCTTACTCTTACAGGCTTATAATACTCTGGGCTGCATGAAAATGTTTTTTGATATGAGACCTCCAGGATCACCATCTCTTTGAAGTGTAGAGGTCATCTTTATTTTGCAAAATTAGTGGAGCTATGTGAAAAGAAACATGAGTTACCAGGATACTGTTTCTAAATCTATGATTTGCAGACCTGCTGCCTATGAAGAGTTTTGGAAGATAACAAAGGAAAAGGAAGTCTGTTGTTGGGAGATTTAAATTTGCTACACTGAGCCTTTACCTCTTTTTGGGAACTCTTTGTTACTCTGAAAATGGGTAAGGTTGAAGACCACTGATAAAAAGGCATTTTCATTGGTCTGTTTCATGGGCAGAAGTAAAATTTTGAAACAAAAAACTCCAAAGAGATTCTGAAAACAATTTGCATTCACTGCTACATACAGTGAAACATGCTTTACTTGTGTGTTTTCTCTTTCATAGGACTTTCTTACGACCTACTGCTATTATGCATTTATTGACATTGTGAATGTGATGATGTTTTCCCTGGATGGGATTTAGAGAATCTAATTATATTTATAAAAAATGTAATGAAGTGCAGTCCAGTTTGCAGCACTGGAACTTGAAGATACTTGTTTTTTGCAGGTGTTAATTGCTGAAAGATATAGCCTGCTGAGTTCTGTATGGTATGCTGTTACAGCCATAATTCAAGTAGTAGACTGTATTTAAAAGCATCTTTCAAGCAGTTTTCAAGTGGAATTCTATTAAAATGGTCATACTGCTGTCATTCTAAGTAAAGATATTAAAGGAAATCCTAAATGTTTTACGTACTTGTAGCTGTGAATGTTTCAGGAAATGTTTTTTGGTGGTTGTTCTTCTCAAACTTCTTCACCTGACTGGAGAGTTCTTTGATTTGACAGGACCTACTGTTTGGAATCAGATGCACCAACTGGGGAAAGAATCAGAATGTAGTTTACAAATACCTTTAATGTTAGAGGTTTAATATATACTGTTGCATGTATGGATCCTGCCAACAGAATCAGTCAATTCTTTAAATGGACCCTGAATATGAAACCTAAATTATTAGAACCTTTGTGGTAGATCTAGGCTGGAACTACTGTAATTTAAAACTACGTTATATTTGAATCTTAAAAAATGTTGTTTGAAAAATTATATATGATTTGTGGTGGGCATTCGGCTTACCTTTTGGATATTAACTTCTGTGGTGGCTTACACTTTCTCTGTTTGGAAGTTTGTTCCCAAAAGAATCCCTCTTGTTAAAGTAACTGGAATCTGTCAGTGAAAATTAACTATATGGCTGCAGTGTAAAAACTTACATTATACCTTGTACATTAGTACCCTAAGCATTTTCATTCTGTAGGTAGCAAAGATCTTGGCTACCAGGCAGGTTAAAGAGAATATTAGCACAAAACTAATGTTTATGCCTTTTACTAGGATGTGCGCGGATATGCACATGATCACCCTCCCCTCCCACCCAGCTGTCTTTCCCTCTCTCCCTTCTGTCCTCCCCCTTATCTCTTGTCATTGTAGTGTTGCACTAGGCAGTATCTCTGATTGTCCTCGAGGGAGAGCTTGGTTTGGTATCTGTATGGACAAGACTTAATATGATTTGATTTTTTTCTGGTATAATTAGAAGCTGTACAGGAGATAGGTGCAGCTGGAAAGCCAATATTGCGTGGGGAAACCTGCTTCAAATCATATATGTATATATCAGTTTTTAATACAGTTTGATTCGCTATCATTACTGTGATTGTGGGCTGCATTCTAACTGTAATGTTCTACTGTTGAATCAAGAATATTTTTACACAGCTTAGAAATAGCAGGGTTGTAATTTAAGTTTGTTTTCTTAAAATATATTGTTTTTAATCTTAAATTGTGTTATGACATTTGATAGCAAAAATCATTTCTAAAAAAAATCCCCAAATAATCTTGAAGTTTACTGAAGGACTATGGTGGTTATTATTATCGAGGCTTGGTATTTTATGCTCCAGGATGATTAATTGGTTAATCCTGTGGATTCTGACAATAAAATTATAATCATGGTTTCAGTTAGAAAAGGCTCCAATCTCAGCTTTTGCTTTAATGGCAAGAAGGAAACACTGATGCTGCATTATCTTATCTAGTTGATAATTTCATCCCTAAGTCCCGGAAGTTGATGTACCAGTTGTTAAATGCATTGGGCTGTGAAGTAATTGGGACTTCAGCTTGCAAATACCAAGCTATTGTTTTCAGTAAAGTTGAAATCAGCTTTTTGTGCTGCACTGCGGTAGAAAGCCATTAATTAGCGTAACAGTGTGCCAGATTTTTTTTCTACCAAGAGAAAATTTCTAAAATTATTCAGCAATATTAACAAACATGTAGCGGATTTCCTTGAAATTTAGTTCTATAGTCATATAGGCTAAGGGGCATTTGGTTATCTTTGATTTTTAGAACTCGTGTTTATGAAATGTCTTAGATTCTTTTTCAGATTTACTCTGCTGCTAATGCCGTGCAATATGTCAGTGTTATGAGTCATTGAAGTCTAGATGTGTCACATGAAATAAAATGGAAGTGCAATCCGGTATGATGTAAAAGACATCTGTTGAGCAAGTTTTAATAAATTCTAATATGTGACTGTAATTTACTGAGTTCTTGAACTTCTACCAGTTAAAGATCAGACTTTGACCGTCTAACAGTTTTTTGTCTCTCAAAAAGGCATGTAAACAATTGACCAGCACTACCACTGTTTTCAGTGTTATCTTAATTTATGTGGCCACATAAAGTGAAATGAGTTAAGATAACATCATAGGGTAGGCTGGCTGTTGAACTGTTGAAATGCATTAGCTTTTATTAGATATGAGTTGCTCGTCTGATAACAAAGTCTTTTTGAAAAGCTGTGAGAGAATCACATTTTTAGAGATGCCAGTATTAGTTGTACAACTGAGTGGAATAATTTATCTAGCGTGTGAAATTAAACCATACTGCATATAGAGTTTGTAGTTTGGTTGTTTCTAATATAATTTGATTACCTCTCAGTTTGACCAGCAACTTAGTTATCAGACATGCTATAATTATGTTCTTGTGCTTTTTTATGAGGATACTGAGGGATTAAATTTTTTGTTTTGATGACGTTGTGTTGTCTTCATTGTTTTATTGATTTAAAGTCTTGCATCCTGTGAAGTATGCAACTAGTAAGAATGTAATGATAATGTTTCATAAAGCTTCTAGCTCATATTCACGTTGCTGACTATCACTTTGCTGCTTCAAAATAAGAGTGGTCAGCCTGTATTTCTATTAGTCCATTAGGAGTGCTTTGTTTTTGTTTTTTTTAAGTACAAGTTTTATGTTAGGTGCTACTCCCTAAAATTAGTGTTGTCTTCATTTTGCTTCTCTTTATACATGTTTTAATTATTTGGGGAAGAAAATTATTGAAACACATCATGCAGTTTGATTGAATTGTGCTAAATCCTATGGCTTCAATATGTAGAGATAGCAAATATATATTTTTTTCTAACTACTTTGCACACTTGCCCAAGAACTTTGAAAAAAATGTGGGTGACTTGGAAAGGGTAAATATCAGTAGAACTGTGTAAGCAAAACAAACAGATCTGACTGAAAGAGTCCCTTTAATATGGGCAGAAAATATATATAGAAAAAAAATGTGTTTAGACAATTTTATACAGTTTATTGAAGGAAGAATTGCAAAATGTTTGTGTAGTCAATATGAGAGCTGTTTTTATTCTCAGAAATATTTTGATTAATACAAGACTAGCTTGATGTAAATATATTTGTTTTTAAACGATCGACTTCTAAGCACAATTCATAGGGGATGGTGTGGTGGCTTTTATTGAAGAAGGTGAACAAAAGATACTATCTGTGAAGAGCTCCCTCTGAGGTATACCTGCTGTTAGGGCTTTTTCATGTGAGTGATAGGTCCTTGCATTACATTGGAGACACTAATGTCTGAATGGATGTGATGGCTGCCTCGGAATGATGCTGCTGTTAGCAGTGAAAAATGTCTTCCTTACGATTCTTGTGCAGCAGGCTGTGGAGTGCAGCACATTTTTATAATAAAGGTGATGAATTTAATCGCAAACTGGCAGCCAAATGGAAATTGCAGACCTTGATACTGGGAGAAAATTGCCTATAAAGCAACTCCTGAGAGAGCAGGCTTTAAATTTATCCACCCATTTCGACATTGAGGAGAACATAGGAATTGCAGGGTATTTTGCTTGGCCTGTTTAGTGCAGATGGATGACACTTCAGTCTTCCTTTATTTAAGAACTAGATACAGTTTGTTAAAAGGATGACCTTGTTGCTTAAACTTTACATGTTAAGGCTTTCAGAAAAATCCATTCCCTTATTTTCTTGAAACTTGCTCCTGTTACAAAGTGGGACCTAATATGAATAATGAACAGAAACTTTCCTACTGCTTGACAGATTTCCCTGTATATATATATCGGATGTAATCCTTCTGTTATTAGAGATATATATATTAAAAAAAAAATGTTTTATGTGTATAATTAAAGGCTCTTTGAAGCATTGCACTGATGCAAGGAGCAAAATCAAGTTCCACACGTTGTTCTGGAAATACAGTACTTTGTCTGATGATACAGTGTGTCATAGAAGCCCAACATGTGAAAGTTTTTAATGCAGATATAGTTCAGTATCTCTTGCTTTTTTGATTTTTAGTAGTACTGATTAGGTCACTCTGAAATGAAATGCATGAAAACTACTACAGAGCAAAAAGGTACTGACGGATGAAATTTTCAGCTTCAAAATGCTATTTTTCAACATAGTCAACAGAGTTAGCTGTGCATTTTTTTGCCAGCAGTGAACAAGAGCCTGCATGCTATGCTCGTAAAAATGTGTGGCCGCATGACTTGTCTTTCATGTCATCGTCACCATTGCCGAAATGCCATGCTCTTCACTTGTCTGTGCTCACATGCACACTGTGATCTCTACAAACATTTAGCAAGTGTCAACGAATGTCAGTAGGTGCAGTTTTTAATGCATGGAGGAATTTGATTGCACACCTTCGCTTTATACTCACTTCCATGTCAGTTGCCATTGTGTCAGACTCCCCTATGCTGCCATCTGTCACGTGGCAACAACATGCAATGGAATATTGGTAGGAAGGTTCAACCTTTACTGCCGTACCAGCAATGTCCACATCTGGCACCATGGACCAACACAATAAAACAGGAGGCATTACTTTTGGAGCAACCCTCACGTATACTGATATTCTGTATGTATAGTAAATGTGAACGGTATTTACAAATAGCGCTTTTCCATAAATGGGAATGTTATTTTAAAGAATGTTTTACCCCCTACTTTCTTTTTTGGGGATCTTACTTAAAGATGATACAGACTGAATCTACTTGAATTATTTCTTTGTACAGATGCTTAGAGTAGTAGATACTTTGAACACCTAATTGATGTATTTCACTGCAACTCTTTGGAACAACAGTTTTTTGGTTGCATTAAGTAGTGATCATCTTTTGAGCAGAATTAAGAATGAATAGCTTTTGATATTTTTCACAGTTTTTATGGTGAAGGTATTGGAACATTTAATAGTAAAACATCAGGTGTGCAGTTTGGAAGTATATTCTATTAAACATGCTATTGATTCAATTTCTCTTCTGTGTTGTCTGTGTCAGGATGATACTCTTGGTTAATTATTCCATAAATACACTGATAATGTGGTAATCCCCAGTTTTGAGTAAATAATAAAAAAAAAATCATTAAAAAAAAAAAAGATAGATTCTTTAAGGTAGAACACTGCCTGACTTCTGGGCCAATGTGAAACTTTTTTAACAAGTGTATGATACTGCTCATTTTTAGTTCCCAGTGTAACTTTGTTCTGTTTAGTAGAAAATGAACTTTTTGCAATCCTAATGAACAATTTTTAAAGAAGCTTTTCCTTTCCTTCCTTTTTTTTTTTTTTTTAAAGAGAGCATTAGGGTTATTAAACAGTTGTGTGGTAAAAGAAGTTGTCTCATTACTGATGGCTCAGAAGTCTACCCTATATATAAAAACTATACATTTCTGTATAGTTGATGAGTATCGTTTTGCTTTGCCTCAAGTATAGATCAGTACTGAAATAAAATAATGGTTGATCAGTTTTTAAATATGTTTCAGTAATTGATGTCACAGGAAAATCATGGCCTAACGTGCTTAAGAAATAGGTAGGTATAATCTCATCTGAAGTTTTGCTAATTTTGAAACAAAGAATAATAGATTCTTATGAACACCGCTTCCATTTGAAGTGCTACCAATATTTCCTTAGAATTCTTCTTTTGCACTTCGTAAATAATTTCAGATGTTTACTGATATCCAGAGCTAGCTGGTGGTTGTTCCGCTCAGGGTCCTACGCTTTTTACTGTTTTCTCACTTGTAAGCATTCCAAGGTGCCCATTCACTTAGGAAAGGCTATGTGCAGATTTTAGAGTTGAAACCAAAGTGTTCATGTTGATAGTAAAAGAGTTTATGTCCAGTCTGTTTACCAAAAATAATTTTTGTGTCTGGATGAAAGGTCTTAGAGAGAAGTTGCACAATATGGTTTTAAACTAATTTAGTGCAAAAGCTTGGCTGTGTCAAAAGGAGATTCTGGTTTGAAAGGTCCCTCTTTCCACTAATTCTGATCTTCAGAAGGTCTCTTTTTCCACTAATTCTGGCATACATACTGTTTCAGCTCAGTAACATGGAAGAAAGCTAATCAAGTGAAACAGCAAAACATAGCAATAGTCTTCTGCTCAATTAGTGAGTTGAACTGGGTCACTAAAGCAGAGCTGATGTGGGAGGTGGATAAGGACCTACGCTCTTAGTGGGGAAAAAAAGCAAAGACAGTGTTGCCTGTGTTTTTCTGGTGCAGCGTGCTCTTCAGATTAGTAGCTCTCCTTATCCTTCAAAGAAAAAGGAAGTGGTATGGCAACAAGTGATATGAAGTAATGCTAATCTGGCAATCCAGATTTCTGATTTCTTCTGTATTTTTACATTTAATTTGGGATAAAGAATTCTCTTCCCCGATAACTCTGTTGTTTTTTTTTTTTTGAATGGCATCTTCACAATCATAGAATAACAGAGTGACTTGGGTTGAAAGCGACATTAAGAATCATCAAGCTCCAAGCCCCTTGCCACAGGCAGAGCTGCTGAGATCTGGTATTCTTTCCTGGGATGAACTCTATTTTATCTTTGTATTT
Source organism: Perdix hodgsoniae (assembly GCA_035772895.1). NCBI lineage: Eukaryota > Metazoa > Chordata > Aves > Galliformes > Phasianidae > Perdix > Perdix hodgsoniae. The sequence continues at coordinate 4,011,501 of JAPSGF010000056.1, read as the reverse complement.
ATTTATTTATTTATTTATTTATTTATTTATTTATTGCTTTTGTAAAACAGTGTGAATAATCATGTGGTTGGTAATTCTTCGGATCTACCATTAGGTCAGGGTCAGGAGTAGTTTTACTTTTTTTTCTTCCTTCCAATTAAATATGTGTAGGCCGAAAGCATGTATGTTGCCATTCATCTCTCATTAGTTTCAAAATAATAATAATTGTTTTTTTTTTTGTTTTTTTTTTTTAAGTAAACAAAACCAATCAAAAGAAAAAGGCCTACAAAGCAAAAATCCCACAGCAACAATCTCCCTCCCAGTCCAAAAGAGTGTAATGGCCTCTTAAAAATGAGTTCCAACTCATGGTAAGATGGGACAAATCTGCCAAGGGTAGCATTCTACTTTCAGTACAGTGTGTGCATAATGCCCTATTTTCTTTGAACACAGTGGCGGTAGATATATTTGTAAGGTTGTTTTTTTTATTTGGATTGCGTGCATCAGCGCTCATCAAGGAAATACTGGAGTGTTCTATTGTTACTGTATCCTTGTCATTCAGAGTTTAACTTCAGTTTCCCATGTTAATAGAATTTGTAAAACTCTGTATTTAATTTATTTAATTTATCTGCAGTAAACACACACTTTCAAATAAAACCTCTGATCATTCCCAAGTTTTGGAGTTGGTCTGAGTAGCTGTGATTGTGGGCCAAAAATATGTTAAATTTTGTGAATTTTTGATGAAAAACCTGAAGTAAATTTTCTTTCTTTTTTTTTTTTTTTTGAACAAACGTTCTTTTATGTTCTTAACAAAATGTGAAACTTTTGTTAGGAGATTATTATTTCAGAAAGAGAAGATAATTCATTTAATACTGTTTTCTTAAATATGAGAGAGAACTGAAATAGTCATCTGGGAGTTTAAATCTATGAAGTTAAATTCAATTTGCCTTTTTTGCTTATTTTTCTTGCAAGAATGGAAGTGAGAGGAAGGAGATAAACTGTTCGCTTCCGAGTTTTACAAATAAGTAGGGAAAAATTTGTTTACTGACATGCTGGAAAAAAAGGAAGTTTTATTGAGTTTCTTAAATGACAGCTGTGTGATTCACAATCTTGAAATAATTTCATGAAATTTTGTGCGTACTAGGAGTTGGTTGCTTAATTACACTTGTCTCTGTTGATCTTGCTGCAGAATGTGCTTCTATACTGACAGCAAGTGAACACTATTATTTGGGATCTCTTCATGATAATGAAAATTCTCCAGTGGCATCCAAATATCCCCAAATATTTTCCTCCTTTGTCATGTAATGAACAGTATTTCCATGCTTTGCTTTAATTTCATGACCTAAAACAGGGAATCCCTGCAGAGGAGAGACATTCCCAAGCATGTTTTTTTAAAATTTACTCCTTGAGGAGTTGGGGGTTAATTCCAGCTGCTTTTATAAATGGGATGCAAAGTGCCCAGTAATTATATTTGGAGTGCATAGTTACAGTTGAAGTCCTTCTGCTGTTCATGTGATTTTTCTTTTTTTCCTTTGAGAAAGCCTGAGAAAAGTTCCCCTTTGAAGTTTAAAAAAAATAAAATAATAATAATAATAAAGAAAAAATGCCAATGTAGATCTTTTGTTTCAGTACTCATGATACTAGGCAGGAAGACTAAGAGAATTTACATAAGCATTTCCTGGCAGGCTAAAGTGGAGTCAGCATGCTTCGAGGCTTTTTGAATAGCAATTGTAACTTGTATTACTGGTTATGTTTCTAGTTCCTTGCTACACCTATGAAACTTTGTAAACTTTACCTAGAGTACTTGTTTGTACTTCTGCAAGTGTTACTGTGTCGCAGTCTGGTTCCATTTTCAGTAACAAAATCATGTTGAAGTGATCTTTTTTTCTTTTAAATATCAGGGACGAATAGAGGACCCTAAAACCCATCTTCTACCTGTGTGTTCTGTTGAGTTGGTTTTTTGGTTGTTTTCTTTCTTCCTTTCCCACTTCTTTTACAGAGTAATTGAAAGCTCTTACTGAGTGCTCTGAAGGTCTTGTGGCCTGAGCAGATTAACTACTTGCTTGTTTTCTTTCTTTATCCTTCCAGAATTATTTCAAAAGAGAATTATTTCCCCCTGCAGCCACTGCATGGGAATAGGTGGGTGAAAAAGAAAGTTGGAGGGGAAGACAGGGAGAGTAGTAGTGAGTATGAGCGTGGAAGGCTGTTTCCAGATTTGACTGCTTTCGTACCCAAAGCTTATAAGAACGAGTCTTGAATGTTAAATGGTGAAAGAAAATTAAGATTGCCTGTTCCAATTCAACATATTTGGTGTTAAGATTTTATAGCTGTAATGTCAGCGGTGTGCTATTAGTAGCTGTACGTGGCTGCGATCTAATAAGAAATGGTTCATCTATGAAAGCAGAATGTTCTTTTGGACAATTAAAGTTGGAATTGGTGGTGTAAGCTGGTTCATAGCTGATGTCTCATCTTAGTTTCGTTTTGATGCTCTGTATTAGAAATTGAACTGCATCTTAGCGTAGTGGTGTTGCTTTTATTTGAAGTTTATTTCTTTGAGCTGCGTAAAGCAAACCGTGAAATAAAGTTCAGGTAGTGACTTTATGAGTGGGATAACAGATGTTATCGTCTTTTGCTTGTTCTGGACTCTGTAGTACTGTGAAGAAAAACATGACACCAGTAATCATACTATTTTTGATGCACAAATTGAAATCTTATTTCAATAATGCAGAACTTGGGAATCTTTTTTGGAAGCGTTAATTCTGTAACTTCAATAAAAGCTGTGGATATGACCTGTGAGATGTGCCACTCTATCATGTTGTTTTTTCTCCCCTCATCTGCCCACTTATGTTGTTTTTTTCTGAACTAAACATTATGGGAGCTAGGAATATACTGTACAGTAAACTGTGCTATATGGCAGAAATCTTATCATACAAGTTTCAACTAGTTCCTGATACAACTTATAATTAAGGTTGTGTTATATAACTTGCATACAATGTGAAAGATCATTTAACAACTTGTTAGAGTTCCGTAAAACTTCATGCCAAGTATCTGGCTTAGGCTGGAGTCAAAACAGTAATAAATGGGGTGGGGGAGGGAGAACAGAAGGAATAGTCTTAATATAAGTGCATCTGAGCACTGAAATGTCCAAGTCTATCCTGCTGAATATATGCTGTGCCTCCATCTAGTTTCTAGTGTTGGTGCTGTCCTGTTGCATTTGGGCATGACTTACTAAAACCTGAGAAAGGCATATGTAGCTTCTGTGGATCTGGTGAATGGACTTGAGAGTGGGCTCTTTCCTGTGTTATGTTTATGTCCTTTGTTTTCTTCTGAAACTCCTGCTTTAAGAAGGGATGATATTTCTTAGATTTAGTTTTTTGGAAAGAGCCAGAAAGGTGCTCTTCTTCAGATATCTGGTGATCCAGGCATATTTGGAGGTATAAGGGAATGTTAGGCAGGAACTAGAATTGAAATGGAAGAAACTCTTCAAAAACTGTAGGAATGAAGCAAGAAGGGACTTGATTCTGGAGAAAATGTACTTTAGGGGTAGGAGAGGGTTTTGAGAGGAGAAAAAAGAGCAAAAGCATATGTTTGTTAAAGGAAAGTGCATTGCAGAGTTGAAAGTAAACCTGAGGAATTGGAATCTTGCCATGTCTTTACTGTCAGGATATATCTATGAATGCTGGAGGCAAATTGTCTCATTTCTTCTCTGCTCCTGGATGGTGTTTTCTGCTGCTATCAGTTAATACCTTACTTCTTGTGGCAGAGGTCTTTGAATCTAAAGATGCCAGCTAACTGACTCGTTGAATTTAGCATGTTGCCAGATAGGAGCACAGTTATTTTGTGGTAGTAAAACTGATCCATAAAATGAACGCAGAAGACATGTTCTTGAAGGAAATCAAGCTTGGAAAGATGAGCTAAGTATGTTTTAACATACCCAACTGAAAATTTTAGTAAAAACGCAGCAAAGCGTGCTGTAAGTGTATTCAATTTTCAACTTTAGTAAACATATGCATTGGATTTTCTAACAAATACTCAACTTTGGGGTATGAATTCTAGAATTTTCTTGAGTATCTTACAGAAATAGGGAAACACTTCTAGGTATTCTTTGATTTGTTTATAGTAAGCTTCTCAGAAATGTGCAATTTCTTCAGATTTCTCACAATCTTGGTGTTCTACACCTTGGATTTGAACAAGAAAATATTAACTTGAGACAGAATAATATATATACCAAAATAGTGTATGTTTTAGAGGCAAAGAAGAATTGAGCTTATTTGTAAAGCCAGTATCTTATTGATGTGATGTTTCAAGACAGGACGTAAATATTGGGTAATTATATGATAATTACTGTTACTAATTAGCATTAGTAATTGTTAATTTGAATTCTGAAGAATGATTTGTCTTGAATAAATGATGGCTTTTTTTTTTGGTAATAAAAGCTACATGAGAATACTGTCAGGGTTCTCAGGATAGATAAAAGAACTTTAAAAAGTCAGCAGTAATTCATCGAGAAATAATAACTTCACTTCTGACAAGGATGCAAATGACATCCTTAAGGAAATACTGTGGGCTTTTTTGTTTTATTGCATTTTAGCTGATGGCTGTTGTGACAACCTTCTTAACTATGCTACATACGCTACATATTGGCAAAGTGAATAAGCTACCTTTGTGCCTGTAAACTAATGTATCTCTGCGAAGATATTTTCAGGATAGTTCTGACTTGTGCTGACCAGAGTACTGGACGTAGGTATTTTTTGAGTAGGACTACTGAATCTACCAAGACAAGTTTTCGGCTTACAAACCTGCCTAATGTGGGCCTGGTGTTACATGCCAATCAACTATTGTATTGTAAGAAAGAAAATGGATGATTAGTATACCCATTTTGGTCTATTTTATTCTGAATAATTACGAAATGAAAAATATAGCAAAATATTTATTATTGTTTACAAGAATAAGCAAGGTGTGTACAGTCTCATTATTAATGAAAGCTCTGTTATATTTCAGTGTAGTGAGAGTGGTTCTGCTTATCAAAATGAGAATCCATGTAGTAGATGAGGTAGTATAGTTTTTGAACTTCAATGAAGAGTATCTTTTGACCATTTAAAAAAAAAAAAAGGTGATGGGAATGGCATAAAGATTCTGAATCTGCTTACACCTATGGTAGTCAGTGTGCTTTTGTTGGTAGTATAAGAAACACTTCTGATGGAGGGTTTTTTTTTTTGCGTGGTCAGTCTTCTTTCTTGAAGGAAATCAAGCTTGGAAAGATGAGCTAAGTATGTTTTAACATACCCAACTGCAAATGAAGTTGAACATTCCATTTATTATGTGAAATAAAAGTAAATAAAACAGAGAGCAAATAACAGTAAGTTTCATTGCAGTAGCATACTAATATAGCAATATTTTCATTTCTCAACTTATTGTACTTTGGTGGTTGATTCTCTTCATTAAAGTTTTGCTGGCTATGCATGCTTAGAAAGAGTTCGTTGCCTTGCTGATTTCCTGCCTGCTAGTATTGTGTTGAGTCAGATGTCTGTGCTAATGCATGGAACAAAAGGATGGATAACAGCAAGATTAGTACACTATAAATCTCTTTGTTTCAACTCATGTTTGAGTCTGGAAAAATACTCAGCTTTAGTAAAAATGATAACTAAAAACACTAGCCAATTTTTAAAATTATTTTAACCTTGAAGTTAGGTCTTAGTTCATGTAAGGTTTAGTTCTGTTGTTGCCAGATTTCAGAATCTTATTTATATAGATTTGTCTTCTAAGATATTCAGTATTCAGCATACAGAATTATTTTCTTGGTATGTAACTTGTTTGATTTGGTGTAATTTGAAGACTGTCTTTTAAGGAATCTATCTCAGGCTATGTATCATATATATGATCTGAAAATGGTTAAATGCTGTTTTAATAATTTTTTTTTCTTTCATCATTACAGTTGTGGGTTCTTCAGAATCATGTCTCTCAAGTTCAGAATTTCTTTAATTGGTAAATTTAATCTAAGGTCAGTTTCAATCTGTAATTTTAAGCAGATATTGCCCTTTGCACCCTCATAGTGGTGGTAGTTGTCAGTCTATGGGAATGAGCAATCTTGTTCATTTTTTTTTCTTCTTTCTTTCAAGCCTTTTTATTTTTTCTTGAATTTCTACATGATTCGTATCTTCAGTATTCCTTGTAATTCAGCAGAGATGTTTATGTATGTTTATGTACTGCCTAGCTCAAGGAGTCTTAGAATACTAATAAGCTTTTTTGAAGTCACATCATGATCTTGATCATGTATTTAAAATCAGAGCAGTGCAATGGTTAATCTGTTTGATATGGTTGATGACCAGCTTGTTGATGTCAGCGTTAGCACTTTTAACCAAAAATTTTTTACTTCCTTTTTGTCTTGTGATTAAAAGTCATGTTGTCTTACCAACATAGGGCTGAACAAGACAAAGCCATGTGAGAGGGAGCACTGTGTTTAAAATTGGGGATTGTGTTACTGCTGTACAAGACCAATTTTAAAAAAATGTAAATAAAAAGAAGGGCAAGGGGGGGGGGGGGGCGAGGGGGAAGAAAATTTGGGATGAGAAGAGCTAGTCTGTCTTTTTCAGATGGATTAGATTCCAGTTGAAGTGAGCTGGATCACTTAGAGGCACTCAAGGCCAGGCTGGATGTGGCTCTGGGCATGCTGGTCTAGTGCTTGGTGACCCTGCCCATGGCAGGGGGGTTGAAACTAGATGATCTTTGAGATCCTTTTCAGTCCAGGCCATTCTATGATTATACGAAGAGAAAGGATAAGCATGCTTTATTTGTTTTTGAAACAAATAGGTTTGTTGCAAACCTTACAGCTGGCCACGAGAAGGCATTTTGCAGGTTCTTGCAGAAGAAATGACTGAATTTTGATACTGAAAGTGCTGACAAATTGTTGAAAGTGCAGCCCACTTATCACTGGTGTGACAGTTTAATCATCAAAAAAGTACTGCTAGATTGAGCTCAGAAGAAGAAAGAGAAAGGAGCGAGAGTACTGACAAAAAGCATTACAGGATGAATTGAAATCTGAAATGTGAACCTTTTTTTGTGTGTGTTTATGGCTGCACATCTCTGACTGATACCACATTCTCAGTGATGATGCCCAGAATTTAAAAGTTCTTTTTCATTTCTTCCAAGTTAAGGTGCTGTGTGAGGCAGTGTTGCATATTTTTGGACCTTTTTTTATTTTGCATTTTAAGATGCATTTAAGCGTGATATGCACTGTGGCAACAGAGGGTTTGTAAGTGTCACCATGATGGTCATCTTGTAGTTGGAGCGCACAGTCTGTGTTAGCCTTCAGAGCATTTTGAAGTGAGGTTATAGTTTGTCTGTCTTTAGAAATTCTTCAATAAGAGCAAGTTGTGATAGTTGCATTCTTCCTGCTTTTTTCTCTCAATTCTTAGCTAAACTATTTCAGGTGCTTTGCTTACGGTATTGGATACTGTTTGAAGTAAGCAGCATGTTGTATAAATGCACATGGAAGCACTGGCAAAAATACAGGCATTGAGTTGCATCTAATTTATTACTGAAGTTTTAATGGAACTTTATGGAATGACATATCTGCCATTGTAATCCCTGAATTTTTGAATCCTTTAGAAAGGTAATCTGCAAGTCAGAAGCTTTGTAACATTTGTTTGCTCTATTGGGGACCTATCTGATGGCAAAAGGATAGGAAAAATGTATTGTTCAAATACCTTTTAAATTTCTGAATTGATGATCTAGCGGGAGTTATGCACAGTAATAATACTTCATTAAAATATTTGCACACATTTGCATTTCATGTTAAGAATATGATGCTTTAGTAGGAAAGAATGAGAAGGAATGTTGCTTTCTTAGCCTGTCCCCCTCATGTTAATTAATGCAGATCACATGAAGTTTGGAACTGTTGAAGTATTCTGACAGCTTTCAGAATAAAAATATTGAGAAAATATTGAAAACATTTGTTTTGTGTGTTCTTAGTGTCATGGTCCGCAAGAACCAAATTAGTTATTACAGCAATATTTTTGTGTCTACTTACATAAAATTATGCTGTGTTTAAAAGTTTGTTGTTGCTATTTCAGGCATAACTTGCTTTCTTTGAGAAAGTACAAACCTGAAATGGAATATTCTATGCATCACTAAGGCCCAAGTGTCTTTTAAACTTTAGCCTTATGAACACAATGTTCCCTCCCCTCCACCAATTCCACTTAAAGATTTAGTTTTTTGAAGTCTGCTTTTTTTCCCCCTTCCATATGAAACTAGATTATGAATAGAAAACTTCAATTCTGTCAAGCTTTGCTTTCTCAAGAAAGTATGTTGACTTGAGTCATGAGATAGTTAATATTTTAATTCTTTCTGAATCTCATACGCATTTTGGTTATTGGTTTGTTCCATTGTTCCGTGTGCATTATAAAAATCAAGAAAGCACATGTGGTTCTTTTGTGACCATTTGCAACTCCAAAAGGAATGAGAGAGGAAAAATTTGAACCTTTTCAGTGGTTTTCTATTCTGCATCTTCTTGCTAAGAGGTTTGTTAGCCCTCTTCACTTTATGTGCTATATAGTCTTGAACACCTTTGCCAAGTCTTCCTTCCTCAAAGGGAATGCAGTAAATTTTCAGTGGCTTTTAATGTGGTGACAAACATTTAGCTGAACACAGTCCTTCATATTCTCCAGACGGAAGAATAGTTTATGATTACGTAGCATGAAGAAATCCAAAAAGTGTGCATCTGTAGATAAATGTAGTTGCAATAAAGAATGTGTCCTGATTTGGATTGTATCTTGGGTATTGGAGTGAAAAATGCTGTCAGTGGATGAAAGAAAGAAAAGATTGCTTGCATAGTTCTGAGGGACACAGGGAGAATAATGTTCTTCTGAACAAGTATGTGTCACTGCTAGGATAGGTGACTGTCATGCCATATTAAAGTAGAACTATATTGAAGCCAGTTTGTCTTTTTATAAGCCCATTCCTCCAGTGTTCTGCTGTGAACAAGACAAATCCATCATTTTCTGCTGACCTTAAACTTTTAAAGAAAGAACAGACTGTTGTTAAATGTTAATAATATGAATTTTGAAATTCTTCACAAGAGTTTCTACTTCTGTTCACAGTAGAGGTAGGGGCTTAGATCTTTTCAATTTTAGAGGTATAGTGAAGCTACTGTATGCTTTCTTTTCTTTTAGTCCTATCTGCTGCTGTAATTAAGTATCTCTCCTTAATAACTGACTTAAATCCCCAGAGTGCTATAGAACATAATTACTACTACGGTGTTAGGATAAAGTAGTTAGAACTGTACTTAGATGTTGACACTGAAAATAAAGCTTGCCTTATTTTCTAATCAGTTTGCTTCCTGTGAGATACTACAGTACGAGAATTTGTGGAGAAGCCAAAGCCTTGCATATGAGCTTGGGAAGTGTGATTTCATGAGATGCATGCCAAAGAAGCTTTTGAGAAGGAAAGACAGAAATATCTGTTTGGTAGTCTGTGAGAAGTTATATGAAGTAAACCTAAATAAATGTCTGTTTACTTGAGTTCCTCTTTCTTTGCCTGGTGCTTGCATTGTCAAAATACAAAAATGTGCACTGGGAGAATATGATTTTTCTACTTGTGTACTGTTCCTCCTATTTTGAAGCATTTCAGAATAGAGTGAAACTATGATACTAGGCTAGAGTTAAAAGAGAGTGGAGCTTCTAACTTTTCTGATGTGCTGCTGTAGGGGTGTTTTGAAGTAATTCCTGCACTTCCACTTAAAGTTTAACTGGAGGTGCTAGGGAAAAAGAAGAAAGGGGGGGAAAAAAAAAGTAGGGTAGTAGAACTGCTTAAAGTGACTGACACAGCTGCAAGGTACCAAAGGATTTAAAAGCTTGATTTTAGTATGATGAAGTAAAATCGTATGATCAAAATTTTGTACTTTGTGTATGGGCTTTTAAAAGCTCTTGAGACAAAAAGAGTGATTAAACAGGAAGCAGGAGTCAGATCCCCCATTGGCCTTAATAGGGGGGAAAAAAATAAGGAAGAAAATGTTTGGAGTATTTGGAAGAATGCTTATGAGTAGGCTGGGCTAACAAGTTAAGATGGAAAATGGATTCAATGATAGCTAAAATCAGTCATGTGAAGGAAATGTGTGAAAGAAATCAGAATGATAAAGAATGGATAAACGTGAGGTTATAATTTAGGCAGCAGTTCTCTGATTCTTGTAAATACTAGACAGGTAAAAAGATGCTCCTAGACAGTTGTTTGACAAAAGAGGAATTTGTGGACCTGCTCAGCAATTGAAGAAAAAAATGGAAAACCATTGTTGATATGACCCATCGCTTCTGAATATTTCTTCTGAGATCTTGGGAAAAGTGTCTGAGACAAGAAAAAAGATAAAAACTCAAGGAAAAGAAGGAATAACATGTGAGGAGCCAATGATGAAGCTGAATGAATGCAGTTGACCATCCCTGACCTGATGTTTGTCACTGTTTGTGATGGCTTGAACATGGTGAAAGAAGACAAAAGCCAAGCGCTAGTTATACAGTGTCTGGTCCTGTCGTGGAATAGAATATCTTCAGTTGATCAATGTATTAGCGGTTTGTAACATTTGAAGCATAATAAATGACTTTAGTTTAACAAAAGCCAGCATTCAGTGGTAGTTCTCAAGTTGGCATTCTGTAATGTGTGTGTTCTGAATATTTGGTTCTTCTGTGCCACAGCGGTAACATACAAATGTTTGCAAAGAAAAGATTAAAATACATATTTTGGTGAGTGGGTTTTTGTCTGTGTGAAAACCAGCGTATCTAATGTTAGTGCTTGTATTACATATGAATGATACAGTTTAAAATGAATTTTTCAGGGCGGCTACTCCATAGCTGCCAATTATAAATAAAAATGACCATGGTGTTTCTTATATTAGAAACCTAGGCAAACTGCATAGCCTGTTTGAGTGTTGTGGAAGTAAATGGAAAATCTGAAGAGAATGAAAAGGAAATAGAGTCTGCCAAAAGATAGTAATATTTGTTCAAAGAGATGTGTTAAAGAATTTCTTTGTATGCTGAAGCGTGTCTAAATACTGCTTGTAGTCCTGAGGATTTTTGTCCCTGTTGCCAAAACTGAGTGTAGATCAAGCTGTGGATTTTTTTTGTGAGCTGTGATTATAGGATGATGAGATTTGTACACTCAATACTAAGCAGGTGTAAAGCATCAAGGTATATGTGTGATTATGTCAGTTTCTAGTGGAGAGACAACTTGTTCTTGAATATGCAGAGTATATTTGTTAGAAATAATTCATAATAATATGCTTGAAAATGAAGTCTGCTGTTTCAGAAACTTAGTTGTCATTTATGCAGGCTCCCTTCCCCCCAGTTTTTCAAATGGTGGAATCTCAGCTACAAATCATTTGGCACAAAACCTTGGTTATGAAACAAGTTCTTATAATCTTTTTGTTTGCTACTGTGGTTTAAAGTGATTTTTTTTTTTCCTGTGGCTTCCTCTGTTCATATTAAAATAAAATTTCTTTTTTTCAGTTTTAATTCTGAGCATTTTGAAAGCAGATGAAATAATTCTGAGTAAAATAATGAAATCATTAAATGTCTGCTTTTACTTTACAACCTGTACTTAAGTCTTACTTTTACTGATTTGGCAAGATTACTTGCTTAAATGATAACTTTCAGCTTGGAACGCAGGTTATACATGAGATCTGAGCAGTTCTTCAGTAATACTGGACTAAACTCACTGATAATATTTTTACACTAGTTGTGGTTTAGTAAGTTATGAACTGTTTCTTGCTTTATTCCTATAGCAGCAATTTAAATGCTATTTTACCAGTACAAGAAATTAAGCATAAAGTTTTCTTAAAACTGTATCTGTTCTCAAGTGAAGCTATGGTTCAGCAAAATTAACCTGAATTTGAACAAAGTCATTCTGTTTTAACAACCTTATTTATATCTAATCAACTTCATTTTGTAAGTAAATTAACATCTGTAGATATACGCAATACAGATGTAATTGGCAGAAACAGTACTTAAAAGACTACTGATGACGTTCCCTACTGATGTGATGAATGTCCATAAGTTTTTCATTTATTTGCATTGAGGAAATAGAATATATATATATACATATACATACACATATGATATATATCATACATATATGTGTATGTACGTGTGTATATATATATGTGTGTGTGTGTGCATTACAGGCTTATCTGTTTAGGTGTATAGGGATGGCCCAGCTGACTGATTCATCATACTGGGGGATTGTCTCTAGAGCTATTTACTAATTTGTTGTCACATCATGTGCTTAATAACTGCTTACTTGAACTGTCAGGTTTCTCATTGCTCAGATGCACCAATCCATTTCCAGTGGTGTAGTTGAACTAGCAAATATTATTAAATGGCTGCTTTTTTTTGTATCTTTCTTTACTGTCAGATAGGTCTCTGCCGCTCTCTTTTATCTTCTCTGCTGCCACCATTTCCCCCCTTTTTTTTTCTCATCAATTTTTTCTTCCTAGAAGCCTGACTATAATAAATATGTATACCGCTATTGTATACTTTTAAAATCATGAACAATTTTGTAAGTTTTCAGTGGCTTGCAGATAATTTTTACTTGAATAGTTGAATTTCATAAATAGGACTGAGTAGGCAGCAAATTTAGAGTTGTTGAGAAAGTGCTTGAGATATCTGCTGCAATAAAATAAGTAGATTTGTGTTTTGTCTTAGAGTAATGCTCTTTTAGAAAGGAAGAAATTGACAATGAGATTTGGGAGAAATTAAAAAAGAGGCGATTGTCATGATAGATTGTGTACTGTTGCTGTATTTAATATATTATGTACGTTTTTCCCCCCACAGAAATTAGCAGAGTACGGAAAGACATGTATAACGACACGTTAAATGGTAGTACGGAGAAGAGAAGTGCAGAATTACCAGATGCTGTGGGACCTATTGTACAGTTACAAGAGAAACTATATGTGCCTGTAAAAGAATATCCAGATGTAAGTATATCTTTTTAGTCCTAAATTATTTCTGATCCTTGTGGTTGTCTCTAAATGTAAATTTCCTGTGGTGCCACTCTTGGATCACTTTTGAATTGCTTTTAACAATATACTTCTTAGGAAAGCTGTGTATGTGCTGCTTGGTGGCTTGATACGTAGTAAAGCAAAAGGTGAGTGGTTGGAGGGGTTATGCGGATTATAATTTACCATATCTAAGATCTGAAATATCTTGTTCATTCAATGCTGTCGGTCCTGAGAAACTGTGTAGTAAGTTTTGTGGGGAAATGGTTCTAGGACAATGTACTTTCCTCTTAGTATTACTTTAAAAGTCCGTACTTTGCCTAGACACTCTTAGATGCCCCTTAGAGATGGCACCATTTGTCCCATACCTCTGTAACCAGTTCTTTTGCATATAGAATTTTCCCTCAGGCAGAGTTTTTTGCATGCATTCAACTGTTAGAGTTTCCATTGGGTCAGCTTTTCTTTTGAATTTGTAGCATTTTGAAGGAGAATGGTTTCATTTGACTAGAAATATTTAGAACTCTCTGGTCTGAACAATTTCTTAAAACAGCTTGGAAAATAGTCCTGTCAAAATCTACCCTATTCATTTTTTTAATCATTGTCAGGAAATTGTTAGTTCCCCCTAGTGCAGGAGTCAAAGCAGGGGAGTGTAGAGTTTAAACGAGGCGTTTGCACAGTGAAGTTATACAAAAGTGGAAGAAAGTACAGAACAGCAAATAGTGGACATAACATCTGTGCTATTTCTGCAGCTTTCCTTTGCATTGTTACTAGATTAAACTCTATAAAATTATTATTTTAATATTGCATAGAATATTCAGATCGTTAAGTAAAACTTCATTAGAAAGTTAAGTGCAAGTCACTATTCAAAACAGTGTTTAGACAAGTGTCTCCCTTTTCAGTCTTCACAAAGGTGGTTTATTGCTTCTGCATTAAAGTATCTGTTTAAAGAATTTGTGCTGACAGTAAGAATATTTTTCCTTCTCCTTTCTTTATTCTTCCAAATTAAGTATATGCATATAAATATGTAGCTGCCTATGTGTATGCATATACATATGCTTATCCACATTCATGCCAAAAAACACTAGTTCTTTTGAAACTACTTGGAATTCTAGATCTTTGAGAGAAATGGTGTAATACATTTGTTCTGTAAAATAAACTAACATTTTATTTAGAGACATATATGTGTTTTATACTTATATTAGTTAATAGCTTTTTAAAACATAGCTTATTGTTGAAATCTTTTTATTTTATAATTGTACAGTGCATCATTTGTGAATAGCTGCCTTAACTATCATTTGCAGTTTTTACAGAAATTGATGCTTGATCTACTAGAATCATGAGGTAGAAGGAGTAAAAATGAGTTGATGATCTTTTCTTCCAGAAATTGAGGGTGCTTAGCACTTGTCTGGCAGTTAATTATCGAATATATTGTAAATAAGCAGGGAAGAGGTTGTCTGTGGTACTGATAAAATACTTGTGTAACACTTTGGCTGTAGGATTTCCAAAGCTACTCTTTGTTTGCCTTCAGAAGAATGCCCTTGAAGTGATTACTATTTTATTAAGCTCTTGGAAATTCAGAAGTTGGAGAAGCTTATGCTTTGTATATGTATGACCTGCAGTAAAAAGGTAGTTGGTTCTTGTGAGATAGTGTGAAAAGTTTGATTAAAAAAAACCTGGAACTTCTGTCGCTACTCTTTTGCTTGTCACTAGCAAGTCCTTATACTAGCTCAAACATATCTTCTTTAAACCAGGGAAAGAACAGTAAGTTTGAGCTTACTCAATCCCATACTTGAAGAAAGAGCAATACATTTTGTTCAGTCAAGTGCTGCTTATTTCAGTCATGGTGTCATCAGTTAGTAAAATTTGCCACCACCCATGCCAGGTATTATTATATGGTATTAGACTATCCCATCAACTTGGTAGGAGACGACTGTGTTTTTCTGGATAGGTTCTGAGTGTTGTACGCTGCAATTCATACTTAAATGGAAAGCCAATTCCAGCATTTTTTCTGTGTTCTTCTTGCCTACCTGTTGTCTGTCTGCATTTGTTCCTGGCCTCAGAACGAGGATCTGCCCAGCCTTGATAATTAGTTAAGAGCTAGAATATTCACTGCATGCGAGCTCTTACACCTTTTTCAGAAGTTAGTGATGAAATATGTTTCTTAGTGTTTAGGCTAGTACAGTGTTCAGAAAGTCTGGAATGTTGTAATTCCAACTTGTCTCAAAGAACGTGAAATTTACTTGTAAAGATAATTTCACTGATAGCAATTGCTAATAGCACTGCATTACATTCAACCTTTTATTCATATTTAGCAATTGCTTAAATTGAGGTTGGATACAGGGAAGACATGCTGTGCAGGCTATCAGGGTGACTTGATAAATCCAGTTAATTCTTTCGTCATTCTCTTGCTATTGACAATCTTGTTTACCTTACAAAGACATAAAGCTGAGTAATTATAAACATTATTAGGTGAAAAGTGATGAGAAACAGTTTCCTGATGTAGATTTAATTTTTCTTTAAACAAGCAAAAATAAACATCAGCAAACTAATGTGGTGCTCTAAGAAAAATACATTCTGGGAAGTATTTTGAAGTTATTGGAAGCATATAAACCAGTTGACTGGAGTGGATACCAAGTAGCTCTGGAGTGTAATTTTGTGCACAGAGTCCTAAATCAATTGCGAGACTTAAAAGTAATGGTCTGTCATCTGTTTAAAGCAAGCATACGCATGTTATATGTGGAAGGCATTTGTGTACATAAACATACAACTGTGTATGTATGTATAAAAAATAACTGAATTTTCATAGCTTTGTAGTTTTGCTACTACTATTTAGCTGTTCTTGGGGTACTGAGAAAGCAATATATAGGATTGAATTACGTATCTGACATGCATATGAAATCCTCTTCAGTCTTTTAACTTTTTTTGAGTGTTTATTGAATATCTTTCATTCTAGGTTTGATTCTAAGAATATAGTTGATGTAAGGTTTGAATTTACAAAATTAATCTTCATCTGGAACAGCTAGTAGTTTTCAAATGTGGGCTGTGTAGAGTCCATGCTTCTACTTCTGTGCTAGAATTTGAAGGAGTTGAGTTTTTCATGATGTAATCAGTATCTGATAAATTACCTAGCTGTTGGGGTGGTATACAGTCAGGCTCATTTTTTCTCAGTGCATGCTACAGTAGTATAATTGCACATACTTTTATGTATATAATATTTCCTTCTTGTGTCCTTTGAAGATGTTTGATATTTATGGAAATGTTAGTCTTAAAACTAAGATTTGGGCTATTTAGCTTTTTTTTTTTTTTTGAGACATTTATGTGCTCCGGAAGTGTGTCAGACAAATTGTTTAGAATGAAGAATAGGTTCTGGTATTTGTATGTAATTTGCCCCTTGGTTAAAATTATGTTCTCTCTACAATTAAATCTTTGTATTATCATTTAACGTTCTGGTGCTGAGGTTTAAAAGCACTTCCAATTCATGGAAAAATGTTCCATTGCGGTATTAAAGAATGTATCTGGTAATATCGGGAAAATAAGCACTCGTAGGAAACAGAAGAATGGGAAAGATATGTTGCTGCTTGTAGATGAATGGTTAATACTGTCTTCAGCATTTCTTATACTTCAGATAAATGATCTCCTTGCTTGAATTTCCCTTTAAATGCCAAGACTAAATTTTGATACCAGTTTAAACAATTTTAGGAATTAGTACCTATAAATATTGGACTGAATAGATGTTTTTCTGTTATAATCATGGCTTTATTTTTAATACATGCCCTGTTAGCTCTGATTAATGTGGAATTCTCTGTTGGAACTCTTCTGTGCCTCTTCAGTATAATGTAAGAACTCGGTAATTATCGCATCTGAAGTAGCACGTCCTTTGAGGATACTGAAGCTCAGAGGCCAGCAGTGATAAACAGCTTGTGCATACTTTCTGACCATTTTAGTTAAAACTGTTTAAGTAGTACGACAGAGCAATGAACACAGGGATTCATTTTACTATGGGGAACTTACTGACAAAACACTGAAATCCTTTTTCAATTTGGTAATATCAGAGTTTAATACTATCCCTAATATGGATTAGAAAAATGATAACATCCTCTTTATTTATTGTTCTGATTCTTTTATTTAAGCTCATCGTTCCCTAATGATTGGGGAAGGAAGCTAAAAAAAAAAAAAGCTAGCCTTGTTTACCCTTGCAGTAGTAAGGAAAGAGGGGAATATAACTCTTGGTAAATAAATTTGGTCTACAGAGTCACCATCAGAGGTTGAGGAAGATTTGGGAAAGCGTCATCTACTGACATAACTATCAAATATATTTGAAGGAACTAAAATAGTGTGCTTACTAATGAGATATTTGGAACAGTGCTCTACTAAAAGTAGTAAGTTTAAAAATAAGCGATGTTTGAGTTGGAACATCACATGTTTATGAGATTTTACACTCTGTTTGCAAGTAATAGAGGAGTAGATTCACTGGGGAAAAAAAAAGCCTTTGTTTAGATGTTAACAAAATGGAAACCTACAAGCCTTTTCTCCTCCTGTACGTAATGTTTTATTGGAATTGTTTACATTACTGACAATTCACCTTTTGAAGATAACTTTAAAGTTATCTTTCACAATCTACTGTTTAGATATTTTCTAGCACCCTGCTTGAAAAATGATGTACATCATAATTTGGTTCAGATATATGCATTGAAATCTTCAAAACATGTTTATTTAGCTTCAAAGATACCTTGAACATTTAAAAGCAAGTAAAGAAAAAAAGTAATCCTCTTGTGTAGTCTCCAATGGTAATATTCCAGGCTCAATGTCAGTTCACCAGTGCCAGTGAGCTAAGTCTATACCTCATCCTTGTCATAGTTTCCTTCCTCATATTTAATGCTTCAAGCATTGAGTACAATTACATTTGACAAGAGATTACATAGTAATTTATCTGCTAGTATTACTTACATTTTATCCTTTATTTCAGGCTTTTATTAACTTTTAAATAGATTTATTAGAGTATGTTTGTTGTGATTATTCTTATATTAAGAAATTCTTCAAATTACCATCATAGGATTAGACTTACAGATTTGTCTAGCACGTGTATGACATTTCTGGAAAGTAGTGGATTATACTTCTAGTTTGATCACTGTTCAATTCCAACTCACAGGAGTGCGAGACCTCTTATCTATACAGTAAGTTACTGCTAGACACTGGGTGCATTATGTATACCATGAACAGAAGTGGGAGGGATCACTTCTGCAGGAGGATAGCAGGCTAGAAAATGACTCCAGGCAGTGTGTACAACCTACTGTTCTATGAATGAAATAATAATTTTAGACTTCGGTTAGAGTAGGTAGTTGGTTAAATTAATCTTACTCAAAATGGTTAATGTTGACAGTTGCAAAGAGTGTTTCAAACTGAACTTTTTAAAGATCAACTTAAGACCTAGTCGTCAATATCTATCATGCTTGTTTTAGCTTGCACAGTGCCTTTCATTATGGCTGGTCTCTCAATTGTAATTGTCTCTGCAGAGTTAGGCTTTCAGTGGGCAATTTATTTGATCAGAGTAGTCATCTTAATACCCTCTTTTGTTTGAATGTTCTAGAATTCTGTGCTTTATGTGCATAAATATCTTTATTTCATGGACTGCAAAAATATCTGGGGGTGTGGCTCCAATTGGTCATGTATTAGGCTTTTAACTTGTTTAGTCAGTTTGTATATGCTTCCTATTCCTGACTTCTCTCAGTATTTCTACATATTTTGTGTAGTATCTCTTGCAGTACTAAAAATACAGAAGGACTGTGTTAAAGCATAATGAAAGTTAGATGTGGGGCAGAGATATTTGTGGAATACACTGTTTTTAATTGGATCTTGTTCAGTCAGTTCTCTCAAACATTTGTTAGAGTAGGAAAAGGTTTTATATGGAGAGGAGGAAGTTCCTCTGAGTGGTATTTGCTGCTGCTGTGAGTGGTCAGGTATAGTTGGCTATACTACAGAACTTGCTGATAGCTTTTCTTGTGAATTAGCATCTTGTGTATTTTAACTAGGATTGGAGAATTAAGTAAATACAGAAATGCACTCACAAGAGTTGAGGTAGGGAAGTGTTTAAAATACATTTGTTAGTTTAGAAATTGCTTCTGAGGCAATCAGAAGCAATCAGTAGTAGGTTCTCAAGTTCTATTACTTATTTCTAGAATAAATTCGTCCACGAGCCTTCCAGATGCATATTAATTACAAAAAGAGTCATATAAATTTCATTTGTCAAGGCAAATTCTTAGTGCAATGTTACATTTATAGTATTCACTTCTTAGTTGAACAAGATTTTTTTTATGCATTTGCACCTCGCACTGTTAGACTAGTTGGCCTATTTCCAAGATTATTGTTGAAGATTGTACACAAATACCATCCAGCTTAAGGAATAAAGTTTTTATTTAGATCTTTTTTTTCTGTGTTTTGTTTTATATTGTGGTAACTGTTGCTTACCTATCTTAGTTTTGAACATTTGAATTTATAGTAAAAGACAAATGCTACCTCAATAGATAGGCATGCATGGAAGGTTCTGTTTGTCTAGTTAGGTATTCATCTGGTTGGTATATGTATCTACTCTATATATTTAATTAGTCTCTGCTGTGTTTTAAAGCTGTGAAGAGCAGTAGTTGGACTTGGTTGTTTCATTACAATTACTTTGGCAAAATATTAATGCACAGCTCTTAAACTGTTAGGGTGTTTTTTTCCTCATTAAGAAGAGTATAATAGTCTAATTCTGTGAAGGCTCGGATTTCTTCTGAAACTTGCTGACCTTACTTTAAACTGTGCATTGGTTTCCTTAAAATATTGTGTATGAAAATAAAAGATATTTCTGGTTGACATATCCTCAGTTTTCTTTTTGCACCTTACTTGCATTTATGTTAATTATCTCTTATTCTATAACATAATACCCCCAAAGCCTCCCATCTTCCAGGAAGGCTCATTGTTCTGTTTATTCATCCACCCAACACTTAGGTTTTTAAGTTGCTTTGGTTTGTTGATAGCTCCTCCTCCTGCCCTCAAAGGCTTCTCTTTCTTTACAGTGCTAACATATGCTTGAGAAGTATACTTTAGATGTGTGATTTTTAAACAATCAGAACATATTGACCTGAAAAAATTCAGGTTTATCCTAAGCATAAAGTTTGAGCTGGTGTATCAAAGGATACTGAGAGCTTTATCTTGTTAGTGTTACAGAGACTGCTCTGGGAAGATCAGTGGAATTGACTGAAAATTGTCTTAAATATGTAGCAGTTTTTCAGGATATTGTGATTTACTATTTTTTTCCACCACCAAATGCATGTGATCTCAAAAAGTAAGTGCTTCATGAAATAGCTCTGTCTTGCTGCTGCAGATTTTTTTTATCATGATTACTGATTGTGACAAATCAATCTCCATTTAATGTCTTCAATACTGATGGTAGGAAATATATTACTTGAATTAGCATATTAAACTTCCAGATCTTTCAAATTTTAAAGTTTGAATTGACTGTATTTGGTCACTTTTTTTTTTTTAAGTGAAGATTGCTTGCATTAAAAGGAAAGCAAAAAACTAACCAAACTCATGCTAAAATAATGTTTTTTGGGCTTTGATCTGTCTCGAAAATAAGATTTTTTTTTTTTTTGCTTTCTTTCCCTCCCTTCCACAAGTGCAAATTGTTGTTCTTGAGACCTGGACGGCTTGTCAGCCGTCCTGAAGGATTTCCTGTTTTTTTCAAGGTAATAGTGAATGCACAAGTTGAACAGGAGAGAGACCTAGGAATCTGGCTTTGTGGCATATATAGGGCTGGAGATGTGAGCTACTGCTAATGGATTAATTAGCATATGGACGTGAAGCACACTGCAAAGCTTTATGGTAAATCTTTAATCAACTTCTTTTTCCCGCTAGAAGCGGGGAGTAGTTCCTCTTCTGTTGCAATGAAAATGAGCTGCGTTGGTCGTCTTTGACAAACAGAATGTAATGCCTGTTTATCTCTTTTTTTAAAAGGTCCTAGATAAAAACAGAAGGTAGTTAGAGATGAATTTCGAATTGTTAATATGCTGCTACTCAGCGGAAAATCTTTGGGATAGTTTCAATATTTTTTGATAGGTAAACGTAAAGGAACTGTTGTAACTGTGATGCTAGCCTTACCTGCTGCTGTGTGCTGCTTCATGCTGACTGAAGTACATGATTCTGCGGTGTAGGTGTGATGAGAATTGTATCTTTAAAGCTCCTGACCAGTTGGGCTCTCTAAGACATTATAGGCCCTTTGTCAGTTTTGCCTTCTGACAGATAGAGCTGAGTTGAAGTTTGGTGTTATCATACTGTTAGCAGAAGCCATTTTGAGGAAGAACCTGAAGTGTTAAAAGAGATACTCGGAGGTTTGTAATTGGATATGTTATGCATTTCTGACCTGTGCTTCTGCATCTCAACTTGTATTTTGCAAACTTGTAGATTCTGAGAATTATACGTGTGCATTATGCACTTTTGTAACAGCCTTTCCAGAGGGTGAATGGAATTGTTCAATTTCTGATTTGAAATATGGTCAACAGTAAGAAACGTGGTTTGGTTTTGGTTTTTTTTGAGTACTATTTGGACAAGAGTAAATAGACATCAAAAGCTACAAGACTTTTTTCTTTTACTTATGGTTAAAGTATATCACTTGATATCTTGTAGTAGAATTATACAAAGGCTACTAACTATATAACCCAACTTTTTTTATTTTGAGAGGGGGCTTGCTTTTATAGATATTTTGGTTAAATAATTTAAAGTTACTTCAAAATAATATTTTCATGGCATGAAATTCAAGACGTGAAAAGTATGTTTATGGGAGGTTAAATAACTTGCCACTCTTTTCTGATATGTTATGAATTTCCTAAGTTTTTCAGCAAAATAATACTGTAAGTCTGTCATAGGCTTGATTGTTCTACTGTTTGGTGTGGTACTTTACCATTTTTATTTTATTTTTTTAATTGTGTTATTTTTGAAGAAAAATGTGGTAATTACTATTTAAATAATGCAACTTTAGATTACATGCTTCCAAATTAGAAAATCTTGTGTTTCCACTCGCCTCTCAAGGTGACAAATTTACTTTTGAAACTTAGAATTATAAAACAAAATAATTTAACATTAAATCTACTGTGTAAAATTGGTGTAAAACTTTACATCTAAAATTCTAGTAAATGGTAAGATGAAATGAAGTGGTTGTTGAGAATCTTTCCTCAGCATTTAGTTAAGTATAACCTCAAAAGTGTTTCTGCTTGGTCAGCTCTTTCTTTCTGGGGAGGGAAAAAGAAGACTTCATTTATTTAGAAAGAAAACAAACAAACAAACCCAAAAAAACAAAGAGCGGTTGGAAATGGTGTCTCCTAAGAATTTCCATTTCTGTAAAGTATTTGTAATACAGTATCACCATCTGCAATGGTGCTCCAATTTAAGCATATCTTTCTCACTTCTAATTACTGAGAATAGGAAGCAGTGTACAGCAAAATTGCCAACTTAAGTGCCTTGGGTAATGTCACATGTAGTCACATCTAATTAAAAGGTGTTATTATGGAAATGAGTTGTTGGACTGTATATCCTAAGGATCCTTTGTTACTGGAATATGAGTTTAATGATGTAGACTGTGAGACTTGGAGGGCACTGCTGGAACCTACAATTAGGTCTTGGACACCAGCTTACCCAGAGCACAACTTGTTAATTCTCTGGATAAATGTGTCACAATTCCCAAGTAGAGCATGGAATTGAACAATTTTTATTCATCTCCTGGCATTATTGAAACTGATGTCTTCTCGTTGTTCTGAAAACCTCATCTTAGTGAATAGGATGAAACAGATTATTCACTATCTTTCTTAAGCATGCCTACTATTAGATTGTTCACGGGATCTGGTTTCCTGAATGACTTTCTGTTAACAATCTTTCAATTACTGTTTAAAGGGTTTTATGACTACTTAAAGGCGGAAACTACCAAACTGTACTGTGGGCCTTTAAATCATTGCAAATGGGCCTCTAATGATAACAGAAATTTCTATTTTAAAAGCATGAAATTGTTAATTTGTCTATCTTTACAGCTTTCCCACTTATGTTGATAATTCTAAGCAATTTAAAATCCAATTATTTCCAAAATATGACAGTAATTAGATTAGTGTTTTTACATGAACAGAACATGTAGCATAAAATATGTTTTGAGGGATATTATTTTATACTCTCTTGGAATGAAAGCGAAACTACCCTATTAAGATTATTATTTTTAAACTTGTAGCATGAAGAGAAGGGTTAATGTTTTAGATGATCTTAAATGTGCAAAAGCACATTTAAAAGCAAATGTGACTAGTGCACGGTTTGAATTGGTATGTATGGAAAGTTGAGAAAAAAGAAGCAAGACGTATTGCAAACAGATGAACTTAAATTAGGTGATGATAGACTAGTTTTAATTCAATATGCTAAAAGAACAAATTGATGTTTCTCTAAAGATCTAGAGGTAATTTATGTCACCAGTTACCCAACTTAGAAACAGTAAAACTGAGATCAGGAGCTGAAAATAAAAAAATGTTTTTCACCTTGACTGTGTTTGACGTGTCATGGCTTTTGTCTCTGATAACTGATAAGGTCTGTGCTTTGTTGGTGTGTGTTCTTGTACTCATAGCTGCTGATCCAGCCAGCGTTGTTGTCAGCTCGATGAGGAATGTCAGTGGACTGGAGTGAAAGGGACATTAAGTGGCTGACACTGAGGGATGGCAGTAAATGAGATGAGAGCTAAATATATAGGATTGTGACATTCTAGCAGCTGGCTAAAGTCCTACTGTTTCCTGCTTGGGTATACTAGCCTTAAAAAGGAAGAGAATGCATTGTAGCACTAGGAAGAAAACAGCTGGTGGCTTATCAGTCAACCCTAACGACAGAGAAGGTTAAAGAGTTTGGAAGGACAAACTTTGAAAGACTACTTTTATTAGGTACATAAAATGTAAATTCTTAATTTTAAAGAAACTATTTTATGCAATTCGACTAAAGCTTTTTAGCATGCTATGACTCACCAAGTACAGAAATAAATGAGCACTTCATTTCCATCCAAAAAAAGCAATTTAGAAAGTTGATCTACTTTTATGTCAAGCTGTTTGTTAGGTCATGTCACAATAATGTTCTCGTGATGCTTCTTTGCTCCTTAGTGGAATTCTTAGGTGCATGTTGATACTTGATATCTTTAAGTTTAAATTAAAATTAGAAAAAAAATCCTTGTAATAGATAAAAAACGAATGTTCTCAGGTAGTGCAAACTTTGTATGTTTAATTCTGCTCCTTTTATTAATGATATAGAAAAGTATCATAATGTGATTTATTATGTGTGTACAGAATGAAAGCTCATGTTTGGAAAAATCACTGTTCAATTGCATAGGAGGCTCTCTTCTTTGATATGCAACTATAATTCTATGAGGGCTGCTCCAAAAGTAATGCCTTCTGTCTTATAGTGTTTTGAAGCTGATAACTTTATCAAGCTGTGTTTTGTTCTTCCTATCTGTTGTAGTTTCTATGGGAATAAATAGAAGACATTACTTTTGGAGCAACTTACATAACTTTATTAAATTAATTTTATGTGCAGTAACAGTGATCAAAATGTTAAGCTAGAAATGTGACTAACACTTCAGCTGGCTGCTTTTGCTGCTTTGGTTTCTACTTTTTTGTTTGTTTGTTTCTTTGCTTTTTTTCTCATGAATTCTTCAGTTTTTGGGCCCAAACCAAATCGTAATTGGTCTTTCCTTGCCATCATGTTCTTCAGCATACACAGATTCCTTGTGCAGCACTGTAACCTGTCATAATGGGATAAAATAGGGCAATCCCAAATCTTGTCTCCCTAGGAGGAGCTTGTCCCCTCAAAGCTTGTTTTGGTGGCTTGTGGAAGAGAGGTGTAGCTGCTTGAATGCTTTTTTAAAAATATGAATAATGACAGATGGGTCTCATTTGTCTTAATGTTAACAGCTATTTTTCTTTATGATCAGGAGTGGCTTTTCCTAAGTGTTTTTTTTTTTTTACCAATTAAAGATGGTCTTGCATTAAATTATTGCAATCATTTGTGCTTATCTTTTCTACAGAGTGCTTAAATAGGTATGTGAAAGTTCAGATTGACTATGTGTAGTTGCTGGTGCACAAAATAGGGTTTTCAGACCTTGTGTAAAAGAGATTAGAGAGATTTGAGCTTCTTTGCTCAGGGAATTTGATGTATTGTATTTAGACAGATTTTACTTTTTTGTATATCCCTATACAGAGAGATTTATTGAAATGGAGCTAGATTGTGATTTGAAAATCTTTGCATTGGTGTGTGCTTCCAATCTTTAAGTGCTGGTTACGTTCTGAATTAGCACAGCAGCTTTTCTGGATCTCAGGCAATACTTACGTTGATCTAACATCTTAACATTCAAAACTATGTGATGTATACAAGACCACCAGCACAAACATAGACAAAATATAGCAGATTTAATAAATAAACCTTTATCACTTCTATGGATCTAATGCAAGTACAGGCTATTTATAACATTAGCTTTCTTTCTGTGTGATTATTTAATTCTGCTCGGTAGAACTAGAAACAGTTTTATTGTTAGTGTTACTGGTCAAGAAGTTTGAGTTACTCTTAATTCTCTCAAACTTTCAAGTCTGTTTATCAGACTTTCACTGATTCTATTTAAAACAGGTTAAGCAGCACAACTTCTGCAGTGTTGTGAAACTTCTTGAGTTACTTGATAAGCATATTTTTCCATCTTATCTTACTTCAGGAACTTGTATACATTGCATTACAAAAGCGAGTGGAATCTTCTATACAGATGAGCTAAAAGTAGATTTTCTGTTTATATTGTGATTGGAAATGTGGATGAAAATTATAGTGGTATGATAGATACTAAAATAAATATAACTTGAAGATTTTGATTTTGTATGTTTACTCTAAGTTCTTATGGCAGTATGTTGACGATGGGTCTTGACAGATACTGAGCTCCAACAGATAACAAAGGGAACTATATGTTGACAACACCAACCATCATAGAATCATGGAATGGCCTGGGTTGAAAAGGATCATCTAGTTTCAACCCTCCTGCTATGTGCAGGGTCACCAATCACTAGACCAGCTGCCCAGAGCCACATTCAGCCTAGCCTTGAATGCCTCCAGGGATGGTGCATCCACAACCTCCTTGAGCAACCTGTTCCAGTCCTCCTAATATCTAACCTAAACCTCCCCTGCTCCAGTTCAAAACCAATTCCCCCTTGTCCTATCGCAATCCACCCTTATAAACAGCCATTCCCCCTCATGTTTATAAGCTCCCTTCGAGTTCTGGAAGGCCACAATGAGGTCTCCCCAGGTACTTCTCTTCTCCAAGCTAAACAAGTCCATTTCCCTCAACCTTTCCTCATAGGAGAGGAGCTCCAGCCCTCTGATCATCTTGGTGGCCCTCCTTTGAATCCACTTTAAGGCCTCCGTGTCCTTCCTGTACTGGGGGCCCCAGGCCTGGACGCAGTACTGCAGATGGGGCCTCACAAGAGCTGTGTAGAGGGGGACAATCACCTCCTTCCTGCTGACCACCCCTTTTTTAATGCAGCCCAGAACACAGTTGGCCTTCCAGGCTGCAAGCACACACTGCTGGCTCATGTCCAGCTTCTTGTCCACCTCCACCAGGACCCCCAAGTCCTTCTCTGCAGGTCTGCTCTGAAGGAGATCTTCCCCCAGTTTGTATAAATACGTGGGATTGCCCTGACCCAAGTGCAGCACCCTGCCCTTGGCCTTATTGAACCTCATTAGGTCTTCATTAGCCCACTTCTCCAGCTTGTCCAGATCCCTCTGGATGGCTTTCCTTCCTTCCAGTGTATTGACTGCACCACTCAGCTTGGTGTCATCCGCAAACTTGCTGAGGGTGCACTCGATGCCATTGTCTGTGTCACTGATGAAGATGTTGAAGAGCACCAGTCCTAAAATCGACTCCTGAAGGATGCCACTTGTGACCTCATTGTAATACACTCAGTTAACTGGGCTTTGCTGCTGAGGGTTTTCTGTTGTCTGACTTACTGTGCTAAAAGTAAAGCAGTGTTTAAATATATTTCTTAGTGTTAGTATAATATTTAAAAAAAAAATCTGAATGGAGCATCATCTAGTATGCATACTTGATATCTTATTCAGAGGTCCTCTTATAAGTTTCAGTTCAGAATTTGGAGAAAAGTAGTATTGCTTTTAAAATTAGTCTATTCTCTGGAACTTTATTTTATTTTTCTTCCTTTAATAAAGAAAACTTTATTGCCGTTATTAGACTGACCTGGAAAGTTAGCTCGATTTTATTTATTACTACTTTTAATGGATCTGATCCATTATATTTACATGGGGGGGGCGGGGGGTGGGTTGTAAAGCTATTTGTCAGTTAAATAAGCTCTCAAAGCCTTCAGCACAGAGGTTATTAGAGGTGAATAGTGTGGATTTAAAGGATTTAGTAATTCATTCTAAATCCCAGCTATACTTTAAAAGGCATTTTTGTTTTTTATTCCTTTTTTTTTTTTCCTTAAGCATTTAAAGCACTAGGATGCTTTCTGCTATATGAAAATAATATTCTGTTGAAGTCACGGGGATGATCTGGTTTGTCTAGATTACAGCTGCAGTGATCAGAGAGATTTAGATTCAATTCTTTGAAATAATCAGCAATGGCTGTTAGTCTCATTGATCAGAAATGAATGTAGACTATCTGTATACCAATCTTGTCAATAACTGACAATTCAATCCCAGCAATAAAACTAATCTTTAAGAATTGTGCTATCTTTAAATGGAATACTTGGATATTTTTATTTTAAGGTGTCTGTTTTTATGCTGTTGTGCTGTCTTAATTTTTGTGGTACTTTGTAAAAGACTTGTTTTTATTATTGCAGTCAACATACTTATTTAAACTTGTCACCCAATTAAAACAACCTCAATTTTCTACATGAAATTACATTACTTATTTTTACCTATCTTCCATAATATAAGTTGAATCAATCTTTAATTGGTTAAATAATACTGTGTTGCAGGAATATACATACTAGCATAGAGAATTTCATAATGGTCCCAGGAAGCTCAGGTATACCTTTTGAAAAATTACTATATATATATATATATATATATATATATAAAAGAAACAAAACCTGATTTTTAGTACTTAAAAATTCCTTAAAGGTTTGTCTTATTCTGCCATCTTCAATTTTTTTCAGGGAGCTTCACTGTTGAGAAGCACAGTTATAAATGCACATTGCTCAAGATGAATCACAATGTTTGTTATACTAATCCATCCTTGAAGTCATTAGAGTGTGTGTTGCTCGTGTCCAAGAGGGAAGGCTCTGGATGCTAATAAGTAACAGACTTTCAAATACTGAACGTTATCTTTGTTCTTCATGTTCAAAAGGCACTGTATTTTAGCAATATATTGCAATGATGTTCATATCCTTTACTTTTGCATTAAAAATGTTGCTTAAACATGCTTTCAATCTTGATTAAGCTTGTCTTACTCCTACAGTAGTTATCAGGTCTTGCCTGTAACAAGATGAGTACTTGCTTAGCTTTGATGATAGTATTAGAATGGCGTGGGTCAGATACATCCAGCAGATGTAAATGGATATATCTGGCATAAGCAGATTATACATGTCATTCACTACATATGTACTTTGGCATTTACTTGGTTATTTTACTTAGAAAACTTTCTTTATAAAGGGATGAAGGGAATGTTTCTTGGGCGTTGTTGTCTGCAGCCTGTCTTCTATTACCGGTAGGTGTTTCTGGAAGAAATTTCAGGAAACAAGTTCACTTTTCATCAACAGCTTAGAAACTACATTAAGTTTAGTTCGTATTTAAAGTAAATAAATAAATAAATGTTATTAGTACTGTGTTCATTGTGTTGACAGTGTTAATACCATCCACTTTGTCAGCCTCCCCTTCCTGTAAAATATCATCAGAGATTGGATCTCCTAAATACAATTGCCAAATTCCACTGGAGCATATTTAATCCTTAAAATACATGCTGATGCAAGATTTTGCAATCTCTGAAATATTTTTGAAACACACTTTTTCTATTTGGTTTCTTGAATATGAACTAGTGGTACATCTATGTATGGAAACTTTACATTATTTGTTTTTAGTGAATCTAGTGTTCATCACTGGGTAAGCTGCAAACATGATACAGTTGTTTTTATTGAGTAGTAGTTCTTGTTACTGTTTTCTTTTGAACACTTTTCTTTAGCAATGAGCGTGATGTTGAATCACTACAAATAGTTAGGAAGACATGAAATGTCTGAGTCTGTGCACAGGAAAGACACTTTCTTAACTGACTGTCAAAAATGTAGCTGTATAATCTGTGTGGGATGAGGTGGCATCCACAACATGGATTATTTTGATATAATATTTTTTCTGAAAGAAATAAAAAGGAAGGTAGGGATGTAAATATGAACTAAAAGGCTTTGTCTGAGTTCTTTCATGGTGATTTTGAATATAGAAATTTCTTAGTTATAATGTTAGTACTCCTTAAAGTCTATGTATGAGTGTGTGTAAATATCTAAATTTATACCACTACAGCTTCTATATTGTCAGTAAAAACTTGTGATAATGTTGTCATTTTGAGAATGGGTATTTGCTTATGGTAAGTTAGTTGAATAAACATTGGAAAATACTGTAATGAGAAAGCACATTATATAGTAAAATAAATTTCACGTTTACGTTTTCCTACTATCCTATATAGCATTTAATATTTTCTGACAGAGATCTCTGAGCAACGGGTTATGCCATGTGTCCCATTTTCTTTATTAAACATACTACAGAGCTGAAAGTATAAAATCTTACCTTCTTAAGATTTATTATGCTGTTGTTTCCCAATACTTCGAGTATTTTACATAGTTACAGTTTACCTAGTTACATGGCTTTTAAGATTAAAAACAAAAACAAAAACCTGTACTTTTCTAAGACTATCTAAAAATGTAATGGAAGCAATATAAGCTATCTTCAAAATATGCACAAATAACTGTAATAGTGCTGTCACAGTGTTGTCATGACTTAGAGCATTTTCCATTTCTTAAAAGTTTTTTGTCAATACGGTGTGATTTTTTTAAACTGGAAATAATACAGTGAAAGATAGCTATACATATCAGTCTGTTTCAATGAAATGCATAGACTATTTTTCTTCAGTAGAATCATACATACAAATAAGTACTTAAGAATTGTAACTTTATGTACTCTTAGTTAATAACAACGTAGAACATCTTCTGTTGTCAGATACTACTACTATTTTACTTAAAAGGATATTTAGGCTGAGTGCAAAATGTTCATACTCAGCATGTTTATGGCACAAATAAACTTGCTAAGGCATTTTTCATTTTGCTTAAAATTGGAATAGACTTTTAAGATCTCTGTAAATGCCATGTAGAGTAAATCATGGAACACTTGCAATAATAAAATGGAAGAATAATTTAGTTTTTAATTGAGCAAATTCTCTAACCAAATGCATGTTTATATGATATCTTTCTTGTGAGATTTGGTTATTTTAATCCAAATTTTTTTTTTCAAATTATTTTCTGAAAATGAAGACAAGATTATCTTTTTTATCAGATAAACTAGATCTTCATATCTTTCTTTCAGATGTGAAGGGAAAACACAAAATACAGGAAGTACAGGTGAAATATAACATTTCTGAATTCCTCCAAATTCTCCAGATTTTAACTTGTATGGAAAGTTTCTGAAGTATTGCATTCTTGTACACTGTTAAAATAAGTCATGCATCTGTGAAACCTTTTATTAATCTGCAGCTTCAAATTTTAGCATAGTTCTTGTTTTCCTTTTGTTTTGGATGTAGAATCTGATGAGGCATGGAAGCAATGTAAAAGCTATTAGTTTTCCTGGGCAATAGAGGGTTGTCAGAAGGTTTCTTATTCAGTTAAGACTTGTTAAGAACAAAGAGACTAACTTTGTGAGGAAAACAAAGTATTTGGTTGCTTGTTGCTTGGGTCTTGTTTATGTGGAAAGTTAATATTAGCATGGGACAGTTCTACTTCATCTTTTAACACGCTTATTCTAACAGGCATTAACTTAATGCATTTGTACTAGTGCAGTCTAGTCATCTTTAATTGATCAAAGCAGTTTGTGAATCACTGATATTTACTTCTTATTAATTCACTAGGAGTAAGGTGAACCCTGGAGGACTGGACAAGTCCAGCATGAGAATAAAGCTGTAGGAAATTATAGAAAACTGTTCTGAATTTAGACATCATGCAGTATTCGAATAGTGTTCTTAAACACAGATGTGTAGTTTGAAGATGGTGAAGAAGGAAGATGGTGAGAAAAAATGCAGTTGGGTGAGAGATTGGGAAAAACACAAGAAATCCTGAGTTAAAATGTGATTGAAACAGTTCTTTGATTTTGTCCAGTGTAACAATACTTACCATTATTTGGCAGATAAGAGAAAGGAAACAGTAGACGCAGTTACAGCTGGATTCTCCTAAGTCTTTTGATGCTAACTAAAGGGGTTAATCTGTGCTGTTTTCTCAGTTGTGGTTTGGTAGTCTCTTATCTGTATTTAGTCACTTCAGAAATTTCATTAATGCTTTTTCCTGCGGAGCTCTCAGCTACAGTTCTGATATGACACTCTGAGGAACTGAATGTTGACAGTAAGCTGTTAGTACAAAAGACTTGGGAATCATTTGTTAAAATAACAACTTTCTTAAACTGTATTAGCAGATTAGTACTGATGATAGAATCAACTGATGTTCCACCTCAGATGGAGTCTTGTTCCTTTTTTGGGAGTAAGATTGTTAGTGGAGTAGAAAATACTCTTGGAAAATGTCATCCTTGCTACTTCTGAAGACAACTGAAATTCAAAACTAGTGTTCCTGATTTGATCAGTGTGGAATTCACTGTAAAAATGAAGAATAACGTGGCGTTGGTTGGATACAAACCTGAGGGAGGTTGGCAAGGTAAAAGTAATGAAGAACGGTGTTTGGAATCAACAAGTGTTGATTGAACAAATGTCATTTGTTAAATATGGCTGTTCTGTGTAATTTTGTTGAGGTCTCAGCTGAAATATTGCTTTGTCGAGGCAACATGCTTCAAGAAACTCAGTTTTATCTGCCTTTTTAATGTAACTGTGTTTGTTAGCTTGTTTTTTCATTTGTTTGCTTTGCTACAGGAAATGTTAAGAAGTAGTGGTTTTGAAATATACCTCAATTTGTGTTGATGATGGGTGGCCAGTTGGCAGTATGCTGGCAAGGTAGACCCAGTCAAAAGTATGGAAAGCAATATTTATTTATTTATTTATTTATTTATTTCCCTGGATGCTTCTTAGCTGAAGGGAGCAAAGGAAGGCTAGACCAAGAGACCTTTTATGAAAGCCTTGTGGTGTCTTTATGAGGCTGAACCTATGCCTGGCAACATACTAGTCCAACCACACAGATATTCTACCTGTGTCTGGTCATGCGTTCAGAAATTTCTTCCAGGATATGATGCACGTTGTTAGCCTAATAAGAGCATGTATCTATGTATTTTATGTAAGAGTTCATTGCACTTGATGTAGTGGAAGCTAGGAGTGTTACTACCCTAGATTGTCAGATTAAATTTAAAAACCTATTTTTACCTGAAATCCTTATCTTCCACAGTAGGGATTGCCAAGGCATTTAATATATAAAAGTTACAGTATCTCATTCTTTCACCTCAGGAATTTAGTGTGATGTTCTAAATGATTAAAAATAATAATAATAATATTTGTGATGTTGTAGAGATTGCAGTACATCTTTAATTTAATTTTGTTTACTTTGTTTTATAGAAATACTTTTTGTTTTTCTTCCAGTTTAACTTTGTTGGAAGAATCCTTGGGCCCAGAGGACTAACAGCTAAACAGCTTGAGGCAGAAACAGGATGCAAGATAATGGTCCGAGGGAAGGGCTCAATGAGAGACAAAAAGAAGGTAAGCTCTTCAAAAGTCACAGAGTTTGATACGTGAGTTTTTTTCCTAACGTGGGAGTGTTTCTTATTCACTTTTTTTTTTGGTTTGCTTTTCTTCAATCTGGTTCATTACTCAGTGGCTTTTACAGACTTACTGGTTAATATAACCAGTTTGAGGTAGTTAAATATGCATGCAACATAATTGTGCAACTGGGAGTCTAGCTGTTAAAGTATTCTTCAGTAATGACCAATGTCAGATGTTTCATGAGGCAAAGTTAAAATTCAAGTTAAATATGTTTTTTTAAAGAAGAGCTATTAATATTACAGGTATCATTAAGAACTTTCTTTTACTGGATTACCAAAGGAGTGATTAATACAAGTAGTGTGGATTAGAAAATACATTAAATTTGTTTATGGCAGTGGATTTTGTCTGAACAAGCGATGAAGCACCAGATTTCTGAATTTGTTTTGTGTTAAAATAGAACTGGGATATATTTTGGGTTGTTCCTTGCCCTGTCCTGTAGTTTAAGTAGGTGGCTACAAAAGTAATGCCTCCTATTTATTTCCCTGAAATCTACAACATTTGCGAAGAGTACAATGATGGTATTTGTCAGAGCAAATTCTCAACTACAAGACAGTATTATTCAACATAGTCACCACCTTTAGCTATGAAGTTGTGGCAGCAATGAACAAGAGCCTGAATGCCGCACTCAAAACTATCTGCACCAGCAGAAATGACCCACTATTTTGGAGCTGCTTTATTATGCACTGTTACTTGGAAAATTTTGTCCACGCAGTCCATCTTTCATCAACCCAAACAAATGAAAATCAGGAGACACCAAATCCAGATTATACGGTGGGTGTGGTAGTATGGTCCAGCCAAGACTGGCAGTGTGTTCCATGGTCTTCAAACTAGTATGAAGTCTGGCATTATCATTTTGCAAGAGAGAGATTTTCTTCTCTGTCCTTAGTCTGGAAGTTTGAGCTTTCAGCTTAGTAGGCATTGTGATGTAACAGTCAGAGCTGATGGTTTCTCTGGTTTCTGAGAAATCAAGAAGGATCGCACCTTTCTTATCCCAAAAGACAACACACATCACTTTACCCATTAAGGCTGTGTTTTGAACTTTTCATTGATGGAGAATTCATGTCGCCACTCAATGGACTGCCATTTTAACTCTGGTTTGTAGTGATGGCACCACGTCTTGTCCTTTGTAATGATGTGATCCCAGGAACTGTCACCTTTGGCTTCATATTGGTTCAGTAGTTCCTGGCAAATTTGCATGTGGTGGTCTTTCTGTTACTGTATGAACATCTGTGAGACCCACCTGATGCAAACTGATGTTCTAGTATTGCCACCATCATTTCTAATGCATTGAAGCTGATATTGAGCTTCATACACAGTCCCTGTTTCATGATGATCTTCCAATTGACATGGATAAGCCGATGGAGATGCTCTTCATTTTATGGTGACAGCTGTGCGCAGCCATCTGGAATATGGTTAGTCTTTCATATTGCTTTTGCTGAAATGCACCACCCACCACCTCATTGTGCTCATGGCTACTGTTCGGTCTCCATAAACATTCAACAAGGATCAATGAATGTAAATGTGCAATTTTTTTTCCATGTGCAGGAATTCAATGATGCCCCTTTACTTCATATGCACTTCAGTTTCAGATGCCATTTTGTTGGACTACCCCTCTGCTGCCATCTGTTGCATGACAACAAAATGTGATGAAATATTGGTGGGAAGGTTCAACCTCTACTGCCATACCACCGGCATCTACTTCTGATGTCATGGGGCCATCACAATAAAATAGGAAGCATTACTTTTGAGGCAGCCCTTCTATATCTGCTATGTCCATGTGATTAGGGAAATTGCACTTTTCAGGATAGTCATCGTGAATACTAAGTTATTGTGATGTTGGCTCCTGGAAGTTATTTCTATTTACAGTTTTCTGTTGTAGCTATTTTTCCTTCCCTTTGGTTGTTAGTGCTGAAGTTGCTTCAGCATCAGCAAGTCAGTTTTGAGGTGTACAATTAGTAATACTCTTTTTCTATTTGTTCCAATAAATATCAATTCTTTTGGTTCTTTCCTTAGGAAACATTTTCTGATTAGTCACATAATACAGTGTCTTCTCACAAATATAACATTTAATAGTTAAAAAAGAACCACTTAATATGCCCACTTAGAAACTTCTAGCTTCCCAAGGCTTATAATCATGACTTTCAAACTTCATGTGTTGCCTCGTGTTTTCATAATCTGTTGTAATACTTTGACCTACATTTCTGTTATTCCGCCATAGTTACATTGGGTGTTTAGATTGCTAGCTTTTGAGCAAGCGTTTACACTCATTTGAGAGATTTTGGTTGTTCAAGTTCAGTAGGAGTGATACTGTTTTTAATTGTTTGATTTATGAAAGAGTTGAAGGATTTTTGTTTTTTTAACGTTCTGTTTCTTCTCTGGAATTCTTTCATCTCTTTGTTTGGATGGAGATGTAACATATAAACTAGCCCTGTGATTTTGGGGCTTAGAGTTGTGAATGGATAGTAGAATTTGAAGGATTTTGAAATATGATTTCCTACAATTGGAGGGTAGTATAAGTCATATGCCGTAACGAGGGGAAAAGGTCTACTTAATGGTTTATTCTTTTTTTTCCTATTTGCATAGATTTTAAAATACACTGAATATTTATTGATAACAGGGTTCTAAAATTCTGCCCATAAATTATGTATATTTATTGTTACTCCTCTGTTTTCTGAGGGAAAATTTAAGGACTGGGAAAGTTTATCAGGAATTAGGTTATGTAATTTTTTTTCTGGATAAGAAATTGTTTGTTCTGGTTCATTTAAACTTGTAGATGTTGTAAGCTAAAACATTTAGGCATCAGTTCTTCATAAAGCTTGCAAGTACAAATCGAGAGCTCAAACTTAATGGTCTTGAAGTAGTACCTCGTAGTGAACATATTTATATTTCTGATAGGTATCAACAGTGATTCTCTGCTACAGAACAGTAGAATTGTGTAGGTTGGAAAAAACCTTCAAGATCATTAAGTCCAGCCATCAGTCAGATGTACTGAATCAGACTGTTCAACTAGGACCCTTGGTGCCGTGTCCAGCTGTAATCTCTAGGGATGGAGACTTGCCATGCCCATAGGCAGCCCATTGCAATGCTTGATCACCCTGTCCTTGAAGAAATTCTTGAAAGTCTTCCTAATATCCCATCCAAGTTGTGCTTTCCATGGCACAACTTCAGACTGTTTCCTCTCATCCTAAAAAGCCTTCAGATGTCATCTTGTCTAACCTCTCTACTCAAGCAATGTTGCCTGGAATAGGTTGGTCAGGTTGTGTCCAGACTGCTGTTATATTTAGTGCCCATGATCTACCTCCTACCTTTGTGTGTCAGAGTCCATCCTTTCCTGTGGGAAGCAATTTCCATAGGTAGCTTAGGCAGTTTTATGTTTTACAGAAGTGGTATTTTTAGACTCATTTCCCATAGTCTTCCCATCTTTTTAAATTGTTATTCCAAAGAATAGTTAATGTGAATTTTGTCTTTAAGAAAAAGCATAAAGGGACCAGGAACTCTTTCTGAGCATGGATCTACTTCTTAAGTGCTTTGTTTTGTTTTATTTTAAGGTTAGTAGGAAATTGAAAGCTGTCCTCAGGGACTAGTTGCATCAGCTAGAAGTTTGTACACGTGAAATAATGCGGACTGATATACTCTGCTTTAATGTCTATAAGCCTTTATGTATGCAGTACAAAAAGGTGTTCTACCACTTCAGATGATGGATCATTTGTGGGATATAAGGGGCAATGTCTTACATTGGTTGTTTGCAAATTGGACAGGAGAAGCCAGGAATCTGTTACCTTCTCTAAGTCATCTATTGTCTGATATTTTTGGAGCGCAGAGTACTCTACCACTGAGGTGTGTGTTGAGTATCAAATGACGCAATGGATTTGAATAATATATTTGTTAATTATTATGATGACAGTTTAATGTTGGTTGAATACCAAACAGCAATCAGTGTCAAAAAGTTTTCTTGACAAAACATATTTTCATGTCATCCATTTATTATCTTTTTTTTTTTAGCTCTTGCTAGCCTGGATGGTACTAGGCAGTAGTTTACCATCTTCAAATAGTGTCCTTTGTTTTTGGTATATCGTGTATTTTGACGTTGCCACAAGAATTGTTTCTTAATCATTTATATTTTGTGATACATCCTGTTCCCCAGTAAGGTGTTTTTTTCTAAAAATATAGAATTGAAATTGAAGACATGATGATTACAAACAGGATAAACTAAGAAACAATGACACTTATCACTTTTGGAGAGTAAGTACTCTTCATGCTATTTGCTCTTACCTCTCTTCCTAATGAATTATTTACAGATGTGTTCTTTAAATCTGCAGCACAAGATGTCCAAGTTCTTCAGCAATTAGTGCCAATTGTTTTCAAAAGGGGAATATTCAAAATTTTTTCAGTTTTTGACTGAGTCACTTAGAAATTTCTAGATAAGAGCTGAAGGTTATTTCCCCTGTATATTTCAAACCTACAAACCTGATTTCCTGGTGCTAGTTACAGTAGAAGCCTTATTGGATGTTGCATGGAATCCATCTACTTTATTTTTTTGTTGTTGCTGGTGGTGGCAGATTCGAGTAGAAAATAAGGAAGGACTCACAGTACTTCACAGTAAACCGTCCTGTGTTGTTCTATATATTCTGAATTTTACTCTGTGTGAGCCTGTGAACAGAAGTAATTGGTTGGAAGTCTTAATCACATGGCTGAATCACTTGAACTGACATTAGGCCTTAAAACTTGCTGACGTATTTCCCACAGAAAGCAGGTGAAATCCTCAAATTGTATCCAATGCTCAGCTGATGATCAGAACATCTTCAGCTTTTGACAAATTAAAAAATAATAATAATAAAGCAACTTTAATTACCAAGAATGTTTTTATTAGAAACTGGAGGTGCTTGAAGGAGATTGTAGAGGAGGGGAGACGTGTTGCAAGCATTCATTGAAAACTATTGTATATATGATTTTATTAAGAACAAGGCATCTTTCATTTGCAAGTATCCTCTCTGTGGTGAGGAAGAAGACTAATTTTCACTCCAATAGAGGAGAAAAATAGCAATTACAACACCAATCAAAGAAATGATGTTTTAATAGAAGAGAAGCCTTACCATTTATGGGTAAGCAAAACATTTTTTATCATCTTATTGGTCACACACACATTCCATGAAACATACACTGATTCAAGCATATAGGGAGTCAAATCTGTGCTCTCTTATCACATTGACTGCCGTTATCTTGTTGAGAGGGGTATTCAGCCCAGTAGCATCAGGTTACTGGATTGTGACAGCTGTGGTTGATTACATTTTATCCTGTTTCTTCCAGCTTTTAATCAAGAAACTCCTCTGGAACATTGTACAGGGAGATGTTATTTGTTTTTCCTTCAACAATAAGCATCTTGTTAGGATATATGAAACAATTTTTGTTTCTACATTGGCTATGCCAAAGAGCAAGGCAGACAGCTATGCAATTTCAAAATTAAAGAACTTGTTGCTTTCATCCACTGCAGCAAGTTCAAATCTCTTGCTCTCTCCCCTGTAGTTTGATTATTCAGTGAACTGACGTGTTGTTCCTGAGCTACAGCATACTTGTTCATGTATTTATGTTCACTTTTCAAGCTGAAATTATGTAAGGTTTCAAGAAAGGCAAGTTCTTCGTTAGTACCAATCTTGAATTTTGGCAGATCACCTTTGATGGGTATGAGAGTTGTCAAGTAAATATATATGTCAGTTTTAGACTCTACAGCTTTTTTTTCTACAATAAGGCAAAAAATGAATTAGAAGTTATCTTTGGTGCCTATGCAAAGTTTGAGGAAAAGATTTAAAAGCAGAAAATGTTTCCAGCTTTGTAATGAGGACATTTCATTATGTTTACATGCCCTATAGAATCAAGACACTACGTATCTGATGTTTTGATACCTTTTAGTCTTGGCAATACCATCAGATACACCGTTTTCCAATTGAATGTCTTCAGATCAGTTTATAGTAAAGTGAAGTTACTGACATTAAGTAAATGCTTGTATGTCTTGTTAAATAAAGCCCGTTACTACAGTCCTACTGACAGAATGCTCAACTTCTGCCTTCTGTGAAAGAAGCATTATGTTTACAAATAAAGCTATGGTGGTGCCATTTATGTTGAAAATGAATATATTTAGCATACTGTAAAGTTGTTCAGTGTTTCAGAGTGAAAGTCTAACCAGCCATCATTATTCATGTCTTCTGGGAACAAATTGTGTGGTTCAGGCCCGTTGCCTTTAGAAGCTGCCTCTACACATAACGATGCTGCTGCTGTTTGACAATTTAATGTATCTGTGTTAAGAAATCATGACAATTTAAAACAAATCCTGGCAATTTAAAACAAAAAATCTGCAACTAGCTGTTGATGTTTTTTGAGTACTTCTCAATACAACCAGGAATAGTTAAAAAAAAAAAAATAAAATCATATATATATATGAATTCTTTATAGGATTGATGACAGAAGTATGTGATGAAATTAAAATAAACTTAAAAAAAAAAGCCACCTTGCATTTCTGAGACTAAAGTTACTATCCTTTCATTAAAAATAAAATAAAATATTTTTTTTATATGAATGACATTTCTAGAGGTCAGTTGCTTGCTTTTACCTTTTGAACTGTTTCTTAACTGTCTGTTCCTCATAGGTACTTATTGTTGAGGGATGCCACTTGTTAAATTGACTGATTTCTGCTTCTTAAAACTGATTGAGGCAGTGTCATCTGGCTGTCCAGCATGTTGCATTTTGTGGATCATGGTTTAAGTTTTGTTGCATGTGAAATCTGCAACTTGTCAATGGCAGAATACCAGACTGTGATTACAATAGCAAGTGATTGTGACCAACTTTCATGGCTATACACTGAAAGTTGTTGTTTGAGCAAGCTGTTCAGCTAACGTTGGGATTTTACTGGATCTACTTTTTCAGGTGAAAAATATTTATTTATTTGTTTGTTTTTCATAGAAAAAGATTTACAGTGTCCAGAATGCAATTCTGAAAGCATCATTCTGGGAATAAAATAACAAATAATTCCAGCATTGAACAGCACATACAGTAAAATCTCATCTAAATATATGTTCTCATTAGTATGCAGGCCTGTGTTGTTATCCTCATATGTCAAACTTGGTGTCACGGCGTTAACTAGATCAATCTATGCCATGACAGGGGGCAGTAGGCCTCTGCCCCTCCATCCCCACCCCTGCCCCACAAAATGGGAAGGAAGGACGGGGGGGAAAAAACAGTGGGTAACAATCTATGGAGGAAAACTTATTTTACTAACTGTGATATTGGAATGCAAAATAGCACAGTATAATAAAATCTAATTGAAATTGAGACTAATAAATCAAATAAGATAGGAGAGAGAGTTCTTGAGACCGAGTCAAACCTGAAAAGCTTGGAACAGCTGGGAAAGGCACCTTCCAGCACCCACTGCCAGGCAGTAAGAGACCACCCCACCCGGAAGGGTCAGATCCCACGACTTCCGTCACGTACAGGGATAGGGACATGGAGCTGGAGCATTAACACTTTAGTTCCAATACACTACATGGTGCTTTGATGTGGAATACTGAAAACCAAAAAATGTAAAACCATGACATTCCACCCCTTATTCTACATCACTACATCATGCTTAATATATATATACACACACATATAGAAACAAAATGATTAAAACGCATTACACACACAAGTCTATATACATATACATAGAATTACTGTCTGCACTCCCCCAGCATCAAGTTTCCTTGTGGTACACATTGAACATCCCCATTTTTTTGCACTACCCACCAAGTGGA
Organism: Perdix hodgsoniae; assembly: GCA_035772895.1. Taxonomy (NCBI): domain Eukaryota; kingdom Metazoa; phylum Chordata; class Aves; order Galliformes; family Phasianidae; genus Perdix; species Perdix hodgsoniae. Next base: position 3,970,781 of record JAPSGF010000056.1, on the reverse strand, counting down.
CCCTGGTCCCTGGGCAAAAACAGTACCACGGATAGGTTTGCCCTTTCCGGAAGATGGAAGAACCCAAACTGCTTTACCCAACATGCTTTTTACATGTACAACAGGGACTTCATCTCCCTCTACGGTATGTAGGGAGCTGGATTGGGAAGGACCATCATGATTGATAGATCCTCTGGTATTGACTAACCAGGTGGCTTCTGCCAAATGCTTCTCCCAGTGCTTGAATGTTCCACCACTCATTGCTTTCAGCATAGTTTTTAACAACCCATTGTATCATTCAATTTTCAATTGCTTCGGCAGCACACATACATACTGAAAACCAAAAAACGTAAAACCATGACACTTGGGAAACTTTATTCATACTTAATTTGTAAGCTGTGTGATGAATTGACCTTTTAAGCTAACTTGAAGGAAAAAGTCACGTCCATATAAAGGTGTGACTGAACTTGGCTGTTGAGTATACCATAACTGCAGTGAAGAATCTACCATATGATACTATACATATTAATTTTAATATATATTAAAATATATTAATTTGTATAGCAGTTGGAGGAAAAAATCCTCTTAGAATCTGAATCTGTTTAAAATATATGTAGTCATAGATGCAAAAGGTTGCTTCCTAGAGATTCATTCTGAAATGTTAGATACTGTTTGTGACCTGGTATTTTTTTTCAGTGCTGAATATCTCAGAAAACAAGCTTTTCTGTTCTAGTTTCAAAATTTGTATTGCATTTATAGTCACTTACTTTCAATTCAGGAGTTGTTATGAAGGTGAAGTTTTTAGTTATTAAAGAGTTGCTGAAGCATGGCTTTTTTTTTTTTTTTTTTTTTTCCCTTTTCACACACAAAACATAAGTCTCATGAATTAGATCCCTAGCAGTCTGGAGGTGGTGACCATCTGGTAAGAGATAAGAGTTTCCCTAATGCTATTAGCTAATAGAGTGGGGGGAAAAAAAAAATCACAATAAAGAAAAAAAAAAAAAACTACTTGTAGCAAGTTACTGACTTGTTACATAAGATAATTTAATGCTAAAGGGTAACTAGTAGTAATCCTCAGGGTATTCTATAAGAAAATCTGCATTGAAAAGATAATTTTTTGAATTATTGCTAACTGAAAGTTGACTTTAAGTCTTTTTACAGGGTTTTGTTGTCCAGGTTCTCTTTAGTTTGTATTGCCTTTGTTTGTGGTCTTGCTTGTATACCTCTTTGCTTTCAGAATTGACAAATAGCGAAGAATGCACTGTAGGCACAGTTAGCTTATGGGAATGTGAACTGTACAAGAAGAGAATGTTTTCTTCAAGTTTTCTGTGAGATTTGACAAACGCTTCTTATTTGAGGCAATTTATTGCATAAGTCTTTTTGTTTAACAGTCTGAGAAATGCTCCTGCTTTCATGAGCGGAATGATTTTATTTTGAAGGACAGAAATCTAAGTGCCTGCAGGCCTTAGGAATTATTGCAAAACAGCATTAGTCTTTCAGAAAATGTCTCTGATAGGTATCTGTTGCAATGCATCTTTGAGATAGGTTTATTTTATACATACCTCTGCTTTTTATTGGTTACTTACTATATCCAGTATATATATTTAATGTATTTCAGCATTGTGCTTAAATATAAACATAAAGCTGTATCTTTGAGCATATTTTCCTGTGGAATGTTAAAAGTAACTGACACGTTTTATTACGATTAAGTTTGATATCAAAACTTGATAATAGATAATTTTGTTTTGAGCATAGTTAGTTTTAAATAGTTAACTATTTGATTACTGGAAATAATTAGGGAAATAATGGCATAATGAAATGAAGGAATCGTCATAAGGGCCACTCCAATAGAAAGCAACTTCTATTGTATGTCATGTTTTTACTTGTTTTTCTGTCTATTCCTTGTGAACAAAAAACAACAAAAAAAAAAATGAAGAGGCTAGTGATCTAAATTATCTTGATATTGGAGAAAAGTAGTATGTTGATTAAGTGTTGTGGAGAAAATATATATCTGAGGAACCTTGAATTGTTGCCTGAACATCTGTGTATAAACAAGTCTCTCTTATATAGATTAAGATTCTACATCTGTGAATGGAAATTGACTCATCTTCATCTGTGCTCTGGTAGAAACTATCTATAAAATTACTATTAAACTTTTGTTAGTTAGGAAGCATGGAGTGGCTTTATTTGAGAATTAATGTAGTGACATTATAACTTACCAGAAGTAATTGGATTTTAGGGTTGCATTTTCAATGTGTTGCTTTTTTGTTTTACTGAGTATTGTGTAACTGTATTTTGAACTTCTTTCTGGGGATGGCCATACTTAGTTTGCTACTTTGGTAAATTCCTCAGTCTTCCCCACAAAGTGTTAGCATATTAAGCGCAGGAATGGAAGCATAACTTATTGATTGTGTGAGGAAAGAAGCATGCTTTTGTTTTACTTGAGTCTGTATTAGTCCTTGACAGCTCCTGATATTCACTAATTTGTTTTGGGCTTCAGACAGACAGAGTATAGGTGCTTGTTTTCCATCCTGTATATAGCTCCCTAGGGTGAGATATATGAATTTTATTGAGATGGATAGGAAAGCTCTTTGCTGTATGGCAAAAGAGTGAGCAAGAAACAAGTTATGGCTATTGCAGAAACTAAATACTTGAATTGCTAATTGGACATTTGGAAGATACTTATTTAACTTCCTGCTACTTTGTTTTCCACTGGAGGCGGGTAATCTGTAGCGTATAATTAGGGTAAGATACGGAATTCCTTTTCAACTTTAAAAACAATTACTTTGATAACATCTGCAGATCCTAATTTCTGAAATGCTTGATTGATTTGCCATTTAAACTTGGTTTTAGATGGTGGCAGTTCTCACTTAAACTGGTAATATTGTGTTAGCTTTTGTCTTGCTTAGACCTGGATTAAAACTGAAAACTACCCTTTTGGTAGACATGCTTTACAGTAAAGTCTGTTAAGGATATGAGTGAAGTTCAAGTACCTCTGCAGATAGTAATGGGTATGTAATGGGATACTGTCCTTACTGTGCAGTTTCACCAGCTTTATTTGCCAGATGTTATGAATAGTATTTTCTCTCTATTTGAAAACTGTGATTTGGATTTGTTTATGGAGTTGCTGATTTTTTGTTCAGGACTTCTCTGAGAATAATAGGCAATTTTTATCTGCTGTACTGTGTACATTTTCCACTTTGTTTTGGTGGACAGTAAATGGGAAACGTTTTGATGTATACAGAACCCACTGAATTCCATGCATACTGTGGATGTATCTTAAAAATATATATGATGAAAAATTGTGATAACCCTGTGTTGATTACCTGCATGAAAGGATGAAATCTTAAACTTAAGGCCAAGTATGCAAATCTGTTGTCCTCTTAAAGAAAACTTGTTACTCTTGCAGAAGTGGAACAGTTAATAAAATTCAGCAGTGGCTAATACTGAACTTCCTGGAGACCATTTAACTTAATTGATTGATTCTGACATTGTGTGTAAAATGTCTGATTTAATTACTAAGTACCATAAACTAGTTATGGAACAGACACAATGCACAGTATTCAACTTGCTCAATGAATTAATTACCATAAGTAATTATTGAATGTAATTTGGGTCATAAGTCAATTCAGTACTGTATGCCTGCAAGACAACCAAGATTTTGTCCTCTAACCTCAGTAGCTAAATTTAAGAAAACATTAGGCTGTTTTTGGTTGTTGAAAGTAAAATCTGCAAAACAGTGACTTCATTCAGGCAGTTTTCAGTAGCTCATATGTGCCTGACAGAATACTTGGCTGCTAATGTAACAGGAAGCCTCTGGCTTTGAAAAAGCACTGGGAATATCCACCTTCTTGTTAGTTTCATTAAAATAAGTTACGGAATTACATACAAACTTGATGAGAGTGGATCAGATCAGTACAAGAAAGGTGTTTAATTGGTACAGAAACATAGTGAATTTGCTATAGAGTTGCTGGAAAGCACTAAGATGTTTTTGTATAGGAAAGAACTAAGATTCATGGAGGAACAAACATAAATGCACAGCAGTGCAGACAACAATCTCATTTATGGAACAGTTGTATTTTTGTAGCAAGAGCTACTGGAGATTTTTGTTGAGTCTTTGTTGGTTCATAAAGATGTATCTCGGTGTTTCTGTCTCTTTTGTTTTGAACTAGGTCAACACAAATTTTTTTGTCCTCTTTCATGAACTTCTTCCTTGTTTCATGAGTTGTTTTCGTTTTCCCTGCTTTCACACAATCACAGAATGGTCAGAGTTGGAAGGGGACCTCAAGGATCATGAATCTCTAACCCCCCTGCCACACACAGGGCCACCAACCTCCCCATTTAATACTAGACCAGGCTGCCCAGGGCCCCTTCCAACCTGGCCTTGAATAGTTCCAGGGACTTTCTCATGCATTTCCTCTTAGTTTCCTATGGAGATACTCTGGTTGTGTTTTTCAGTTTCGATTCCTACTGACCTCCTTCTGACTGGTCTTATGCTTTATGAAATGTGATAGTAAAGGGAGGGGTTACTTTCTATGGTACTTCATTTACCCTGAAAACCTGACCAGGTGCCTTGAAGGTTCTCTGGAGTGTTGTTTTATATGAACATGGTTGCATAAATGCAAAGCATGATGAGATCACTAGAGGTACACTGATGTTGCAGATAAGGGAATCAAGTAATGAGGTGGGGACCTATGAAATTAATGGCAGACTTCTGCTGAGCATAAATCTCATGTTCAACTAATGGACAGATAAAAACATTTGACATGAGGAAGAACGTCTGAAAGTGAAGACAACATAATAAAACAACAACAAAAACCCTAAAAAAAAGTATGTCCCAGTAGTTATGATTACTGTTGAGTTTGCACATTACAGCAACACAAGTTGTGACTGTGTAGAAGCTTTTGAAGGGGTTGGAGGGATTTTGTCTTCAAAGTTGGATACAGGTTTCTGTAGGTAATTGGTAAATGTGATATAATGAGTGAGTAAAAATTAGAGGTTAAGATTGTGTACCTTTGACTTCATCAAGGTGTTGGATACCATCTCCCACAACATCCTTGTTATGAGACTTAGTGCAGGATAGATGAGTGGACAGTGAGGTTGATTAAGAAAGAACTGACTGGAAGAGCTCATAGGGTTACCACTGGCAGTGCAAGTCTGATGTTCCCCAGGGTTTGGTGCTGGGTCCAGTCTTGCTCAATATCTTCATCAATGATTTGGATGAAGGGATAGAGTCTACCCTCAGCAAGTTTGCTGATAATGTGAAGTGGGGAGGAGTGGCTGACACACCAGAAGGCTGTGCTGCCAGTCAGCAAGACCTGGACAGACTGGAGAGGTAGGGAGGAAACCTGTTGAGGTTTAACAGGAGCAAGTGTAGAGTCTTACAACTGAGGAGGAATGATCACATGCATCAGTATGAGTTAGGGGATGACCTGCTGGAGAGGAGCTCTGCAGAGAAGGACCTATCTGTTCTGATGGCCAACAGATTGGCCATGAGCCAGCATGAATATCTCCTTCCATGGAGATATTCAAAACTCATCTGGATGTCTACTTTTGTGGCCAGTTGTAGGGATCTGCTTTAGCAGAGAGATTGGAATCAATCTCTTGAGGTCCTTTGTAACTGCTACAATTCTGTGATTCTCTGTGATTGCAGAGAAGGAATACTACAGTTCCTGTCTGGTGTAGTTCTTCATGTAATGGGCTGTAGTGGGTAGAGTTCAAATATTCAGTTTGCATTTGGTATTCAATTGTTTACAGTGACCCTTAGAAAAATGTAACAGAGGACATGTAAATGTTTCATGGATAACTCTAGTTTCAGAAACATTTCAGGGCCTACAGCATTGGTTCTGTGGTGGGCTGCAGAGTTGAGCTGATTTGTTATTTTTTTTTCCCCTCAGGTTTTTAAAAGAGATTTCTGAATCAGACATCTGCTGTTACTTTTGTTAATTTGTCCTTGAAAAAATATCTGTGTGTTTTGTGAGACCCCTCTTGAAGGATGGTTGGCAATTATGAAAATTGACTACAAAAATATTTTATTTACTTTGATTATCTTGAAGCTAAGCTTTAAGATGAACAGTGTTTCAGCTTCTTGTGATAGTCTGCATTTCCTCAGAGCTGAGTGAGGCTGTGAGGAAACACAGGATTGTTCAGAGATTTTCTCGTTCTATAATCTTGGAAATTATTTGTCTTTAAATATTAAAGAAACAGCCAACCAAGCTGCCTCCTGTTCTTCACGCCATTCTATTATTACTTCTTTAGAGTTTTGCAAGAGCAAACTTTCAGTTATAGCAATGACACATCATACTTGTGAGTAACAATTACTTACAGGATCATCCCATGTAACACTGCAGTAGATCTACTTGTCCCTGCTGTTCAGAGCTGTTACCAGGCTCTCCTATTTTAACCAATGATTAGAAGGCCTTTTCTAGGAGCTCCGTGAAATGTGTAACAAAAACAAAGTTTCCATATGTGACACATATGAAACTGTAAGAATTTGCACTTCAAATGGAACATATTTGTGAATTTATAATGGTTATTCTTGCCAAATTAATATCAGCATTGTAGTTTCATATTGACTCTATATTCAAATATTTAAAAAAGTTGTTAGTAATATTAATTGTGTATTTTTGGCTCTGAAATTTATTAGCTGAATATTATCATTATCATTAAATGCACTGTTTTTTTTTTTAAATGTACTGTTTTTTTTAATTGTGAAGATAATTTCAGTATTTTTCTTGAATTTTGAGATACAGTGATCTTATATACTGTTATATATCAGTATCAGTAGTGGGGAAAAATGTACAAAGAACATTATATTTAGTTCCAACTTAGTTAACCACTATCATGTACATATTAAGTGTTAGATCTTTTTCTTTCCTTGATGAGCCATGTCCTGGGTAATGTGCGCTCCCATATATTTGCCTCTACATCTCTGATAAATGCAATCTGTTGGAATGTTTTTAAGACAATAGCTATTTAATGAATAGCTGGTGCATACGGCAGGAAAGAATAAGCATGATTGCTTACAATCTGACATTTCAAAAAGCATTTTTTTAGATCTCTTGTATTTGCATATCTAATTGCTATGTAATCAAAACTAAGTGAACTGTAGCTACTTGAAACCAAAAAATGAAAGGCAATCATCTTTACAGGGGAAAATATCCCACTCATATGCAAGCCTGTCTGAATATTAGAATTATATTCTTCTTGTTTAATTATAGGTGTCTGACTGAGCAGTAAATTTATGTCTGTGTATTAAAAGAGTGAATGTGACCCTGAAACATCAGTTTTCCTTTGTTGAAGCAAAGCGTTGGCATTGAGGGAACTTAACAGTGTTGTGTATTTTGGTGATAAGGGATTGTGGCAGAATAGCTGTTAATTACCTGTTTTGTTTGATATGGAAAGTATGGTTCTACACTTTTCTTCTCACCAGTGGCAGTACTCAATTAAAACTTGTATTAAACAATGATAATATCCCGGTTTATCTAGTGGGAAAAATGTGAGGTGAAAAAAAATTAAAAAAAAAAAATTAAAAACAGGATTTTTCCAGCTGTTTAGAGGCTACTTTTTGTTGTTTTGCTGCTGTTTGTTGTTTTTTTTTTCCAATAAACCTACTGACTTTAAAGAAAAAAGTGTTTTTTTCCCGACTCTTAAATGTCATTCCATTAATCATGAGTACAGTGGGAGTTTAAAAAAAAAACCTCAAACACAACTTGAATATCCAAGTTACAAATAGCATGAGTTTTTCCTTTCCAGCTGTTTACAGTATGTTTTCTAACATAGTTGGTTTTCTCCCATTCTGTTAATATTTGCTCTTTTATTTTGATGAATGAATAATTAAAAAAAAAAATCCTGTCAGGTTTTTTTTTGTTTGTTTGTTTGTTTAAGATCTTGTAATTAGGCTATTATTTTCCTTTTAAATTTCTTAAGTATGTAACCAAGCTGCATGCAGTATTTTGGATGGGCATAATTGCATCTGAGATATATTTTTGGGGGTTGTTTTTGTTGTTGTTTCACAGATTTGTAATCTATGTTGTTTTGTTTCTAGTTGGTAGGTAGTCTTTTCTGTAAAGAATATTGTAAAATAGAAAATGTTCAAAACCCAAAACCAAATAAAAACAAAAAATAAAACCCCAAACCATCAATAAGCCAAAGACTCCATGACAGCTAACTGCTACTTCATGCTGAAATTTAGTAATCTCTCAGTCTCAAACTTCAGTGAACCTTTGGTTTTATGGAAGAAAAAAAAGTTGATTTATGAGAGCTCTGGTTTACAGAAATAAAACTGTGTAAAACCTTACTTAAATGAGATATGCAGGACATTTTTGAAGTAGTCTTCTTTTGGGGAAAATGTTTCTCTGGCCATATTAGTCATAAAAATCAATAAAATTATAATACATTAACAATAAAAATTTCATATGGCTGTTGAATGTATTTTCTTCTGACAATTCATAAATTCAGTAAAGTTCCTTCCTTACACAACTTTGCTTTCACACTAAATAAACAGTGATGCACATTAGATAAGAATTTGGTAAAGTATTTGACATTTTGAAGTGGTGTGATTTCCGGATGTGTTAACTTATTTGCTAAGTTTCTGTTTTCTGTACTGCAAAAAAGAAAAGTGGAAATGAATTTGAGATGCATTTAGGTTATAGAATTATTTCATTCAGTGACAATGCTGCAGTATGACTGGCTGAGCTCATCCACCTAGGATTATATTCCACAGTGATTAGATAAGTTATCTGTGATCAGACATGCTTGACAAGTAGTTTCACTTTTTAGGTGAGTGTTGTAACTCCCACACTGTCCAGTCAGTGACAGTGTTTCTAATAACAAAGCTTGAGGGTTCCGTAGGAAATAAAGTTGAGGATTATGTTCTTCTGGAATGAGTAGTCGTAAGTGGATATATTCTGTTTTTCTGCTCTGCAAAGAAAAATATAACAAGCCTTTCCGATTTTTCTGTTTAAGTTGTTCAGATTACACTTTATTATCTTTGATAACTTCAAAATAATTTACTGATTTTTTTTTGAGCATTTGCTTATATTGGATTTAAGATTATGCATTTGATTATGCATACACAACTTCAGCATCATGTTTCTATATTCAGTTATGAATGGACTTTAATGTATACAACACAGATTACAATAATCTCTACATCCAGCTCTTTTTGCATAGAAGAAAATGACTGCTACAATTATTTGTAGTTGCAAAACGAGGAAAAGTAAGTTTTTTTTTTTTCTCTCTCAATGAGAAATACCTTTCCTAGACCTTTTTCTCTTGAGCATGCTTTCTCATTCTTTTAAGGCTTGCTGTCATTTTGGGGAGGAATTGTATTATATATACTTGTGTCTTACAGTGATGTTCCTCTTCATCAGTTTTTAAGTCTTTTATACACAGTGTGTCTCCTTGGGAGCCTAATAATTTTTTGTATGCAAACATGGTGGGTGACAAAGAAAGCTGTCGATGAATTTTAAACCTATGTTAAACTGTAACAGATACACCAAGTGTATAAGGTTGAATGAAAATTTTCACTTCCAATCTATAACTTGAGGGGTTTTTCCAGTTGAAAATACCAGCTAGCCTGAAACAAATGAAGTAGTTTTCTGTACTTACCCCATCCACGGGTTTTTCAGTTGGAAAAAATTGTGTGAAGTCATACTCTTGTTTCAGCAAAAGCTTGTTAGCTCTGTAGCATTTAAAGAAACTCACATTTTTTCATGCCAGGAAGTTTTAGAACATCAAAACTCTAAAAGCTGAAATTTCATTCTCTTCCAGATAATCCTCTAGAATAATACTGTTTGTAAAGTAACCTGGTCATAAAGTTAAATACAAACACAATGTGAGGAAAATTTAGAACTGTTCTCTCTTCCCTGTAACCTGAATTGATGTTACTTCTCATTTGTGATATATACCTATTAAACACGCTTTTTACCCTGATGAAAACAGTACTGCTGAAAGCATGTCATAAAACTTGTTTTTATTGCAGCTGTGCACAGTGAATCATAATTTCCTGTAAGCTTAGGTCCTGCCTATGTAAAACCAGCAACTAAAACATTGAAAATCTGAACAGTATTTCATCTATGGTTGGAGCTATAGAACGTGTCTAACATTTGTACCCCTACCTTTTATCTGCATAACAGTGTACTTAGGTATATCTAGTATTCAAAGTATTCTCTATGTTGAGGATTTTTGAGCACAGTTCAGTAGGAACTGATGTTCCTTAATCATTTTCTTCTTTTTCTGAACCATTTGGACAGTTGAGACATGATTCTCTAGGGGGTGAAAATTAAAAATTTACTGTGAAAGAGAGGGTGAAATAAAAAAGTACCATTTAGATGTTGGTATGTGCCTCAAAGCTAAGAATTTTTTAAGATGAGCTTTTGCGTGATTTGGAATCATCTTCAAAAAAATGTGAATCCATCCAGAAACAAACTTTAATTACATGTATTAGCTGAGTCAAGTTATGATGACCTTGTCTATGCTCTAAACCAATTTGTGATGATTACTGTCAGAGTGGTTCTTTTTCTGTTGAAAAGTAATGGCCTATGACGTATTGGAGGTATAATCTAATAGAACACTTAATTTATTGAAATTTTTTTGGAAGTCTCCAAGACTTTTATACTTTTATTCTCCCTATGATTGAGTATATACTACTTAAGCATGTAACAGTTCTACAATTAAGTTGAATTTGAAGTTTTTAGTTTTTTGGGTTTGTTTTTCTTTTTGGTTGGACTACATATAATCACACAGAACTCAGTTTTTAATTATATGGAACTTTTTGTTCATTGAGTTTGATTGTTTTCCTCGTAGTCTGTAAGCAGCATTCTGGGTGAAGCATCCCTATATTAGCTACTGCCCAAATTCCAGAAGAGTACTAACAGACGAGTCTGAATTGTTTGAGGACTAGGGTTTGGTTACTGGTCTTAAGTTTAGGAGAAACTTCTTAGTTTGAGGAAGCTTTATTTTTATTTTATTTTATTTTATTTTATTTTATTTTATTTTATTTTATTTTATTTTTAACAAGTACAGTATAATCAGGTGTGCAACAAATTTGAGGCAATCTGTGTGGATTTTAAGACAAGAAGGAAATAAGGCACAATCAAAGTAGTAGCCAACAGGAAATGAAATTCTGCAGTAAGATTGACTGGATGAACTGAATCTCTGTGGTCTGAGAGATCAGATGAAAACTGAGAACAGCTTGTTGTTTCCATAGAATAGTGAAAGCAGTAGAAGTTAGAAGTTGTATTTATTTCCCCTAAATGTATTCATAAATGCTGATTTATGTGATTTTTATAAATACATTTTCTGTGATGATTTTTTTTATGTTGTACAATTGAAAAAACTAATTTTCATACATATCAAACTAGCTATTTTGCTACTTTGTATTCCAGTTTGTTGACTGTCTTCATATCAGCAGATACAGTAGTTACAGTGTTGAGAGCTGTGTAATTACTTGGAGGTGGGGATGAACATTAGAGCATAGAGAACTTTCAAGTATACACTCAGTATCCTAGGATGACCTATCTGACGGGACATGCAGTGTATAGATATAGCTACCATGTTGCTTTAAGCATGTTAAGAATATGTCTTTGTACCACAAGAAATGCTTATCCTCTTATGGAAGGGAAACGTCTGAAAAGCACAGATAAAAAGCTTGTATGAAGCTGTGTGCCAGTTACTTCCGGTCCTGGAGTTTCAGGTGTGCTTATTCAGAGTTGCTTCAGCTGATCTTTGGATTTTCAGGGAAATATATACTGTGAAAACATTGTTTCTTTCTTTACAAAAAAGGTACTGAAATTGTATTCCTCTGCCTGTAAATTTGTATATATAATGAACAGAAACTGTTTACATGCCTCTGTTTTTTGAATCTTTGTGTCATTTTTAAGTACTAATTAATTACAAGATCAAGAGTTTGTTATTCCAATTCTTTGCACTATAGATACCGTCTCCTGTCTAAAAAGATCGCATTTTAAAACTCTAGTAGGTGAGTTATTCTTAATGTCGTATTATGGTAGAGAAAGTTGTTAAAGCAGTTTATATGTATTTAATTGCCCACATGAAAACCTCATTTTATGGTTAAGGACTAATCTGTGTGAGGTGAGCTTCTTCTATTCTGTAGTTCGTGGACACAGGTAGAGATGCAGTCTGAAGTCTTCACAACTGTAAAACTGAAGTCTGTGCTCAAACAGAAAGACAGACAAATACTAACTTAATAATTTGACTGATAAATGGTATTTTACAGTAAAACAATTTGTTTGAGAAGATCAAATGAAAAGAAAGTGTTTTATGAATTGTACTTCTTTGTTTCACAGATTTATTGTCTGTGTGTGTCTGGAGTATTTTTAATGGGTGTTGCAAATTTTTCATCAGAAACTTCATGGCTAATATATTTCCTGTGCTCTCATAGTTGTAATTTGGATATAAGGATGGCTCTTGAGGAGATGAAGAAATTTAGATAGTGTTTTTATTATTTTTATACACAAATCTTCGTATTATTCATCAAGATCTGTTAAAAATTATTCATGCTTGTCTGCCTCTTTTGATTCTACAACAAGGGGCATGGGCCTTTATTGTGGTTTAACCCAGCGGGTGGCTCAACACCACACGGTTGTTCATTTACTCCACACTTTCCCAGTGGGATAGGAGATAAAAATGGGGGGGGGGAAGAAAACAACCCGAGTAGAACTTGTGGGTTGAGATAAAACTATTTTCTAAGATAGAGAAAAATATAATATTAATGACATAAATTTGCATATGCATATATGTATATAACAAATGCATATATAAATGTATGTCACAAGTGATGCACAAGCAATTGCTCACCACTCCCTGACCAATGCCCAGCTAGCCTCCTGAGCAGTGGAAAAGAGAGATAGTTCCTACCCCCTTCAAAACTCCCTCTGCATGATGTCATATGGTGCAGAATATCTCTGGCCAGTTTAAGTCAGCTGTCCTAAATTCTGTTCCCTCCCAGCTCCTTGGCCCCTTTGCTGAGAATGGCCTTGATCATTAGCAGCAACTAGAAACATCAGTTTATTATCAGTGTTGTTTTTTCCTTGAACCAAAACATAGCATCATATGAGACACTGAAGAAAACAATTGCATCCCTGTTGAAACTAAGACAATCTTTTAAGTTCATTCATGCTAGTAATTGTTAGGAAAGTGTTCTTTACTTTTCCAGCCAATTTTCAAATCCATGCTTTAGGTGGAAGTTACTTTGTGTATAAATTAGAGTAATCCAGTATTGGTTTTCAGCTGCTTGAAAAACAAGGCAGTTAATAGGTCTGTGGCTTAACTGATTTCATCCTTTCTTCACTCCCAAATTAGAAGTCTGATCCAATTTTATATTTGCTGAATGTGCTGCTGCACTTCAATTTTGCAGAATGCGTGTCCTTTCAAGATATCCTGTGTCTCAATGATGGGAGTCATTTCTGTGATTCAATTTTTGTTAGGCATTCTGCATTGTTTTTTACTATCTTATTCATCCATTGATTTATCTTTGTGTTTTTTCCCTGTTCGTTTCTGTCAGGTTCTTTATAAAAGATGTACTGATCCCAATTCTTACTTTTTGTATGTTACAACTGCCGTGTAGCTGTTTATCCCTTTACTGGGTCTTGAGTGCTGCTATGTTGAATAGTTGTATATTGCCTACTGACTGTCAAGTGTTTAAAATTCTGTAAGTTTCAGACTTACATTAAGAGATGGATGATGTTCTGCTTGCAAAAGTGAATTATCTTAACTCTATCCACAGAGTATGGCTGAGGTGTTGGACAGGGAGAAAATCAAGGCGTATACAGTCTTACACTACGTGCATTTGGCTGAATACATGACATGCACTAAAAATTTTGTTTTGACTTTTAAATCATTATTGCAATTTCTTAAATATTTAAAACATGCTATACTACCAGAGGAAAAAATATTATCCAAAACTACTCTTGATCATTTTTTTCCAAATTTTCTGTGCATTTTAGTAAAGGTGCTTTATCCTATGAGACCATATGATTTTGTAGCAAGAACTTAATGCAAGTATTTGGTCTAGACATTTTTTGTAACGTATAACAGAAGAGAAATATACTTCAGATTACTTAGTATTGCTGTGGGAAAAGCTGCCTATGTGCCATCAGTCAGGAGTAAACGTACAGTTCCTGTAGCTTATCCTCAGGTTTTTTATTCCTCTGCATTTAATGCTTCATATGAAATAGTTACTAAGGGGGACACTGAGATGAGTAGCTGCGTGGGGGGGAGATGTTGCAGAGTAAAATAGTCTAAAACATTATTAAAATGGGTAGGATATTTTGGTGTTGTTGATCTGTTTAGTAACCTTAAAATTAACTTGACACTATATACTTGTGTGGTATTTTTTTCCCCAGTTTGTTGTATAATAGATGTTGAAATAACCACACTTATCTTTGAATCAGAACTGAATTCAGAGAGTCTTAGCATTTTTTGTGCAATTACATATGACTGAAGAGGATTGCGGACTCTAAAGCAGAGAAGTTTCTGGGCTCCATAAGTTAATCCTCAAAGAAAAAAATCTTCTTGGTACCACAAATTATTGAAGTATTTTTGTGAATGCAATGGCTTGGAGTGCTCTAATGGTCTGTTCCCATCGAAAGTTTTAAGACATCCTGAAAGTCAACTGAGTTTGCTAGTTTCTTGATTTGCTTCCTGAGCATTTGTTTTTGCAGCAGCAACAGAGCAGGGAAAGAAGCAGAGTCAGGATAGCTCTTTTCAATGAGAGTTAATTGTGAGTTAATAAGCTTAGTAAAAGAGTTAAACTTCACCTTCAGATTCCATGGTACTGAGGTATATGACTGACTACTTTCAACAGTTTTCACTTCGACTTCTAGTTTATTTTGCCTAATAAATTAGGAAGATTTAGATGGAGAGAATGTTCAAGAGAGAGGAGGAAATAGAATAAATTTGTGAAAAAATAGGAAATAGAATAAAGTTTTTTTCTTCCTGGCTTTGAGAGCATAATCTTGTATATGAGACTGCAATTCTATGGCTTGTAAATCTAGAAGTTATTCTTATGAACCAATTTTCTCAACTTTGACTTATTTACTATATTTTTAAATTAATAAAGGTGGATTTTTTTTCTTTCTTTTTTTTTTTTTTTTTCCTTTTAATTCCACCCAGAGGTTAGAGGTCATCTCACTGTTAAAATAAAAAACTAGTATGAATTTTTTTGAATTTTTCACTGTTGGAGAATTTCCTTCAGTGTTTCTTCTATTTCAGCTGGGATCTGATGCTTGTTTCAGCTGGAAAATTATAATTCTTGTTGCTATTACACAGAGCTAATTTGAGGAACAGAACTAGGGTGAAGATACAGCAGGTCTTTGGCCTGCTGTTGTTTGGAGTTCACGTTATCTGAAAAAAAATTATATGCAGCAGTGCTGTTCCTGAAAGAAATGCTTATATTACTGTATCTTGTGTCACCAGGTGTTCTGATCTGAATGTATCAACATAAAATATCCTTTTGTCATAGAATGGTGATGAGGCTGACTGATTCAGGTTTATCAGTACAGCAAGATCTCATTCCCTGCTCATGAGGGCTTTTGTTTTTCTTGATGGTTACATATTTTTCATAAGCAACACTTTAAACTTCCCTTTTTAGAATAAAAATTGGACTTCATGTCTTTCCCATCTCATACATAGAAATTACTTTGTTGAAGTTTGAGTGAAAGGAATAAAAGGGGCCTAAACCATTGAATATTATCTGTGATAACTGTCTCATCTTTTAAAATGATGCTCTGTTCAATGAATAAAGTGTAAGGGTAGCTACAGCCATGTAATTTTTCATTTATAAGAAAAAACTTATTTTGAGAAAAGTTAGGATGAATCTGTTTTAGAGAATACTGGTACCTGTAACTATCCTCACTCTGGTGAAACATCATACGTGTTAGACAGGCAAAGCTTGAAGAAAGCCTTCTCCTGCTTTCTTGTCTTTAAGCTTCCTGGCCTGCCCTGACAGTGATGGATATTAGAATAAACTATTCTTTTCACTTATTTGCATTTCACATGAATAGTATTAATTATTACTATGTAGCAATTTAGTATCTTGCTACCAGCTGAAATACACTATTTTTTTAAGAAAAATGATTGTGGCTTTTATGTTGACTGTATCATTATAGCACATATAAACTGTATTTTACAGCCATTTTAATAGTGTATGAGAAAGACATGTTTGGCTCTCTAATAGTTATTCAGCTCATGGATTGTTTCTTTTTCTCTTCTCTTTCTCATTTTTTTCACTTTACTATTTGCAAAGAACTTCTAAAAACTCTATTTGTGCTTATTTTCCTTTTTTTACAACATTAAGAGGCTCTGAAAATGACTTGAACTCTTTTTGATTGCTTTTTATCTTACAAATTTTAAATACATTTCAGCTGAATTTCAGTGGGGAGTATTTTCTTTTCATAGCTTGTATAACGTTAATTTACAGTAAGTGTACAAATAGCCAGTGGTGACTGTACAGGAATATTTAACACAGAATCCCTTTTACTGAGGTAGCCATCATGCAAATGGAGTAGAACTTCAAGGGACTAGGGAAAAGGAGCAGGGGAACTGAAGTTCTTTATTCTGTGACTTCTGTTGAATCTTACATTGTTTGCCCTTACCTACGTTGTCTTACGGATTTTTGGTTTCTTGGGATTTAAATCTCAAGTGTAAATGAGAAGGAGTAAATTGTCTGTCGCAGAATAAAATAAAAATGCTAATTCCAACCCTTCATGCCTCTATTAAACATCTTAAAGAAGCAAAATAGGGCACATGCCCAATTTTTTTTTGCTTTTCAGGTCTCCTTTAAGAGCAGAGACAACCATGATCCAGCAGTTTTGGAGGTAGAGGCAAGTAAATGTTTTACTTACTGTAAACATTCCAATAGTTTTGTGCAAGTTGCCTACAACTTGAGGAGACCCTAGTTGAAAAGAAACCTCAACTATCCCTTCCCCAAATGGTGGATGTGCTTTGTATGCTTGGTGTGAGGAAAAAAACATACGTTTAAGCTCTTATTGCTGATAGGCTTCAGTTACACACAATGCATACCTAGCTGGTGTAAAACTATATGAGTTTAAGATTAGTAATGGCTTTTAGATATTTGGTGAAGTTTTTTCTTTGAAACCTGTCTTCAAAATGTAAATTTTTGGGGGTTCATAACTGTCATTTTTTCTTTAGAAAAAAAAAACCAACAAAACAACAGCAACAACAACAACAAAAAACAAACCCAAAACAGCGGCTGATGTAATGTTGCTATCTCCAACTGCTGTTACTGTAATCAGCTCTTCAGCATTCTCCGATGAGTTCAACAATCTCTTATGTACTGGGCTGAAACCTGTAATTATGTTTGTGCTGGGGGCATTTCTGAGACCTCATGTTGGCTATCTCTGGAAGGTGCTGCTTGTGTTTTTAAAGCAGGTTTTTTTGTATTTTTTTTTTTTTTTTCTATTTGCTGAAAGTTGTATTGGAGGTGGAAGAAGGAACTACGCAGCTGTATTGATGACATTTTAATAGCCTGCTGCTGCTCATGAGAAAATCCGATTCCTTTAAGTATGTCAAAATGCAATTCCAGTACTGTTCTTATGACAGTTTTAAGTCAATGCTTTGTCCAGTACTGCTCATGCAGCCCTGGCTAGGAATAGGTTTTTCCTTCCTAGTGGCAGTTACTAGTGATGTGTATGATTGATGAGCTGTTCCAGTGCTAAACCAGAAGAATGCTAAATCTAGGAACTTTTCTTCATGTTCTTAAGTGCCGTGAACTGGATAGCAAGCATGAAGGAATGTCAAGTGGGACCAGCAGCATTGACTTAAAGAGAGCTTGAAGTCTGTGGAACTGCAGGCTTTAGACAAAGTGCTGTAACTGTTTTTGAATTAGTTGAGCTGAGTGACTGTAACCTTGATAGGCAATACAGATGATGCTTTTCATATCTTTAGATTATCTGGGCTACCCAACCCAGTTTTCAGACACACAAAATATGGAATGCATATACTCAGTTTTCTTATTTAAAGATGCAGACATTTGAAACAGGACTTTCTGACCATGAATGACACTGGATGGATGCTAGTTGAGGACTGTGAGGCAAAGCTGTACACTTGGTGAAGTACCAGAGCTGTTTCTTTGGGGGAAAGGCTAGAATTTTTCGACATTTTCAGTATCTTTTTTCCCATTTGGAAGTAGTTAAAATTAGTCGTGATATCTGATGAGTTCTTAAGTCGTAATACAATGCAAAGATTTAAATGTAATAACTAATTTGTAAGGTTGTTTTAACTTTGTTGGCAGCATGCAAATGTATCGTGTCAAGGGTATTAATGACAAGTAGAATTCTGACACTGTTCATTTTTTTCTCATTTTTAGGAATGCTTTATAAAGAACTTTCAAAACTATCCAGTTAGGAAACTAGTTATCTTTTGGACCTTCTCATTGGCTCTATCAACAAAGTGTAGAATGTGCTTGGTTTTGTAACAGTAGAGGATTTTGTCTGGGACTATTTTGCTCAGCTTGTTGAGGAGGCATCTTGAACATTTTCCAGGGCTACTACAATGAGGACAAGAAGGAAGTTAAGTTTTGATCTCCTAATCTGGAAGTATAGTTCAGCAGGATAGCTAATCTGATTTGACAGCTTGCTGCCAGTGAGAGAGGATAGTCAAGTCTTCCATACGTTGCTCTGCTGCTTAGCTAATAACTTGTTTGGCTTTTGTAGCTTTCTAAACTGACTGAAATAATGGTGATAATAATTAGTAATGATATGAAACCAGCAAAAACTACCGAGATGTACTGATCCTAAAGTGTGGACAAATTAATACCTGTGACCATTTGGGAAAAAAAAAAAAAAGAGAAGGGAAGGGAAAGATGCGACTGTGTAGTCAAAAAGTAGGAAATCAGAAGCTGATGACTGGCAGAAAAAATCTGTGAATGTGTTATCTGTTGCTGAGTTGCATTTTCATTTAACAGAATATGCTTGTGTTTCTTAGAGGAGGAGGAAATATTTAGAAAGAGGCAAGCCACTTTTTTTTAATACTCAGTTCATGCACTGTGTGGTGATATTTTCTAGGATGGGTTATACTGTTGCAGAACACACAAAAAAATGTGCACATAATGGCCTTTACTTCCCAACCTTACTGTCTTACTTCCAGACTTTTGTTGGGAAGTATGTTAATTTAAGCTATAAAAATTTGGGGATGGGGGAACATGTCTATAATGGGCATTCAAACAAAAAAATAGGTTTGAAATCTATCTTATGAGGGCTAGAAGCAGTTAATTTTTATTAATATTTTTTTGCACATATCTGAAATTCACTGGAATGTATTAAAAATTACTCACTTTAAATGTCTTTGGACTTGGTTACTCTATCAAGGATTTGCTTTTGCATCTATATTTTTATGTTTTTATACTGTAATGACGTTCTGTGTGATTCTCTCTGGTTTCTGGGCTTGTGTGTTGTGTTCATTTGATGCAGTAGTTCTGAATTCTTTCAAGGAATCAACTTGCTTTTATTATTTAATATTTATTGTCAGTGTACTCAGTGACAAATTTGGGGAGTTTTCTGTTCTCTTTATAACACATTGAAATTTCACTTTTGTAATAGCAGTTATGATTTATTTAATTTGCATTAGTATCTTTTTTTCAATTGTCTTGACCTCTTGTCCAGGTTATTTGTTTAGAACTAAATATCTTTCTGTTAATGGAAAGAATGGAACTGTCTCAGGATTAGGGAGGGAGTAAAATGTTTAAGAACTGTAATGTGTAATTACTGTAAGGTTAAATTATTTCAGAGTAAGCTTGCCAGTTAAATAGTTCAAAAAAAAAAAAAGATGATAAAATATTGTCATTTAATATTTAACACGTTTAATATTAACATTTAATATTTAACGTCTTTAATACTAAATGTGCTAAAATTTGTCTGAACGGTACCTCTTTAAATAGCATTTAGAAGTGCTGTATAAACTGCTGTGTGCTTTCTTCCACTCAGCACTCTTCTGCTCCACAGACTGTGGGTCACTGTTGATGGAAAAAGCAGGATATTCATGGGCAACCATGTACAATATTAACCCACTGCATAAATGCATAAATGCATTTTTCTATTAAGAACCTAAAACAGATAATATGAAGCTCATGTGTCCCATTCTCCAAAATAAAAAAGCCAACAAACTCACGACCTTCAGAAAAACTGTACAAATGGAGCCTCAGCCTTAATATGGAAGTAATTACTGCATTGAGGACATTGCAGTTATTGGGCAAGCTTTCTAGCTGCAGAGCAAATCAGTAAGAATATTGGTTAAAGTCACACTGAAATTTAGCTCTTCCGTTGTTTCTTAGTGGTAAAGAAGCTTGGATCCCATCTGGACAGCAGCTATGTATACTTGTTAACATAATAAGAATTTAACACAGAATTTAGCATAATGTCTGTTTAGAACACTGTACAGAAAATGAGTTTCATATGTTAGTCAATTAATTTGACTGTTTTTCTTCCCCAAAAGACCCATTTGTCTCCAGAGGAAAAAGGAGATAAAAAGAAGAGTCAAGCTTTGCTCGGAACTAGTCACTGTTTAAGTGGTGGGCTGATAGCTATGGCCAAGTAATCTGCTCAGCAGTACCTTGTCATTAAGATAAAGCTCTTCTGTAATAGTTTTGTGAGGGCAGCTAAGTGCAGAATTAATGCTGAGCATTCCTTCTGTCTCACCTCTCTCTAGTCCAAAAATACAATGCATACCTGTAATGTTTCTTTAAACCTGAAAATCCAGAACTTGGTACTGTTGAATAAATTACTGAAGAGATGAGGGAGTGCAAATAACTGAGTGACATGTTAATTATATCATTCATTTGGTGGAAAGCACTCCTAAATGATTACAAAAGGTTTTTGGCTTGGGTTTTTTGGTTGGTGGGGGTTTTTTTTTGGTGTTTTTTTGTTTGTTTGTTTTGTATTTTGTTTTTGTTTTGATTATCTTATGTTGTAACAAAGCACTATTGCTGCTATAAGATGAATGAGGAAACAGAGACTGAAAAGAGATATTTCGTGTTGCATGTTTTTTAAAAAGTGTTAGGTTTGTAAGTTCATATTAGAAGATGCTAAAATAATTTTCTTTTTGTATAAATGAGATTTTCCTTGATGCTCATCAGTATATCATAAGTGATAAGTTGCTTTTGTTGTTGTTTTTGGCACATCCTTCTTTAAATAAATGGGGTGTAGTGTGCTGATTTCTCAGGTGAGCAACTGACATTCAATATTTTTAGCAGAGAATGTTGATTACTTTGTTTGCCTAACTTGAGGTAACAGGAAGATGAATTTTTAGAATACTTCACATTTAAGTAGCAATTTACGTAAAATAGCATTTGACTTAAACAATGTCAGTAAGTGCTTAGAATATCTAGAATGTTACAAGTCGAGGAGAGCCAGGGACTACCTCATCCTCCTGCCTGTTGTAAGTGGCATGCTGCTTCCTGCTGCAGGGGAGTGACCAGGCTGACTGTGCTTCTGCTGAAGGTGTGACTGACAGTTGGCAGCTTCCTAGAAAGGTATATTTCTGTGCTGTCCTTTGTGCTCAGTCTGCTACTTCTGGGATGT
This sequence comes from Perdix hodgsoniae, assembly GCA_035772895.1. Lineage (NCBI taxonomy): Eukaryota > Metazoa > Chordata > Aves > Galliformes > Phasianidae > Perdix > Perdix hodgsoniae. The sequence goes on along the minus strand of JAPSGF010000056.1, from coordinate 3,949,242 downwards.
GTCACCGAGCCAGTTCAGCTTGCTAAGGAGGCAGAAACCTAATCTGACAGCGGTAGTTTGCTATTGCATTGAACTGGCTCTAGATGGGTTTAGAGCTGTTGCTGATGTGAAGAAAAAAAGCCTTTCTATAGAAGGAAGGGAAAAAACAAAACAAACCTGGTCTCAATAGTTAGGAATTGTGATTTGAGAGAGCTTTTCCTCCAAATTGACTGCAAGACCAGTATTCTAACTTATAAGCGCAGATACTGAAGTTAGCAGTATTTGTTTAAGCAACCATTTATGAATGAATGTGGTTTATGGTTAGCACCACATTGTCCTGTTGGCATAAGAGGTGATTTGAATCTTGTCTTTCAGGGTACAATTTAACTGCCTAGATACATGAGAAATTTCTTGCCATCCCTTCAGACCTATAGCAAGCAGGATTGATTCAGACACCTCCTCAGTGCGCCTTTGAAGAATTCTTCAGTGGAGATTTAATCCTGAGGATTGAAATAAGAGGAATTAAAATACAAGCATATCAATACCAATACCCTGTTTTTTCACTAAGATCTGAATTTTTGTGATGCCACTTAAAAAAATTAAAAATTAAAAAAAACATAAAAAATTACTGTGTTATTTCCACCATCCTCCACTCCTTTTTTTTTACTGATGTTCTTAAACATAACATAGAGTTTTGACAACTTGTTTGTCTAGAACCAAATGATCTATTCCCAAGTAGTAAAAGATACAGGTTTTGAGCTGGAACTCCATTATAGCAAGCACATCAGACTGATTTTGGCATTAAACAGGTCTTTGAATGTTCTAAGCACCTCTTTCCTGCATTTGGCATTTCCTGTAGCCCAACAGTAAAGTATTTCTGACCGTTTCATAGGTACAGATATTACAATTTGATGTTACTCTTTTATTTACCTTTATCTTCTCCAACCTGCCTCTATTATATTTCAAATTTTTTAAACTTCATTGAGAGAGAACGATTTATTTATGTCTCAGAAAGCTGTCAGATATTTAATTACTGCCTAAATAATAAGGTTTGAGTCCTGTATCCCTTATTTTCATTGCCTTGACAAATTTCTTTAGTATAGAATCATCCATTGCAAGTCTTTCATTTTCAAGAAACGGTAACTTTTATGTGCTTGAATGATGGTAACATACCGCTGGTGTGACCACCAAAAAAAAACAAAACAAAAACCCCACAACTATTAATCCATTCTTGTTTTGATGTTGTTGTTTTTTGGAAGCAAAATAGAGAAGTTTTTAATTTTCTTAAATTTTGCTAGCAGTTCTGAATGTAGCTCTGTGCGGTTTTTTAACCATATCTGAAATGCATCTATTATCTTGTGAGTTAAGATGTGATATGTTTCAGTTTTCTTGGCACACTGAAGTTAAATCAACAAACCTGCTCTGAGTTTCTGTAAATAGTAATAATAAAAAAAATCTGTAGTGACATTCTCCAATATTTCTGTGTGAAGATTGGAAGAGTAAAATTTCACTCTTCTTACTAAAAGTTAAACAGTTCATGAAAAGATGTAGAAGAGGTTAGTAATGAGGTTTTTTTTTGTTTTTTTTTTATAATGAGGGTTTGACGTGACATTGTTATCATTTTATAAAGTTGTCTTCAGTATAATCCCGTAAGGCCTTCACCAAAGTTTATGGAGAGCAATCCCAATTGAGATTATGGAATTAAGAATGTTGGTATTAAAATATTTGTGTAAGCAGCTCTATTTAGTTGCATATCTTCAAAAGATCTCTAGTACATTTTTTCTTTTTGTATTTCTTTTTTCTTTTCTTCAGCAGTGCCATAAACTTGATTTGATGTAAATGAAAATCAGCCAGTCCTAATGAATTTGTTAATTGCTTTTCTTCAATGTAGCTTTGTCCATTTCTTACTGATTTTAATGTGAGTGGAAAAAATGCTGGAATTCATGCTTAGACTATTTAGGAGCAGCACCTTAAGAAAAGTGGATTTCTCTTTTGTTATTTCTGGACCTTCTTAGTTTGATCAGCATCCTTTCTGTATGGAGCTGTCATAGAAGATCTGAAGCTGGGATGGTGTTTGTATGGAGATGAGCTTAACTGAGAAATTGAAATTAGCACCTCAAATTATCAAAAAGTGGAGAGGACTCGTGCACTGACCAGATTTACAGTGTGAAGCATCAATCAAGTCTAAAAAAGAAAGAGAGGAAATAAAACATGGATTAGAGAAATGAAAATTGTTGAAGTTCAGTAAGGGCAGGGGCCACAATTATCTGTTGTAGTCACTGTTAATTAAAGTTTAAGATAGTACTTCAAAAGAGGAATGAAATATCCTTGGCTCTTTTCAACACTGCTCAGCAGCAACTGAAACATTGGTTTGTTTTTCTTCAGAAGCCAAAACATAGTATCCTACAGAACATAATGGAGAATATCAACTATGTCCCAGCTGAAAACAGGACACCAGTGCTACACTGGTAGTGCTACACTGATGGCACCATTGAAAATTCACTAGTTGTAATAGTTTCCTTAAAACCACTTTGGGAGAGCTTGGAGAGACTCTCTATGCGTTTAAATGTTAGGTTGTTTTTGTCGTCAGTTTTTGATTGATTCTAAGTATTTCTTCAAGATTTGCAAGATAATCACCTTAAACAGTGTTTGACAGTTTAATGAGATGGAAGAGAACTTCTTTTTAATCCAGAATTGTCTTGAGGAGAGACTAGTATAGAATAATAATGTATAATTAAAGACATACTAAATAACATTAACTTGTCTGCCATTGAAGGTGGTGAATATGTGGCTGTATTAATTAAAATAATTGATCTTTTGTTTCCATAGGAGGAAAGCTTTGATCAGAATCTTTAGGTGTGAAGTAAGCTAGTGTTCTCACTGACCATGTGTTCTTTCTTCAGCATTTCTTTTGTTGCATTGTTTCCTCAGCAGCTTGCTGCTTGTAAACTGCCACCATTACACACTCAGTAGGAGCAAAAGTCTATGTTAATTTGCCTGACTGTAACTGCACAATTAAAGCAGTTTATCAGCAGGGGTTAGGACAATCAGTGTGTTCTGATCCTTCATGTTATAAAATTACTCCTGTTGTTCAAACAGATACTGTAATTAGTGCATCATTTTCAACTGTTTTTCTGGAGAACTGGCTTGGCATTTCATCAGATGGAAATCTGTTTTTGCTACTTACCTAAGTGCTTATTTTGTATGCAGTCCACTTCTAAAATAACCAGTATTGAAATGTTAACGTCAGGAGAATATCATGTGAATACACGTGTTTATAGAGGTTTGGGGTGGGGTGTTCTTTTTCAGGGTATTTTTTGCTCACCAGTTCTAGGAAGACAGATTTACTGGGGAAAAAAATGGAGTTGAGAACTATTTGGTGCACTATCACGTTTCTATTTACAATTCTTGTTTCATACTAATATTTAATACTTAGCTTTTACGTATATGAACAAGTTGCTTCATATCAGATAATTAAAATAACTGTGTTCTCTCCCTGGGAACATACATAATGAGCTTTCACGTAGAATAATTTCATGAGAATGATGAACCAGTGGCAAATGTTTAAAATATTGTCCCTGTTTTGTTTACCAAGTTAGCAGAAAAAGATGATTGTAGTGTTGGTCAAGAAATCATTAAAAATTGACCCAGTAAAGATTGGGAGTAATAAGTATGTTAGGGAAAACATTCTTAAGTACCACTGGCTTGATTTTTACTAGTGGTTGAATAGTGTTACTATGCTAAATAACTCGTAAGTTGGAACCTAACATTGTTGCATGGATATAGAACATATTAACTCTTTTTAAAAAATACTTAAACTAGGGCAAGTTTAGAATTCTCCTTTAGTAACCTTCTATTTGTCTCTTTCTAGTTAATTCAGTTTTTGTTTTAAAATTGCTTTAAATCAACATGTTAACCTTTTTATAAATTCACATAGCTTCTTTAAACTGTTCCTCAGTTTTATGTTCACAATGTAAGAAGGATTTTAAACTATTAGAAAGCATCCAAAGGAGGGCTGTGAAGGTGGTGGTGAAGGGTTTGCAGGGCAAGGTGTGTGAGTAGTAGCTGAGGTCCCTGTGTTGGTTCAGCCAAGAGAAGAGGAGCTGAGGGGAGACCTCACAGCAGCCTGATAGTTCCTCGCAGGGAGCAGAGGGACAGTGCTGAGCTCTGTTCTGTGTGACAGCGACAGGGCCTGAAGGGATGGCATGGAACTGTGCTGAGGAGGGGCAGCGGAGGGTTAGGGATAGGTTCTGCAACAGGGGTGGTTGGGCCCTGGAACAGGCTCCTGAAGCAGTCGGTGTTCTGTAAGTGTTTGGACAGCACTCTCAGACATAGTGTTTGAATTTTGGTTGGTCCTGTGCAGGGCCAGAAGCTGGACTTCGTAGTAGTCCTTTTGGATCTCATCCAATTCAGGATATTCTATAATGTTATCTTTCTTTAAACAAATATCTGTGCAAATTTCATTATGAAAAAGAAGTCGTCTTCTAGAACTACTGTCAGCTGTAATGTACCTGTAGCACAGTTGATTAGGCAAAATACGCTATGGTAACTGTACTCAATAGCTAAATTTCTTCTTTCTGTATCATACCTACTCTAAAAAGTGGCTATGGTTATGCTGGTTTCTTATGTCTTAAGATAATTTTAATTAAAGTACTTAGAATGTCACTGAATTAAACCCTTGCTTAGCTTAAAGGAATGAGGGCATGCTGATTCCTTTTAATTTTAACATTCAAATTGATTCTATTTGCAAAAATTGTTCTGTTTTACTCCAGCTTTTCTGTATTTTTTTGTCATTCAGTAGGAAGAACTTGTCATGAGTTAGCAAAAACAATTTAATCTGTTGATGCAGGTTGTGTTTGGTTACTGAGGAACGATCTCAACATTCCCGTGAGCCAGTGGCTTTAAAGGTCTCTGCTACTGAGCTGTTTTATATCTTGTAACAGCCAATATTTTTTTGGAATTTGTATGCATTATGTTGGAAAAACTGCACAGGATGGGAGTTAATGCTATGGTCCGTAGCTTTCTGAAAAGAAAATAAAAGCCTTGTGGGAAACTTTGTTTTTTTGTGGATCATGTTCTTTCTTTGTTGTCTAACTGGATATATCCCAGTCTATCTATGTAAGTCAGAAAGCATTTGTTTTCGGTGTTTCTTTCCTTTTTCTGTAATGACATTTTGACAGCTGGAAATGACCATATTCTGCTTCACCAGTTCTGTTTTTTAATTACTTTTAGTTCATGAGATGACACTGTGGTCTGGAGACTTTGTTGTGAGAAGTAAAGTCTGGGACCTAAAAATGTTCTCAATTAAAGTATTCTTTGACTGTGCCTTCTTTCTCAAAATATTTTCCTCTTCACCGTTTGATTATCTTGAACAATTTCAGTTAAACTTGACAGAAATGTAGCATTCTTTGGGGTTTTAAGTTACTTGAAAATTACTGGCTGGATAGAAGAGAGGCATAGATTAACATTCCTGCACAAGGGGAAGGGATATGCCAAGTTTTTCAGTCATCCTTTTTTGCTTAGCTAACAGTAAGCTTGCATAGGTCACTCTGAAAGTACTGCCTCCTATTTCTTTACCTGGAAACAACAGATGCAAAGAACCCAATAACACTATTTGACAGAGCAAATTCTCAGCTAAAAAAAAAAAAACATATTTTTTAACATAGTCACCATTGCTGTGTGCATGCATTTTTGCTGCACTTCTAAATCAAGGATTGCCCCTTTCTTAACCCAAAAGACACTGGACATCACTTTACCCACTGAGGGCTCTGTCTTGAACTTTTTCATTGATGGAGAATCCACGTCACCTCTTCATGAACTGCCATTTTAACTCTGGCTTGTAGCGGTGATAGAGGTGACACCATGTCTTGTCCTTGGTAATGATGTGATCCTGGGAACTGTCACCTTCAGCATCATATTGGTTCAGCAGGTCCTGGCAAACTTGCATGTGGTGTTATTTCTGTTCCTGGGACAGAAATCAACAGGAATCTAGATGTCATTATTTCTCATCATGGAACAAATTACTATTAAAGCTTGGCTCTTTAGATGCAAATGAATATCAACAGAACTAATCATCTCTTTCTCTCCCCACCCCACAACAATACCTTAGACTGGTTTCTGTGGAATTAAATTTCAAGGAGTTGTAGAAAGATGTTTGGAGGGGTTTGTTTTTTTGTTCATTTTCCTTGTTTTGTTTTGTTTTGAAACTACTTGACCCAGTGACCTTAATAGCAAGTTAAATACTGAACAGGTTCCTCAAGTCCATTATTGTATACAAGTACTTTGGGAATAATAAGCATACACTCAACAGGCAGCAAAATGAAAATAAAGTTTATGGAATTATTATTTATATCTAAGGGTACTGAAATTTCTGCCAGACAAGGAGCACAGTGAAACTGTATCTGCCAGTTATAATACAGTTAATGTTCTTTAATTTAGCAGACAGGATATTTTGGCTGTAATTAAGCTCTTCTAATACTGTTGTTCCCAAAGCTCATGGCATACATCATTTTACACTGTAATTTCCTGCATCTTCTTTACCTCCATTTTTCCTGTATAATTCTTCCATAAACAATTTCAGGAATGCCTCAGAACTTCATGCTGTAAATTACTTATTGTGTACATTAAGCAATTTTGAATATATGTAATCAGTTTACTTCTTTCTCATTTTCTTGGTTCTCATCCTTCTTTCTCATTTTCTTGGTGCTCTTTTTTTCTTCTACACACGTGGTCTTCCTGCTGTGCTAATGAATGTTTTATCCAAAAGTAATTCTCAAGGCAGTTTCTGTCATCCGTATAAGCTGTTATTTACGCAGATCTGACGAACTTGACACTGTTGCTGAAAGACAGGAGACAGTGGTCGCAGAACATAGTAAAAGAAATTCCACTTAAACGTAAGAAAAAGTTTTTCTACCGTGACTGCTATCAACAGTCAACAACCTGTTGGAACAGGTTGCTTGTAGAGGTTGTGGAATCTCTAGCTTTGGAGATGCTCAAAGCCTGGTCCTTAGCAACCTGGTCTAGTTGACCTTGCCCCTGAGAAGGGGGTTGGAGTGGGTGGTCTTCAGGATTTCTTCTTATCTCAGTCATTCTGTGATGCCAATTGGATTGTCTTCATTATAAGTCAAAGTGAAGATAGCCATCATTTGTGGTTTCATTCAGTTGGGGACTAATCCCAGCAGGCAGCTGTGTTGAGATAACTCTCTGCCCAAGTGGAGTGGAGGAGAGAATTGGGAATGTGAAGTATGAAAACTCATGACTTTAATTTGACTAGGTAAAACAAAAGCTGCACATACAAACAAAGCAAAACAAGGAACTCATTTGCTACATTTCCATCAGCTGGCAGATGTTTACCCGCTTCCAGGCAGGGTTCATCACTCATAACGGCTAATGATGAATGTCATTACTCAGAATGTTGCTCCCTTCCTTCTTTTTTCCACTAGCTTTTCTTGCTGAGCATGGCACTGTTATAGTATGGGGCATCCCTTTGGCCAGACTGCATCAGAAGTTCTGGTTCTGTCCTCACCCAGCTCCTTGTGCACCCCCAGCCTCTTCCCTGTTAGGGCAGCATGAGAAGCTGAAGAGTACTTGGCTCTCTGTAAGCAGTACTCTGCAACAGCTTAAAATATTGGTGTGTTATCACCACTGTTTTCATCAAAATCCAAAGCACAGCATCATGTAAGGCTCTGTGAAGCAAATTACATATTTGCATATTACATACATATGCCATAACAACCAAAACAACGATGCTTTCTACAGTAACCCCTTGTAATTCCCTTCTGGTTATTTTTTTTATCTTTTTCCATCCAAAAATCAGAAACCATAAGTTTCAGGCTCTACTTCATGAGTATTAAGAAGGATACTTTTTATGCACAGTTGCATATATATTTAATTTACCTGTTTGGCCTTTTGTAGGATTGGAAAAATATGTTTTCAAAACTAGTTACATAAAGAAGAAAAGTTTTAATTATAGTGTTTTACTTGGAAGAAAATATGTTTTCCCAGATCATTCCTTAAGGATTTAAGGTAGCATAAAAAGTTGTAGTGTTAAACTGTAATAGATCACAGGTTGTCTCTTTCATCATGTGAGCATAACCCTGTAGTGCATTTTGGATCTGACTCAATTGGAATAAATGATTTAGAGGATATTTGAATTTCCTGGTTTTAGTTTTTAAAGCAAACCAAGGAAACCCAGCCATTTACGTAACTTTTAACTCATTTTTTAATAAGCAAGATGATAGATATTTGCAAAACTGTTAACTCAGTAGGAAAGAAGTCTTGTTGAACACAGTAGGAGCAGTGGAGGAAGTCTAATTCCAAGCATGTTGAGATAGAAAAAATTTGAAGTCTGTTCCCAACTATTCTCTTTTGTATCTTTTTGTAGACTTCTATTCTCTTTAATCCTTGTTACAGGTTTGCCATTTGATTTAAGAAATTGTGCTCTCGATGGCAGCAAGGCTTTTATTAGTTGGAATATTTTATGGTCATAGTTGAAGAGCAGTAAGTGCCCTATGCTAGTTCAATTATCTTAAGTCTTTGTATGACTGTTTGTGATGTGAGATCTGACCTATTAGCTCCTGTGATTACTGAACTTACACACAGTGTTTTCCACTTAAAAATAAATTGGGGGTGTGTAAGTCTTTGTGATACCTCATGGTATCATCTCTGTATTGTCTTACATGCAACTTCTTTTTAAAAACAAAACAAAAAAGCAACATATAACAGTTGTTCATACTGTAACAGAGTAATTTGAACCACAGCATCAATACTTGAGGCTCTGTTAATCCAAAATATTTAAATACCAAATTAAAGAGAGGCAGACTACCCTAAACGTAGTAAAGAATGTCTGTTGAGTCTAAAGGTTACAATACAGGCATACATTGACTGGGAACACATATTTTATTTTTCTTTGCTTAAAGGTAGTGAGACTTTGTACCATTCTGATCTCATTGTAAAAGAAATCATTGGAGCGCTGCAGGCCCCTTTCTGTGTACCTGTATTGTGCACTGCTATTGCATTGGTCTATAGCTAAAACTGTCTTTAGCCATTCCCTCTTTTTTTAGGAAGAGAATTTGGTGTTTTATGTAGGGAGAACTCTCCTTCTCATTTGTCCATTGTGTTCTGATATTTTCTGAGAGTTGCTGGTTGTGCAGTTTACCATGCATTTAATACAGTAGCATACCAGTACCGTTCCCACTCTGTCAGTTCACCAGCTATCCATGCAAGAAGGGAGTGGTATGTTCTTTGCTGTATCACTCTGCTGGCTTAGGATCCTTATCTGATTCATTTTAATTTTAACATTAACACTTTGCAGTGCTTTATATAAGTAAAGTTTGTTATGATTTGAAAAACAGAAAAAAGGAATTCTTTAAGTTGTAATTGTGGTGTTTTGATCATGATTGAGTGAAATAAGCTGAGAATACCTAGTGGTAAAATAGTTTCTCAAAAGATTAAATTCCAGCAGGGAGTATTTTTATAACTCCCCTGTACTTTGAATCAGGTCCTGTTTTGTAAGTAAGAGCCTTTTTTTTTTTTTTTTTTTTTTTTTTTTTTTTTTTTTTTTCCAGCTTCTGAAATTCACAGAGATATTAAACATTGTTTAAAAAACTGCCTGAGATGACATTTCTAAACTAATCAAAAAGTCTTTGTTCTTACAATAAATTAATAAAATTAAAAAAAATTAATAAAATCATAGTGACTGATATTGGGAACTTGTGCATATATGTGCATGTTACATAGAGAATAGTAAAAGGAAATTGACTTCGAAGTACTGATTATTTAACATAAATTTTCCATATACCTCTCACGATTTTCCATTTTCGTCCTTGTCTATTCTGCAAAACATTTCAGAATTAAAGCAGCTGAATTAAAGATGGAGCACTGTTCCTTAGAATGTTCTTTCAGGTATTTATGAATATAAAGTACTGCATGTATTTGCTGCTATTAAATCTTTCTGATTTCCTGGAGGAAATTTGATTAAAATTTAGGGTTAAAGACACATTTTACAATTAACATTGCTTGCCTTCATCTTTTTTAAAATGTGAGCCGTAGTTATTTTTTACAAGAAGGGGGCTTTTTTTAACACATTCTATTAAATTATAAATATTGTTATATTTAAGTTTAGCTAGCTTATTTCACTGTTTAATAAAAATGGAGTTGGAGAGTTTCTGTTATATTAATTTTGTTTTTGAAAGAGTGGATAAGAGAATGTGTGTAAGTCAAATAAACTGATATCTGTTGAAGTATTTCTTACAAAAAATAAATTTGTTTAGCATGCCTTCCTCTTCCTTTAAAACTACTACTAAGATTCATCTTTGAGATTGTTAATGCCACAGAGTACCAGTATAATGGTGACTGTCTTGTTATGTGGTCTTCTGTGAACAGTGTTAAAGCAGCCTTGTCACCTCCTCCTCATTTTCTTCTTTCATCCCTTACATGTAGATATCTTTTGAAAATTACAACTTAAGTTCCCTTTTTAATGTTTTTTGTTGTTGTTTTTTTTCCAAACTGTTCATGCATGAGTATTGAAAAGCAGTCCTTGACCATGAAGAATTGCACTCTCCTCATCCTTTGGGGAAATTCAAATGAACTCTCTGTGTATGGTGCCTGTTTTCACTTTCCTTGAAAATACTGGGTTTCTTAACTTACGAATATGTTTCATCTGTTTAACCCTTGAAAGGCTGAAGAGAATAATGGAAGCAATAGTATTTCTCTTGTACTTTGTGTTATTGTGTTCTTGTTCCTTAGGTTGAGAAAGATACTGTTCAGAATGGAAGTTGTCAAAAAAAAAAAAAAAAAAAAAAAAAGTTCCAAAACACAAAAACCCCCAAAATATTTTCTGAAGATATTTTGAAAATTAAGTTCTTGTTAAATAACCACATAAGACAAAATTCTGTCTTCACTGTATCGAGGAGACTAGAAGACTTTTCCTTTCTTCTATCTTCTGTCTTGTTGAAAATACATCTTGTGCTCTTCACATAAATGAGTTTATCTACTGGTTTTTTTATTGTTCTATACTGGATGTAGCAATGCTTCATAGCTTCTATGGTTTGTATTTCAGGAAGAACAGAACCGAGGCAAGCCCAACTGGGAACACCTGAATGAAGATTTGCATGTACTTATCACTGTGGAGGATGCTCAAAACAGAGCAGAAATAAAACTGAAGAGGGCTGTTGAAGAAGTAAAAAAGTTACTGATACCTGCAGTAAGTATTTGTGTATGCAAGTTTTTGATTTACATTTCCAGGAGTTATTTCTGAAAAATAATTAATGTTTTAGCAGTAATAGAAAACCTACAGAGCGGTACCCCAAAGTAAAATTTAGATATTATTTTCTAATACTGATCTTTAAGTCTCACCCCTGATCAAATTATTCCTCAGATCAGAGTAATTCTTTCAAAAGATGTTAATTTTTCTATCTGTTCAAGGTACATATATAGAAAATTCTGGTAACCTTTGTAAAACCATGCTGAGCTGCTGCAAACATTAACTTTCTTACCTTTTTTCAATATAAGGATGTTTTGCTTTAAGGCTTGGGAAGTAAGATGTGTTTTTGTTTGCTTGAGATAATTCTGATACTTCAAGAAAAGAAGGCATGTTTTCTCAGATCACTGTATTAAACACCTTCCAAAAAGAACAAAACCCCTCCGGAATACAGTATTACAACGCTTTGCCGTAACTGATATTGAGGAAAAATAAATATTCTAGAGCTAGAAAATGGGCTATCTTCCTTATTAACTGCCTTCTGCCTAGCTAGATGACTTCAACTTTTGAAAGTCAAGATAGTTCAAAACCTTAAAAGGCTTTAACTTTTTCAGGGAACAGAATTATCATGTGTGAACCCTTTTCTCAGGCCTGCTTTGTATTCTCACTCAAAACAGGATGACTCAGCATGGCAGTATAGTGCATTCCATGCAAGTTTCTTCCATCTTGTGCTGATTTTTACCACTACTTCAGTGTCATTTTATTATGATAAAAATAAACTAAATCTTTTTAATTGGAGGAAATTTTTGCTTCATGAGGAAAAAATGAGTTCAATGTGTGAAGGAGAGTGGTACTTAGTATTAAAATGACCAAACAATTTTGGATGCTTGGTGAATGTTTGTAGAGGCTGGCTGTGAGGAAGCTCGTGGTAAGCATAAGCCATATAAAAAAAAATCCGAACTCGTGTTTAGAAGTTACTGCAGGTCAGGAAAGAACCTTAATTTTTGAATTAACAAAATATAGTCGTATATTAAATAGAAAGTATAACATAGATCACTTTGCACGTTTTCAATTTCTGAAAGCAGATACACCAAGAAAAAGTACATCTTCAAAGTCTATCTATCTATGGAAGAGATCTACAACATGTTAGGATTGATGTGGTATATACATATTTTTTCCTACAGCCTAGTGTGCCTGTTCAGTTGGTATTGTAATCAGCTGCACAATCAAATTCTGGGTTCAGGCAATTTGAGGGTTAAAAAGCTTTGTTTTAGGCTGTTGGAAGGTTCCAAAGATTCTTTAAGAGATATGAACAGAAAACTGGAAATTTATAGAACATCTGCAACTGTATTGTTTTCAAAAAAAAATGTCAGAGGATTAAAATTTATTCTGGGGGAAAAAAAAAAACAACAGATTTTTTTTTCATCCAACTGGGAACAAATTTGAGGTTATGTGTATTTAGAGAATGAGAATTCTTATTCTCTAAATCTCACTCTTTACTAATGTGTTTTCATTTTCTAAGATACATTTTAGAAAAGCAAGTTTGTGGTAGATATGAGTTCTTCAAACAATCTGTTATGGTCAATATATTTTTAAAAAATAAGTTCCATTTTGTAGTGACAGTACAGAAATAGGCATATTAAAACAGATTTTCATTTGAAAGTACTTGGGGGAAAAGAGGCTTCTTCAGTAGTAAAAAATATTACTTCTCGTATTTAAAAATCTGAACTGCTACTGATATTTTTCCTTGTGGATGTAATCTTATTATTTCCCCTTTTCACAATTTATCTTAAAGAAATAAAAAGGATAACTTGAGATAAATTGGCTGAAGAAGCCATTTTTCTCCCTGACGAGAAAGGAGGAGAAAGGCCAACATTTTTATTTTTTTCCGATAAATTTACATTTCTTTGGAATGAAAATTGATACTTATTTGCTGTACTTCAAGTTCTGTAAAAACTAATTCTTTTCCTTTTCCCATACTTCAGTGAGATATTGGTCATTATCTGTACTTGCAAGATCTTACAGTATTGCTTCTTTCATGTTTTTCTCCAAAGAAAAACAGGAAGAATAAAGGAGTCTGCAGTCTTTGGGGAACACATTGACCTGTTCTGTCCTTATGTCCCTTTCTAAAGTGGATCCTACAGGTTATCGATCTCTCTTCTCCTCATTTTTAGAGCTTTGAGTGTTTATTTGTTATTTGCAAGAGTTCAGTAAAGATGGGTAGTTCAGACAGACAAAAGATAGTCTTTGTACTATATACCAAGGTAGTGGTTTGTACAATTGTAGAAAGTACAAAAAAAGTGCAGAATTGTCTTACATAAGGGAACAGATATACTTCATCTGTGTAACTCAAGTGATTATATCTTACTATTAAAAATGTAAAATGATAATTTTGTGTTCTGGGCAGTACAGCTAAGATCCTCTCTTTCAGAATTATTTTGTGTTCTAAGGTGCACTGAATAAACTGTACAGCTAGGTGACAACATAAAGTTGGCTGATGGTTCAGGTGCAAAGATTTTCAGTAAATGGTGTTATGTCAAGCTGATGACCGGTCACTAGTGGGGCTCCACAAGACTCAGCAGTGTGTCTTGGCAGCCCAAAGGGCCAACTGTACCCTGGGGTACATCAGGTCCAGCACTGCCAGCCAGACGAGGGAAGAGGTTTATCCCACTGTGTTCTGTGCTGTGCAGCCTCACCTCCAGCACTGTGTGTAGGCGCCACAATATAAGGATGCAAAACTGCACATCCAAATTAATGTATGCCAAAGGAAGTGATTGTTCCACTCCGCTCTGTGCTGGTGCAGCTTCACCTTGAGTACTGTGTGAAGTTTTGGGCACCACAATATAAGAAAGGTATATTAACTATTATGTTATGACAACTGTTAGTGTCCAGAGTAGTGCTGTGAAGGTGATGAAGGGTCCAGAGGGCAACTATGAGGAGAAAATCTTGGTGTTGTCAGCTTGAAGGAGGAGTAGCTTCTACTTCACTATTCTAATTCAGTCTGGGATCAGTGTATAAGGGCAGCTGTAGTTCTACTTAGTTGCTGTCTCTCATCTTGTATAAAGACAACGCGAAACAGTGAGTGCTCCCTCTCAGACTGGATACTTTACTTGCCACTATTGTAAGAGTATTTCAAATTTGTAATGGGTAGGAAAGGCTGTTCAATAGAAGGTTGTATTGTTTTTTCAGTACATTTGGCTGTTGCCTGTAATAGAGATTTTTAGACTTACCAATCTTGAACATCATTAAATTTAGCTGTACAGTATGAGGAAAAGTATCTTTGTTGTTAAATTTGGTAATTCATCCTGAGTAGTACATGATGAAAAATGGAGTAAGGAAACAATGCAAAATAAAGCAGTAACCAGAACACACTTTCCACACAAGGAATATTTGCATTATAAGTTCATAAAGAGTAACAAATGAATTAATAATAGAGAGGCAGAAATTGAAAATTAATTGTAAGTCTTTGGGCCATGTTTCAGAAAAACCTTGTGGAGTTGCAAAGCCTCAAATGCTAACACAGAAGTACCAAGCTGAAGTGAAGACTGATGGATTAATTGCTTAATATCATAGTAGCTGACATTACTGAAGCTTATTTCCAGTAAGCTATTTTGTAGGCTAAATAAATAGGCAGTAGTGGATCTGGGAAATAATGGAGTTAAAGCATGCACTTTCTTTTAAATATTTTCATAAAGAACAGAAGATAGTTATGCTTAGCAAATAATAGGGTAGCATAAGAAAAAAAAAAATCAGAATGAGAACAGCTGTGGAAGTACCTGAAAATTGCCCAAGAGGCTGAAGCAGTTGCTGAAAATGATTGATTGAATCTTCTTGAGTCAGGGTTTTACTATTGGGTGAATTTATTTTGGCCTAAGGGGCTGATAAGGTTAAGTGCAAAGTACTACAAGAAAAGTGAAAATAGGAGCAGGGAACAGAGTGCTTAGAAGGTGTGTTAACCAGGATAGTACAATAAAAAATGCTGGCTGTTTTCGGGGGAAAGGGGGGAAGCAAATTAACTGTGCTGTTGTAAAAATGGCCTCATGAAGTTCCAACCTAATTCTAGATCATGGAGAACAAGAGAAGGTCATGCTGATCATGGCTGCTTTCAGTATGCAAAAAAATGTTTACAGTAAATGAAATACTGGGAAGAAATCTGGGGGAATAGTGTTTGATTTTCATTTTGAAGATAGTTAGCCATCCTGTTTCTTTGATGAAAAATAACTGAGTAAAAATGAAATAACAATTCACTGTAAGCATCACGGACTTTGAGAACTTGCTATTTTTCATTACGTTCAGTGTCTTGAAGCATAATATGCCAACAAAAGCATCAGCAAAGTACAGGTTTCTACGAAGATATAAAACAGACATTACTAAAATAAACATTAGTCATGCAATAGTTAAACAAAAATATGTGTGTTAAATGGAATGCAGTCTCTTCTTCAATGTCTCTTGGTTTACCTTGTGAAGAAACGCTAGAGAAAGACAGTATAAGCCTTTCATGGTGATACTGAATGGCTTCTTTTGCTAAAAAAAGTAACTTTTCTCCACGATAGCTTGGCTCTAACATAAAAGAATTTCACATATAGACTGACTTCTTCCAAATGCTGGCTATACTCCTTATCAAAGCAGCGGCAGAAAGTGACATTATAGTATTTTATCTGGTTTAATGTGTTACATGCTGCATGGGTTTTCTACAAATTGGAATGCCCTTTGTAGCCATGTTTAGTATATCAATATTGACTGTCCTCCTTGTTTACTATTTATTACTAGAAATGTTACTTTAATGTTACCGTTTTTAGTCACAAACAGAACTATATGTCAAATAACTGGAGAGAATATAACAAAGGGACAACAGTACTGGCAGAATATGTTGCTGTTTTCAGTTGGGTTAGTTAAAAAGTATTAAAGCATTTCTTTCCAAGACTGCCTTAAGCAGATGTGATAAAGTGGGTCTCTTCTATTAAACAAAGAAGAAAAAAGCAATTTCTAATACTTCCGTTATAAGTGTAGTGCAAATTTTGGTTGTGAATTATTTTCAGTTTTCTGGAGGATGTCTTTATTTTTACCCTGGCATTTATGTGTGCTGGATTCCATACTCAAGAACTAATTTGATAGCTAAAACCCAATGCAGTAGAAAAGTAAAGAAGAAAAAAAAGTAGAGGGAAAATAACATACATAGTAATGCTGTGCATTACTTCCCGTCCGGTAGCTGCAACTGATGAAACCTAAAGTTTGAATAATATTGGGAAGAGATTTCATTTGTCTTAGTCATCAAAAAAGCATCCAAAACAATAAGTTCTGCATGCAAGTTTGAGTTCCCTGAATAGTTCTTTCTATTTAATTTCTACATGCTATGCTGGTTTTATATTTTTGCTTTCGCAAGAGAGAATATAGCCGTGCCTTCTGTAGTCTGTCTGTTGAAATGTTGGTAGTGCTGTGCATTCTACTGTTTGCTGCTTGTTCAATTGAAGTTATGAAATGAGTAAATGATAAAGTAGCAGAAAAAGGACACTACTGACTTTACAAACATTTGGAAAATTCCTTCACTACATCTGTTTTGTTGATTCAGATGCAAGTCTTAAGCAATGCATGCCATGTATGTCTTCCAGAGAGCAACTCTGTAGGTAACATAATGAAGCAGATGAGCTTTTGGGATTGGACGAAATAAGAAGTGGTAGACTTTTTGATGTGAAGAAGTGATAGAGTATTATTTTTAATAGTATGAGGCAGATGTAGTTTTTCCATGAAATTTTGAACCAAGGACTTCTGCAGTCCTGCCATTCCTCAATGATTTGCTGTTCTTGTTTCCTGTTTTACATCAGAAGGCACTGGCCTTTGTCTGATCGTTTAGTGTGTCCACTTGGTGAACTGTTTAACCTTGGATTAACTGACTTGCTGTGGGATCAGTTCTGTTTTAGCTGACAGAGGTGATGGAATGGGAACACACAGCCAGGATGTTGCAGTTTAACCCTGGCAGGCAGCTTAGCACCACACAGCCACTCACTTACCCCAAGTGAGACTGAGGAGAGAATTGGAAAGGCAAAAGTGTGAAAAGTCATGAATGGAGATAAAGACAGCTGACTAGGTAAAACAAAGTGGAACAGGGAATTTCTTAGCTTCTCCTCATCATCATGCAGTTGTTGAGCCGCTTTCAGCTTACACGCCTAATGGTTTCTTGGGAAAGCAAATGCCATCACTCTGCACATCCCCCCCTTCCATCTTTGCTTGTGGGGTCAGCTGAGCATGACCTCATATCGTATGGGACATCCCTTTGGCCAGTCTGGTTCAGCTGTCCTGATTCTGTCCTTACCCGGTTCTTCATGCAACCTCAGCCTCCTCTCTGTTGCAGCAGTATGAAAAGGTGAAGAGTCCTTGACTCTCTATAAGCACTGCTCTGCTACAGCTTAAAATATTGTTGTGTTATCACCACTGTTTTCATCAAAAATCCAAAGCACAGCATCATGTAAGCAGCTATGAAGAAAATTAATTCTGTACCAACCAGAAAAGTGGCACAGGGAAAACTGGGATTGCAGCAAGCCACTCATGGGTATACTTAGACTTGCATAAGCTGTGTGTTTGTTCACCTGCAGATGAGAACAAAATAATCAGAAACACGGTATAACAGAGTATGACAATAGAAAAAAAAGAGTAAAGCCTACTAGTGTCCACTACTGATAATTTCAGTAATTTACCTACAATATCAACACAGATTTGTGTTGAGTGGTCTGTAAGTAAATTCTGACATGCACTTTAGCAATCTTATTGCTCTGAAAGTTTTTAAATCTCAGTCTTAAAAATGAAAAAGAAGAACTCCTAAAATAGTTAACTTAGGAAGTGCTCATGTGTTCTATTTGACTTGTCACTGCACAGTTAAAGGTTTGAGCTTTGCCTAGTCTGACTATTAAAGAAAAATTGTTTCAGACCAGCTGCAAGTGTGAAAACAGCTCTCTCTATTATTGTATACTGTGGTGGAAACTCTGTAGACCAGTATCTTGTTGCCATCCAAAAGGTGTCAATGGTAGTGATTTTTTCAGGCTATATTTACTGCAATAAAACTAGGTCATTTGTAGCTTGAATTAAAAATTGAATTAAAATTTGTGTGATTTGTTAAAATCCTCAACTCTTTTGAAATGATCTTCATAGTACTAAGAGGAAGGCTAATACTATTTATTAGGATAATTTTGAAATTGTATGGATGGAAATAAAAAAGATGGAAAAATAATGAAAGGGTAAATGTAAATTTTGATGATCTGTGCAGTTACATTTCAGGGTATATGTTTACAGATTCTGATGTGTAGTCATGATCAGATACATCTACTTAAATAGAACTAGTTGAATTAGATTATAACTTGAGTAGCTGTATGTATTGATTCTTGTCTTTCCTTGGCTTTTCTTACACTAATTGGAGAAGAAAGCTTCTCCATCAGTTATTTCTAACTATCTTAATCAAGCTGTTACTCTGAAACTTCTTCCTGATTTTTCCATGATTTATAGAACCTAGGAAGATCAGTTAATTGTGTGTGTACCTACAGTTAGTATTGAATACCTAACTTTTTCAAAGTATTAATTGGAGATATATGCCGTCTTCTGGTTTTTCTTTAATTTTTATTTATTATTAAAGTATCAAAGTATATAACTTGAGAAACAACTTAGTGCTATTTCAGGAGAAGACCTTGGGAAATTAATGAAATTGTCTCCCAAAGAGAAACAAAACATTTTTTTTTGCCTAAAAGTCAGTAGATGCATGCAATTCCAATGCAAATTTATGCATTGATTGGGAATACTAATTAGATTTTATATAAATTCTTTATATTCCAGAAAATGTACTTAATCTCTTTGGTTTTGGTAGATGTCATTGTGATGGAGTTGATATATCATGGTAATTCATTTTGTTGTTCTTTTTTCATCCTTTGTCCCATTTTTTCCCCTTATTTTCTTTATTCTTGAGTGTTCTTCCACTGCATCTTTCATACTTCTTTCCTTCTTTTTTCTTTTTCTTTGATGGTCTTGGAACAGAATTTGTATGCTAGAATCTTCATATAAAACCTTGTTTAAGCTCAGGGATCTGGGGGTGCTGTTTGACAGCAGGCTGAACATGAGTCAGCAGTACCCTGGCAGCCAAGAGGGTGAGCTGCATTTTAGGACTCATTAAACACAGCATACCCAGCCGGTCAAAAGTGGTGATTCTCCAGCTATATTTAGTGCTGGTGCATCCTCACCTTGAATATCATGTGCAGTTCTGGTCTCCACAATATAGAAAAGATGTAAAGGTCCTTGAAAGCATTCAAAGGAGGCACCAAAGTTGGTAACAGGGCTGGTAGGCATGTCCTATGAGGAGAGGCCGAGAGCCCTGGGATTGTCTGGAGAAGAATAGGTTGAGAAGTGGCCTCATTTCTCTCCGCAGCTCCATGAGGGGAAGCCCTGAAGTAGATGCCGGGCTCTAATCCTGGAAACTATTGGCAGGATGCAAGGGAATATCACAAAGCTTTGATAGAGAAGGTTTAGACTGGTTGTTAGGAGGAATTCCTCTAACATGAGGGTGGTCAAACAATGGAACAAGCTTCCTTCCTAGAGGTAGTTGATGCTTGATGCCCATCGGTGTTCAGGAGGCATCTGGACAATGCCCTTAGTAATAGGCTTTAAATTTTCATTAGTTCTGAAGTGGTTGAGTATAGGGTCCCTGACAACTGAAATATTCTCTATATAAAATCTCGCTAAAGTATTTCTCCACTTATGTGGGGAATATATTATGAAGCTGTGATTCCATCTGTCTCTGTCATTAAAGGTGATAAGAAAACTCAACAAACTAAAGATGCGTTGTTTTTCTTACCTTTCATTTCTAGTGACCATTAGTTTTTTAGATTCCTATTTTACTTCATATTTTTTACCTTGAAATTTTTTCAAAATAACTACACTTTTTCTTGTCAGATAATTTTCTGAGTTTTATACATAAATGTATATGTATATATTAACTTTGCATATACATGTTTTAACATGTTTGGATCTTGGGTATTGAAAGTTGTGTTTTTTATTCAGTTGGTTTTCTTTTTTGAAATCACAGCCTTGCATTTACCCTGAGTAAAAGAAATGCTACTTATAGGATTGTGGTTCTTGGAGAGAAACAGTGCAGAGATCTGCTGTCTTGCATTTCTGTCACATTTTTGATGAAATAATAACTGGAATATTAAGGAGGTCAGATTGCTTTATGTACAAGTATTCTTAGCAGTGCTTTCTGGAAGGATCTTAGAATTGCAAAGATTTTTATTTGCAGTAAAAGTAAAGTAACCAGTAAGTGCTTCCCTTTTCAAGCTATTTAAAGTATGCTGTATTGCCAGTGTTTAGTTTTGAAATGTAGATTCTGATTATACAAAAATAAAGCTTGTTATACAAACATCTGTAGTTTAATGCTGACTGATGATTTATACTCATCAAGCTTCTCTTCATTATGCTATTTTGACGTCAGATTGCATGAAGTTCTAACAGTTGGGAAAATGATCGGGATTTTCCAACTACTATTCAGTAGAAAATGTGTTCTTTTAAACAGTACAGAAAATACTTGAGCATGTAGTATAGAATTAATGAGATTTTCTTTAATATTTTGCTTATAGGCTAAGATTTTAATATAGGAGTGTTCTGGACTCTCTTATCAGAAGAAACATAGGTGAGCATGATGTAGGAGATTGGAGCTAACTATTTTAAATAGCTTAAGTTATGTTGGACTGGGCCATTAATAACATACTTTCAAGTTAAACTTAGGACTGGAAAGTGAAAGATGAGATGTTACTGGAAAGTGACGTTGCTTGGATTGCAGCAATTAGTGAGAAGTTTTTAAGTCTTTGTCAAGTTCATTTTTCTTGTGTATTGTTGGAAATTACATGTTTTCTACTATTTTTTTCTCATATCTTACTAAGTATTTTCAAAACTTTCTTTGTCTTCAAACATACTGTATTAGTAAGGCTAACAAAATATTTTTTTTCTTGCTTAAAAAATGGAATTTCCATATGCAGAATTTAGTAACCATTGTTGGAGTTCATGGTGGTTTTGCCACTCCTTTCTCAGGGCAGATTTATACCACTGAACATACAAGGAATCTTGCAGTAATACTAGCAGTTGTTTTGATTCTGAGATCCAGATCGCTTGGTATCAATATGCTTGTATGATATCAGATGCCAGATTTCAGATGATTCATGAAGGAAGGTCAGCTTTCCATGTTTTCATGTTTGCTACAAATCCTGGACAGTGATTGCAAAGGGATGCAGTTTTGTCTTTCCTCTTTGTACAAAGGATATTTTTTGCCTCTGATAGGTGAAACTTGCTCAAGATCAAATGATTCATGCTCATAGAGAATACGCAAGTATAGGCTATAGTTTCTGATCCTGGAGATGGGGACTGTCATAAGTATCAAAATACCATGTGCTATGATGTGCAGCAGTGATGGTTTCACATCAGCAGAATATCCTTCTAAATATGCAAACAAGTCAGTATGCTCCAGTTGTTACGACTGTCCTGTTAATTTCTGAACAGACCTCTGGAAGATAAAAAGGCAACAGTGGTTGCACTTATTCTTCTTTATCACTAATCAGATGAATGTCCAATCCCTTTTTTACATTTCCTTTTTAATTTCTTTAAAGTACTGAATCTATTCTCAAAAATAACGTCCATGTTTAAGGTAAAAATGGCATTTCTTGGCACAACATAGCTCAGCTGCTTTTTGATCTGATGTTTGCTGGCAGTCACAGAAATTTGTTTTGTTGTTTGTTTGTTTTCAGAAATAGAAATGTAATATTATTGATTTGTTACATTGTTTTGACGTTCTAATTCTAAAGAACTATTTCATTGTAAGATCTGTGAAGATTTCCTAGACTGTTTTTGAAAAAAACATCAGTGGCTCTAATTGTGTTCTGGAATAAAGTTAGGAACAGGAGTACATCATCTTTATGCTAGCTAGCTTCAGATTCTGGAGGTTACATGGGAGAGTTTTCTTCTATGGATAATTTTGTAAAGACATCAACTTGCAAAAGGTTTAAGTATGGGGGACAGAGAACACACACACAAAAAACCTCCCAGAATAGTTTAAATGTAGCGTTAACTGATTCAGACTTTTGAACATTATCGCTACAAAATGTTTTTGCAGTGATGGTTCCATGGAAAATTTTTTCCCAGAAATGACTTCTTGACCATTACCTTGCCATGAGATATGTAAAACTTCAGTTGTGTTCCCCCAAATTGAATTAGAAAGCACTGCATGTAGTTGATTTCATCATCCATAAAATATTTATCGACACCGTGCCATTCTTTTCACGTAGCTCTGATTTAGTATCTATATTTTCTTAGGCTTCTCACAGACATATTCCAGTTGTAATATATTTGATAACATTCTTGACTGTAATATAGCCCAAGATATGTTGGATATATTACACTATATTTATTATGATTAATATTGAAATTACACATTCACAGCTAAACTGAATACTTTTTTATGACAGGATGTAAAGTTCACTTTAGCTCGTCATTCCAAAATTGCAACACTTGTTTAAAAAAGAAAATAAATGCATATATACATACTGAGAATTTAGAAGGTAATCTAGCAGTTATAGTATGAAAATATTTCATTTCACTGCAACAATACTTTCTGATGGGAAAATGTCAAAACAATTTGAATTGTAGAAAAAAAGAGTGTTCTTTGCCTATAGCGATAAATGGAGATCTCTTGAGCGGAAGCTGACAAAGCAATCTTTTCAGCTGCAGTATTTGAAGGAAATGCGATGCTAAGTATAAGAATTAAGCTTTGTCTTCACAACGCTCACTACATGGGTTTCATATGCATATTAAAGTTCTGAAGCCCTATTAAAGAGTGTTTCAGGATGGTCAGTCTTGAAAACAAATGCTAATGTCTTGCATGACAGTCTGGCCAACTCGATCAGAAGCCCATGGCCCATGAAGTTGAAGTGGTACATCATTCCTAACAATTGAAAAATTTCTTCATGTGAATAGATTCATTCTGTATATACATAATTTTTAATTTAATTTTTATAAAGAATTATATTGATTGCCATTCAAAGCAAAAGCTGTTCAGGTCAGGATCAACTATGGAAAACATAAACTTATCAAAGGTGGTATTTTGCACTTGTTTTTTTTTTTCCTCTGATCTGCTTTTTACAAATATCAATTAAACGCTTAGCTTAACAAACATATAAGTCACGTCAATGTTACACCAGTGCATCTTCTCGTCTTACTAGCTGTTACCATGTTCTTTGATTTGTAATTTGGAGCTTTACATAGTCTATTTAAGGATTCATGGGTTGGTGCCCACTGTAATGTATTGCATTTGTGCCCTCCTCCTAGATTTCTTTTGGAAATTGCTAGAAACTTGTTCAGGGAGAATGTTCATCTTGTTTGATTTGTTTCATGGAGATATTCCTATGGGCTTACTTTTCCATTTCTGGTACCCTTGCCTTCCCATTCTTGTTCCTTTTCAAAATCAAAAAAAATTGATTTCTTCTTCTTCATAGTGCTAAGCAAAAAAACTTTATGGGATGGCACTGTCCTTGTCCTTTTTAGAAGACAGAATTAGAGCTTAAGCTTTTCTAGTACTGGCTCAGAGACAGTAAATGTTTATTCTGTTCAGAACTGAATTGCTGTTTGCATTCAATGGAAGCGGGAACAGCTGGAGCAGAAGAAGAGTGAGGGAGCAGTCATCAGTTTCCTTCTCACTTTCCTGATTTAAAGTGACAGAGGGAAGGAGAAAAAAAGTTCTCAATGCTTTGAAAGGACATGGGTGGCTTTATAAAAACTGAGATGTGGTGACAACGATAGTGGACACTTACACATCATGTAATGGTATAACACACAGCAGATAAATTCGTTTTGTTTGAGATTATCAAATACCTTCAGTAGGCCAACTACTGCAGTTTGTGGCTGAATTGCCACCTTTGCCGTTCTGCTTTGTTTTTATTTCCTTCCTAATGTTTTGTTCTGCCAAACTTCCTTGCGTAGAGATGCTTTGTCTTTGCGGTGGTGGAGCCTCTCCAGTAAAAAGCTGTAATGGGAACGTACATCCGTTTGTGTACACAGAGGTGTTGCTCCTGTTCTCTGCTCTGCTCAACCATTTTAATCTGAATGGGAAATCTGTCTGGGGACCAGAGTACAGTAATTAGCAGTCTCTTCAGAGTGTCAGAGCAGAATTACCATTGTAATGGTTTAGCTGAAGGATAAAAGGATTGAATTTGGGTCTGCCTTCCTGCCAAACTAAATGAGTTGCCATGGGAATATTCAAATATAAGAGGCGTTTACTTAAAGCAATTTGGCGAGTTTGAAGAAACTCATAAATTACAGGTTTTAGGGGAGAGATCCTTGCTTCCTCTGGCATAGGCTGAACAGCAAATAAGACTGTTAGAAAGCTGCTTACATTCTTAATGAGTTGATCCATGTTCCTGTGCGGACTATCAGCTTATTAAGGCTAAACTGTTTCTGCTAAATGCAGTACAGTAAGCACATTTTCAGAGACTGAGTTTCCAACGAATCTCTGGAGTAAAAAAATAAAATCTGATTGCTCTAAATATAAATTGAATTTCCTTTGCTAGATTAGATCTATTTTCAAATAATGCTATTAAAAATGGTTCTCTGAATTGTTTCAATAAACATTAACCTGCTATTGATTTCAACTTTCCTCTGCATGTAATATTTATTGCAACACTTGTCAAGTCTGCTTCTGGTAGGGGGGGGGAGGGCAGTGAAGGCTTCCTTTGAAAACAAATAAGGTGCTGTGGGCCTTCAGACTGTTTTTTTTTCAGGTCACATGTAAATATTTTCCCAGCTCAGGCTTGCATTCTCTCTGAAGGGAGTTGGGCTTTGACCTGCTGACTTCCTTGTCAGCACCAATGCTATTGAAATGTGAGAAGATGGACTTTCTGCTTTCACAAATGCCTCAACGGATGAGCATCACTTATGCTTGCTTAACCTTCAGTTGTGCTCAAGAAGTCAGCTGTGCTAGTAAGAACTGATGACCAGTGTTGTGCACTATTTGTTTGGAAGCATGTGTTAATGTTCTTCTGACCACTGTGAAATTTGCTCACGCACTCAAAGAAGGAAATAGGGAAGCTGATACACGCTTGAATTCTTGGATATTCGATTTTAAAATTGATGTGGTAGGAGTTGTTATACTTGGAATTGCATTTTTCTCAAAAATAACATTAGATTTATAGACTAATGCTTAAGTGTTTCCCTATGATCTTCCCTATGTAAGTATGTATCTCAAATCTTAACTCATCGATATTAAGATATTGTGGATGAAGTAATTAAAAAGAGAGCAGTCACTGTTGTTACGTCAGTAATTTAGGCTTTTGTTATTACTACTTCAGCACTAAAAGTATAACTCCTTCATAAGAATCTTACATCACTAGTAGGAATCCTGTAAATAGTGAATTTGTGCTGGTGATTCAGTAGCTGAACAGCTGCTTTGTTCTAACAAATTCTTAAACTGTTACTAATGATGCAGCTGAAATTCTTTTTTGTAGCCTTGGGGTAATGTTTCTATAAAACTTTAGAACTATCTCCAAAGAAATTAGATGAAGACAAGAGTAGCATTTAGTAGTACTGATACTCTGAATTTTATCTGTTCTTGTTGCATTTAAAAGTATTGTTTTCCCATATTCATTGTGTTCTAGACTCTATGTACTTAAAAATTCTCGCCACACTTTCTTAGATGACCTGCAGCAAAATCTAATGGTATTGTCTAAGTGTTTGCAAAGTGTCTTTTGAGAAAGAAACTATGAATACTGTTTGTATTTTTAAAAAGTTAGTGCAGGAAATGTGGTGCTACTGAGAAAAGGGCAGACTACTGGGTTGAACTCAGCATAATTTAGATACATAGCACAAATACCTTATAGGAGCTCTGCAAAACTCATTTCTGTTTGTATGTAGTCTTCAAATTTCATAGTGTGATTTTTCTTGTGTTTCTGAATTTTGGTTCCAAAGGCTTGCTGGTCTTTCTCTGGCCCTATCTTAGTTCAAGTCTTGTGCCTTCGTCCTTTTCATCCTCTCTGCTTGACTTGCACAGCTAAGATAGACCTAAGTGACATTGAGAGCACAGGAGAACTTCAAACCAGTGGTTTTGTTTGTTTCTTTTGCCAATTCAGGTATCAAGATAAGGATATCTGATAGTTATTTATAACTGAAATTTGGGCTTCATTGTGTTACCTTAGTTTTGCTAAGATCTTGTATAATCTTAGCTCTTCCCTGGTAGAAAGTGAGGAAAACATGGAATTGCTACCTAATGATTTGAGGTGGGTTTTTTGTTGTTCTGTGTTTTTTTTTAAGAAGGTTTTTCATAACCTGAAAATTACTGATCATTTGCATCAGTAACATGTCTTCATTCATTCTAGAGAGGAATTATGAGGATAGAAGGATATGTACCTACTAATCCTGTTAGAAATCAGATTTATTTATTTATTTATTTATTAAGCATATTCTGTTTTTACCTTGAGCAGTGCAGAGAGAAACTTTTTGGCATTGTTATCCAGTTGTATGATATATATATATAAAGGACTCTGTATAAGACTTAACTTACCTATTATGCTGTCTCAGACATAACTGAGTTGGACTTACCAAGGAATGAATTTGTGATGCCAACTGTTAGTTAGAAGCGAAATCTTTCTGCTTTGCTACTGAGTACAATTGCAGACTTCGACTACTTCCTTTGTGGATGAGCGTAACTAAATAGCACTTGTCAGGCTTCTCTGTAACCTGATTTTATTTGCTAAATAATAGAGAAATAACCTGCAAAATTTTCTGCTGATTTTGGAGAGGCACATTGCCCTACTGAGTGCTTCACAAGCAGCAGAATACACAGAGGACTGTCCAGGTAATAGGCACCAAAAATGGGAATACCACAGGGAGGAAGAAGTGGGAAGCTATGAAAAATTCCCTGTGTTTAGTTTATTATATTTTCTAGGGCTCTTGCTACTGCTGATCTGGAAATCCAGAGGATCAAAGAAATATGAGTTCCCCTAGACTAGTAGGGTAGCATCTGTTTGTTCTCAAGGCACAACCCTTGCTTTTCTGATAAAATCATTTGAATTATTTTTATTCATTTTTCATGTAACTTTGCTTCTTCTTGGAGGTTGTCACATTGGCTTCTGATCTTTAGATTCCCTGTTTTTATCTTCCTACATTTCTTTTCATGTAGTCAATGACTTCATGATAAGCTTTTTGGGAGTGGAAGCTATGTATGCATACTGGTACTGAACTCTGAATCAGACTTTACATGTTGTTATGCAAACATTAATACTGCACGCAGAGACATGAAAATAAAATGCATTGTCCCAAAACATACAGTTCTTGGCTGAAGAAAATTAGGTCTCAGTCATTGTAGTTCTACAGAAGAATATAATACAGAGAGATGATATCAATATCAATAAATATTTTTTGGGGGAGGGTGCTCAGCTTTCTAAGTGCTGGATATACTATGTAGTTGGTGTGGATTTAAAGTTGGTGGCCTACAATGTAAAAATTACTAGTTCAGTACGATTATGTTTTAGGAGAGATTTAAAATAGTTTTTTTCAGTGCTTCTTAGGAGTGCAAATATCGAAGCTCAAAGGTCTCTACAAAACATGAATGTTAGTAAATATTTACAGTAGTAAGTAAATGGCTGAGATTGTACCTTTGCTTCAGGAGAGCAAATCTACAAATGGAGAAAGAATAATAAACATAGTTTAAGGTAGACAACAAGAGGAGCAGTACCAGTGGTCAACGCAGCAATAGTAGTATTCTTCCACAGAAGACCAGCGGTAAGAATGACTATAAATAAAGAGAAATGGGCAGAAACTGGTAAAATAAAATTAAAAAGTATTGTATGAGTTGGATAGAGGAATAAGAAAAATGAGCTGAGATAATTTAATATGAAGATAAATCGGTTGTAAAGTGGTAAACTGCAGCTTCACCCTCAATTAGAAAAGACAATACCATGCTTCTAGTTTGGAAATTAGTTTGCTGATCTTTAGAATTAAATACTAATTTCACATGGAGCCGTGCCAGTCAATGGCTTCTTGCTGGGGAGGTTTCAACTCCCCTTTATCTGACAGAAAACTACTCAGGCCTAAAATAAACATCCTTTGCAGATTCACATGTCGATATGGCTTTGGTGTGGGTATGATGTTTGATACAGGAGGGCAAAAGTGAGGAAAGAGAGTAGGATTGTGACCATTGCCAGTTAGTTGTATTGACTTGCATGGAAGTGCTGAGAGTTTTTGCCTTTTTTTAGTCAGTTGACTTCTTTGACAGCAGTATAAATTCTCTGCTTAATCATCCAGAAGTTGTAGCCTAGCAAAAAGCATTCCAATAGCATTTTAATTTTCCAATAGCATTTTAGCATCATCTGTTGCGTTCTTTTTTGTTTTGTTTTGTTTTTTAAGTACGTGCTTGCACTCAAATAACTCTCTGTAAGTTTCCTCTCTGATTGATCCCCATTCCAGACTCAGTTTTTAAAGGTCTCTGTTTACTGAACTCAGCCATGTGCAAATACACTGGAGCTTAGTTGTACACGTTCTAGAAACAAAAGTCCCTTTTTGAATCATTTCACAATTGCCCGTGCTTTTCAGTCTTTTTGGATCTTTGCTGTCTGTATTTCCTTTGACTTAAGGAAAAAAACTCCCTCTCTTCCCTGAAGAGAAAGTAAATATTCTTAATTTACTTTTAGAGTCAAAAAACTTGCAGCCCTTTTTAGGTGTGATTCCTAATTTTTAATTGTTCTTTTTCCTTTTTTTTTTTTCTTATTTTTTTATCTCTGTAAATCATTTTTATGTGCATGAAAGTAATTTTTTTGTTGCAAAATACTGTGCATAAGTATATAATCCATTAAGTTAGAGTATGTGAATTTGGGTATTATTTTGGAATATTCATGAGATTCTACAGTTCAGAGGATTAAGAGGAGCTCAGGTGATTTATCCTGTTGTAGAGAGTATATTTTAAGCCGCTTTTACTTACAGGTGTGTACCTTGTCTACTGGAATTTGAAATGATAATTCTATGATCTCTGAAAGACAGTTTCATTGTACTTATTTCAGGTATCTAAATGGAAAGAGATGCTTTCTCATAATGATTGGATTAGAATAATAAGTGCTCAGAGAACTGCAGTCTGAACAATACTGAAACAGATTTATGGGTAAAGATGTGAAGAACGAGATTGAAATCTAGAAATGGGAAAATGAGAAGGATTCAAGAATCTTTCTGAAATGAAACTGAAAATTCAGTTTGGAATGATTGATGTGCAAAGCATTGGCAGCGAACATGTAGGGAAGAAGGAAGTTATCATTTGAAAAGCTTGGTGTTATTAGGATGGATTTCATTTTTTAATATTTTTCCACAAAGCTGATACAATACATATTTCACATTTAAAGTTAGTAGGAAAGCTACAGAGGAGCTCCCACATAGAATTATTGTAGGCTTATCCTATTGCAAATGGTTTCCTAAGTCTGACATGACAGCATTCATCCAGCTTGGCTTGGTTACTGCTGAGCATTTCAGCCACAGTTCAGGTACTGCTCGGCAGTTCAATAAGGAAAACTGTTAGATGAATTTTTAGTGTAACACATGATTCAGAGCTTTCAGATACAACACTATAGAATATAAGTTCAGCAACAAATGGAAGCAAAGAAGTCTTGATTGTTGTTTATTTCTGTCCCAGTATAGACTTGAACTCACAGTGAAATTTGATCGAATTTTTAATACATGTCCTGCTAAATGATTACTTTAGCATTGTGTCTGTGTTTCTGCTGAGGAGGCAGACTTTTAAAATAGTATGTACAGTACCAGGGGAATGATGGGGAAATTAATTATTTAAGATAGGCCTGATATATAATTCTCTAATTCTAAGAAAATTAGACTTAAATTATCGTTGTATTATGTTGGTTCATTCAAATATAATTGAGAAAATGGATTCAAGTTTGCTCCTTCTTTAAATATATTTTGACATTTCAAATTTTCAGAAAGTTAGACTCCTCAGCTTGCACTTGTGTATGTATGCATAAATACTATATAAATATAAATACTTTGTATTTAGTATCTTTAGTGTGTTTAGTGCAGAAAAACCTTCAACTTAGGGAAGAAGACAAGTGGTATTTACAGTGACTCTCTTCAGCTCAAATATGCAGCAGGGAACAGGGTGCATAGCCTCCTCTGGAGTAACTTTATAGAGGATTGTCCCTCTTAAGTGCAGAGAACCAGTTGCAGTATACAGCTTGCAGAGTGCTTGGGAAGAGACTAAGGTGATCTTGAAGAATTTTAAAAAATGAAATATTAGCAAAGAGGAAGTAGCAGGATAAACATGCAGTGATGTTGAATTTAAGCAAGTCAGGGCTGCAGTCAATAACGTCTTACTCCAGCTTCAAGCTCCAGGATTTTTTTTTTTTTTTTTTCAAGAACAAATAATAAATAATTGAAATAAGACTTCCATGTGCTTGAATTAATCTAAATGAAGTACGCTGGAAATATATGCACTTTTCTTAACAGAAGAAGTAAAATGATTATTACATCTCTGGAACAATCACAGGAAGATGAAATATATTACATGATTTTTAATGATTTGCTTAGAATACACTAATGTTTTGTAATTGAAGCTGTTAAGAGTTGATGTCCAAGATTAATGAAATTATTTAAAAAGTAAAATATGCTCCATGTATATTTTTCTGTAATACGTATGTTTCAAAAGTGTCTTGGCTAGATGTATGAAACTTTGACTTTTGAGGCTTTTGAAATGCTAAACTTGCATAGAGCTACTATGAAAATAGTGATACAAACTGATGGTAGAAACTTTCATGCCTTCCCTTGACTCCTCATGAGCAGGTTTTCAGGCCTATCTGGGCTCCAGACTGGCTCTGGCAGTTTGTCACAAATGAGAGTTCTGGTAGCTGGTGCTCCTGGGATAGCCAGAGGTTGCAGCTCTGCTGGGACACAGCAGTGTTATCCCTCGGTCACACGGTGTGCAATGGGGTAATGCTTTTGGGAAGAAGCGTGCATCAAAGGCCCTTTGTTGATAGTCTTGGCTAGGCAGCACTGCGTTCTTGCTGCTGTCTCTGGAAAATAATCATTGGGTAGTCTCGAAAAGCTGAAAAGAAAGCTCAATAAATAGCAAAGAAAGCCTTCTCCCTAGCAACACACTGCCTCGGAGCAGCTTGAGCCTTCAAATGGAAGGTCATATGATTGACATATTTGTCCGCTAAAGAGAGTGCACACAATTCTTTTTTTCACATCTCTGTATTTTTAAGCTGTGTGAAAGCAGGTTTTAGCCAGCCGCAAGCGAGGGGAGCCCAGCCAGTTGGAATAGTCCTGTTGGCTTGCCATGGGCCTCGTCTGCTCTGAGGGTGCAAGGAAAGTAGGACAGGCGTCTGCGGTGTTTATGGAAGAATTAACTTCGATTTTTAAAGAGTGACATTTATATTAGAGTAGCAGTAAAATGCATGTAAGACATATATGCCCTATTACAGTCAGTAGATCTGTGGCTTTTGCATCTCTGCTTGTAAGCAGCTGAAAGTAATTGTGAACTTTTAGTACTCATTCACATTTTAGCAGCTGTTGAGAATTACTTAAAGCATATACTCAGTGCATCTGTCCCTAAGTTGTTTCCTCAGTTTATCTACAAATTTAAGTCTCAGGTATGTTGTGTTATTGTGCATCTTGGGTTTAAACATATATATCTTTATATCTCAATATTACATATTTTTCTGATTGGTAGTTTTATTCAAACTCATTTGTCCTATTTATATATTTCAGTCATTTGTCATTAGACTACTCTGCCACACAGAGAGAAGAAAAAGTGTCAATAAAACCATGCCATTGCTCAATCTGTTCTTCTGGAAATAAAACAGTTATGTAAAATACTACCAAAGGAGGGGCAGGTGAAATGCAGAAATGGATATATATATTTTTTATATTGGTTGCCTCACCACACTTCTCTGTCACAATTCTTGTTGAATATGTGAGTGATAATCAATGAAGTTACTGGACGACTTCTGTTCCCTACATCTTGGAATTGGATAAGCAAAACATTTGTGATTTTACTCTATTCTGACACTTGAGTTTATTTTGATTGGTCAGTATTATCTTTTCAGGGCATATCAAGCTGAAAATAAAAATATCTTAAAAGTCAGTACTACAGCCCGAATTTCTGCGTGACATCAATTGCGACCCTGAATCCTGTGTTTAATGGAACACTTGAAGAAAGTACCCTTATTTGCAGCAAGTCTTTCCAGTGTTCTCTTACCAGCAGTTATTTTTCTTTTGTTGTTTTAAAGAGAGAACTTGTCACATTCTTTCTAGATTACTAAATTTGATCTAAAATAAGATGTCACTTCTCTTACACTTTTATTATTATTGTTTTTATGTGGGAACAGATTAAAAACGTAAAGGACACGTTTTACATATGAAAATATGGGGTCATGTTTCAATACCATTTTGAGAATGAAAGGCTTAGTTTATGTGCTAAAACAGCATAGCTGGGAACTGGCACTGGAGTCTGCAACAAAATGCTGGTTTTGAAAAAGTGGGCTCTTTTGGGACGTGGAGGATATGATGTCTGAGTCCAGTGTCTTTGCTACACCTAAGAGAAATTTAGACCTGTTTACATTGTATAAACTCAAATAGAAAACTCCTGAGATATCAAAATAAATTATAGGTCAGGCTAGACCTATGTACAGGTATTTTAATAACAATCCCAATTTTATTTTTCTAACAACTGTCTCTTATCTGTTAGAGGAACTGCCTTTATTGTACGTAGTTGTGAAGCATAGGTTAGAGAAAGTATTTTTTATAATATATTGAACATACAACATGGGTTAAAACATTTGTCCCAGTAGAAGTGGAATGCATCAACACAATCTCAGAGTGTTTTGGCATGGTTCACTCTGTTACAAAAGCTAGAGACAGAATAAAGATCTGCATAATATGGGTTATGTTTAATTTCTATTCTGTTCTGATTCCTGTTATGTTTGTGGTACTTAAGGTGTTGCTGGTAGAGCCTTACATGGGAAATGTATACTACAGGCTTGCCTGGTAGCATACCATTCAGTGTGTGTATAGTTTAGCTCCTTTTTTTTTTTTCTTTTTTTTTTTTTTTCAGAATTAAACTAACACTGGGGAAGAAGTCTGAGTGTCTAGCACTCCAAAATTAGAAACACCAAAAATAGTGTTCAGCTCTGAAAGTTTAACTGGGTTTTCACATTGCTAAAAATAGATCTAATGCTATAGATCACATTATTGATAATTATTTCATCTGAATGTTAATACATATATTAATAAATACATCTTAATGTATCCCAGAATAATTATGTCTTTTTCAAAACATTGTAGCGGAAACTGTATAAATGTTATTTTCTTTTAATATTTGAGATGAGCTGATGTGTGTACATATGTCATGAAAAGGCATTTCTGGAGCTTTGTCGTTCGCTGTTCCTGTCCTGTGCAGTATGTGGAGCTTCATGTCATTAACACTTGGATGGTTAGGATATGAGGAAAAGACAGATGATAATTCCAAAAAAAGTGCTAAACAAAAAGCAAATTCTGGAAGAAATTACTATTGAGTGTCCAATATAATCAATCCAAGGGCTGCTATTTCCTTGAAAGCCCAAAAGCCTGTAAGTTAAATATCAGCCCCTTATGACTGTTCTCAGTAATTGTTTGGGACAGGCATGAAAGTCCATTAAGGTCAAACAGAATGTTTCAGGAGATATTTTTTTCAATATATTAACAACTAGTACCTAGAAGGTATATGGTGAAAAAGCCCCTAGGTTCCACTGGTACTGTATTTCAGTTTGGCTTATAAAATGTGCTTCATGCTGCTTTTTCTGTACCTTATCTGTATTTTCCTGTTGCAGAAATGGAAGGTGGGGGAGGGGGGGGTGGGCCATAAGGACACTCAAATATTACTGGTAAGCCAAGTATCATGATTAAACATGGATGTGTCAGATAAGGTGATGGAAAGTGTAAAAAGATATGCTGCCTTTTCCCCCTAGTATATCTTTAACATTATGACCAATGAATTTGTCAAGTGAAACAGCACAGTCTTCTTTGCATATCATTTGAACTGAAAGCTTGCTTTGAAGAAGATAAGCAGGCTGTGTTGCCCAGAAGAAATAATGATGCTAATTTATCTTTGCCTGTCTTCACAGACATAGCAGTGTGCATCAGTGTTGAAAAGGAAGTAAAGAAATAACTGAGCTACAACATGTTGCCTAGTCAGTGCCATAGTGTCATTAATGGCATACAGTGTTCTAATAAATATGGCTAGTTTTAAAGGAGGGATTTCTTTGTCTGAAAAGTATTTGGGGAAGCTTCCTCTAATACAAGAAATGCTGCTGAGTGATGCCAGAAAACAATTATTGGGTGAATTCTCCTTAGTACCAACAAAGTTATGTTGTATCTGCTCCATCACCATCAGAAATATATAATCAAGAATGAGGAAGTTTAAATGATGTATGTTTACCAACAGCTTCTATCAATATTTATGTTCCGGGCATGGGAAACTTAGGACTCTTTGTCGGGTTTCTTGAGGGAAAGAGATGATAGGATGTTTATTCCTTAACTCTAGGTAACAGAGTAGCCTTCCAGAAGCATGAGCCTTTACAAAAGTGACATCTTAGAGTAGGTAATTGATGAGTAGTTTATGCAGTCAGATTCAGATTATTTTAAAAAGCTCTTTTCTTTCTGTTTTATTTCTGGTTACTTGTCATCTTGACTACAATTGCATTACCATAAATACTTTGATGTTTCAACAACTTAGATGTTTAAAAAAATAAAAAAAACAACTCTTTCTAAAGAGTAAATTTTAAGCATGTGTACTTTTGCTTCAACTTTTCCAATATATTTTCCTATGATCTTTTATAATATAATATATATTTTAGAATATATTGACGCCCGATATCTGCTTTTTGTTTTAAATACGTGTATGTCTAGGAATTTGTAGTATTATATTGTTTGTGAGGTTTTTTGTTTATCAGTTATGAATGGAAGGTTTTTGTCCCTGAATGGAGACATTCATGTGTAAAGACTGTTTGACTGGCGCATGGTATGTTTGGAATACTTACTGATCTACAAGTGAATTGCAGTGGAACATTTCTCTTTGTCAGCTAGATAAAAGCATTCCACAGCGTGTTGAGTCAAAGTGAGTGTCAGAGCTCTGGCGGTGAAGCTGCAGCTGCTAGTCTGCTCCAGCAGTTGAGGACATGGGAAGGCAGGGTGACAGAGCCCTGTGGGGCAGCAGTGCCTGCGGGCTGAGAAAAACAAGAGCAGTAACAGTAAACTATTTCAGTGGTGCTATCATGTTTTATCAAAATTCGGATTAAATTAATAAATTACAAGTGCTTTGTATGTGACAACTGCCAATGACTTTTCTATTTGAGGAAGGAATTGTTTCATGTGCAGTAAAATTATTTAATGCATTGACTACGTACTTAAAAATACATTGTGCACATAGTTGGCAGAACTCTCAACCTGAAGCAATGTGGAGAAAAGCATAGAGACTTGGACAAAAGGTATTAGCTGGAAGAGGTGTCTGCTCTGTCTTTGAGGATATCAAGTGTTTCTGCTTACCCGAAGGTGGTGCGGAGAAGGCTGTCTGGCTGGCAGTCATGCCAGTACATGCAGTTGCTGAGGCACTTGGAAGGTGAACGCTGCTCTTTGGTGCTCTTGCCTTCTTGGGTCTGCTTGGTTTTTCTTGTCATCAGCTTGGTGGGAAAGACCCACTGCAATTAACTGAGGAAGACCAAGACAGATTTTTAGTCTTTTGTATTTGCACGTGATTTATGAATCACTTTTCTTCACCACCACTTCCTCTTCCTACTTGCTGCTCCTGGTCTGATCCTGAAAGGATGGCACTGATATGGATCTGATAAAGGACTGCAGCTTTAAAGCCAGTGCTGGCTGCACCTTTCCTAGGGTTGAACTCAGTTCAGTTCATGAGAAACCGGCTGAAGTGCAGGAATGTGAGACGGCATGCAAAAACATCATCCAACATGCATGACATTTGTAAGCCGATGACAGTCACTAACATCAACTAAATAAGCATATTTCTGTGGGTATGAATGCTGGAAAAAAAAAGTCATGTTTTCCAGAGTAATTACTGGAAGGGGAAATTGTGTGAGCTGTTTCTATAGAAAGGCTCACAGCTTTCCCTGCCATTATTAGTGGTGAGAATCAGAATACATTTTGAGACTTAACTGGTAAGAACTGTGAAGCTCAAGGAGCTCTATCAGGATAAAGTATGTCTGCTATCATATCACTGAGCGGATTGTTTGGTTGGTGAATTAATGCAGCTGCAGTCACCTAAGGGGCTTTGTGTGGCTCAGTGTGGTCCAGCAGCAGTAATGCAGCACAGTGTGGGTAGTGACTGGCTCAGGTGCACGCCGCTCGTTCATCTCTGATCAGTAGTATCCATCGCTACTCGATTCTTATTTTCTTGCCATTTCTTTTACAAAAGTGCCCTTCTATCTACTGTGAGTTATTACAGGCTTTTCATCCCATTATTCCACTTTCCTCAGAGCTGCCAGTATGCAGAAGCTGATGGTGTGCCCTTCGCTTCTGAGGACAATGTTGTTGTTTTCTCCCCAAGTCCTTCACTGGGATAGTGCAGTGAATGCACTTGTCTTTGGAATCTGTGTGCTTGTCTGCCTTCCAGCCTGACACTTTATCTGCCTACCTATCTAGTGCGTCTACCTTTTGTGTATGAATGAAAAGTTTAAAAGTACTGTATTCCTAAGTATGCACTGTGTGCATATGAAAGTCTGAGGACTTTAAGTGCCTGGAATACAGTGATTTCAGAAATATTAGTTAATCAAAAGAATTTCTCCAAGGATCTCAAGTTATCTGAGGTTCAGCAGGGTTGAAGTAAAGCCTGTAAGCTGAAAATGCAGTGAAGTGATTAAAAACATAAGGAGGTAGTAGATTGCTCTATCTGAACTCCCTGTTTCGTGACCTGAAACAAGCTCACACTAATAGTTGTTACATAACAATGTTCCACAGTTTTCTCTTAAACAACTAGCATTACCCAATATAGGAGATGGAATTATGGTTTAAGGTAGGCATCAATATGGTGAGCCTTGTGTATTCTATTTTGTGTTCTTCGCTGTGGGTGTCAGGCCAGTTTCAGACACAGTAATGGCTTCCATCTTCCTCCTCAGTGAGGTGATACTCCCACTTTGCATTCCCAGAAAGGTGCTCAGTCAAAATAGCTTTTGATGTTACATTGGTATATCTTCCTAGGTTCCATTAAAAACCAAACAGTAATTTTAACCAACAACAATAAAAAAATAAATAATTCTCCATCAGTTTTAGGTGAGCATTAGAGATACAGCAGCACTGACAGACTTGGTGCAGGTGACACTAGGAACTGTTAGTAGTGTTTTAACCCCTGTGGCCACCGGTCCTCCTCTGATTAGGATTAGAAAACCAATTGACTTGTGGTCACTGCTTTGTGGTCTCCTTCAGATCTTTTTACTGCTAGCAGAAGTAGAGCTGAGCTGCTGTGAGGAGGGCAGCAACCACGCACCCTTGTCTGCACGTAGTTGGCTTTGTCAGGATTTATTGCATCTCCCCAGTATTTGTATTCAGTGAGCAGCTGCGAGTGCTTAGATTTAAAGAATTAGGTTTCAAGATACCATTTAAGATTGGTTTTTTCTTTTTTTTTTTCTTCTTTTTTTTGTAATCTGCATGTTATATTGCACAGGAGAAATACAAGGAAGCACTGAAGATTTAAGAAGATGAGATGTTTGAGTCAATCACTTGAGCTTCAACTTAGTAATGCAAATCTGGCTTTAAGTGACCTTATTGATGTTTGCTCAAAGTAGCTTCCTCTTGGTACAAATGACTGAGCTTTGTTGTAGCTATTGTACAGGAAACGTACTGTCCCTTTAGAGATTGCCTTTGTATCCCTGATGCAACCTCTCTTTGCTTTAACAGAGAGTGCCTGCAGAAATGCCTGCAGCTAGGATAGATTGCTTCGGTGTGCCTCATTTGATCATCTGTCAGCAACGAAGAGAGGATAGGTCAGAGAAAAACACGGGCCTGTTTCTCTATCCTGCCTGTTGGAAATGCGAGTTTTTGACTATTGGTGAATTTTGTCACATAAGAGATCTTTAAAGCGGAGACTGAAGGACGTGAAAGGGTCCTGCCCACTTCTGTGGCCAGCACCTGGAAGAGAGGCGGCAGGCGGCCGCTACAAGCTTGGGTGCAAGGGGCTGCAGCCCTGGCCGGGCAGGAGCACAGCCCGTCCTGAGGCGTCGGCTTTGTGTAATGCACAGCGCCACCTTCTGGGCGCCTGGCGCGATGCCCTCCGTCAGCATTGGAGTTGGGAGGGGGGATCGTTTGTTTTCCTTGTTTTGTTTTGGCTTTTTTTTTTTATTATTCTTTGCGGAATAGGTGAAACAAAATACCTAAAACTAAAAGGCCTGTTTAGGACTTGCACTGACAGACATTATCTTCTACTTGTGAGGTATCACTGATACCATCCTTAAAAAATGTTTTAAATTGTGCTTGGGAGCCTGTTTAAAGAAAACAAGTTTTATCAGCTGCTGAGTGGTACTCCAGAGAATTAAATCTGCAGAATAAAAATGAAGGTCTCAGTCTGTTTTGTATGCTAAAGACTGCTCTTAGTTTTGTAAACGTACTTGGTAATCCAAGTAACTGCCACATCTTTTCTCATAGAAAACATAGTGACCTATAGGAATATTGAAGATCCAAAGTAAATGGGTCACTTTGTCTGGGTTTTATTGCTTTTAACTTGCTGTAACTCCTTTTGGAGTTCTCGAAAAATGTTTTCTGACTTTGAGTTTTTATTCTATAAAAAGCTACATTTGGAAAATGTTCACCATGGTCTAAAATCTGGGATAATAGAGTTCTAAAATTATCCTATCAAATGGAATGAAAGATTCAGCATTTACTGAGACTCATTAATAGTGTCAGATCAATCACCTGAACTCTTATTTGGAGGAAGTTTGTAATTTTACATACATAGCAGTATGGGAGATACAGCTGACACTGAGAGGGCTTTTCTGGTTACTTGTGTTCAGTTAATAAACCCAAGCAAAAAAAGCAAGCAACCAACCAAACAATAGTAAAGAATAACCATTAAGGGTGGAGGAGAAAAGGGGAATGAGTACATTAAAGTCATAATTGCTAAAATAAATTTGAAAAATGAAGCTGTATCCAGAATAATCAGAATTGATAAATTCAATCTCTGGGTAGAACAATGGATTTGGAATTGTTTTTATTGCATGATGGTTGACTACGTAGTATAGATAATTTACCAGCAGTGATGCAATGGAGTAAGAATATCTCTAAAAGTAAATTAAAAATAGAAATTCTTGACGTGTCAATTGTAAGTCTGTTCTGAGGATTTCACATTAAGCATACTATAGTCAGTACATTTTGTATTCCAGAGAGTCTGATTCTAATGACTGTGTAATCTGAGGTTTCTGGATAGCACAGTGCTTAACTGTACAATTAATTTGTAGTTAAAATGCTAATTGAATGTGTATTTACTTTTTCAATATGAGCATTAGTTTGGTCTGTCATACAGTATTTAATGTATAAATACAATAATGTCTAACTCTTCCAGTATATTCTGCGTGCATAGCAACAACATAAATTGTTAATGTGTTTAATCTTTCTGTTCACGTAAATCCTCAGTATTACAGTTGGGACTTCAGTTTTTGACATCTGAAAGTGATTTAGTCTTGACTCATCTACTGTGTTGATTTTAAGTTGTTGATCTGAGAAAAAATAAATAAGAATAAAAATCAGATGTTAGTTTCCATTGGGGGCAGGCAATCCTTGAGCAGCACTCACACTAAGTAGTTTATTTTGTTCAATACATATTTTTTTTCCCCCCTTGTAATTTAGTAAGTTACTTCTCCATGTTTGGGAAGTTAAGTATGCATAACAATCTTTTCCTTTAAATTTGTCTGATTTTTTTTTTTCCATATACTTTGGATCCACTGAACATGGATATTCTTCTCAAATCCTAACTGATGATGGTATGAGACGTTTCAGTGCTGCAGTTTTATAGTGGAGTTATTTAATAATATAGTTTTTAGATTATTGGTGATGATTGCTGTTCTTTGTGCCTTTTAATTCTGCTTTCCATAATCATCTGTGCTCTTCAAAGGCCTAATTAAAACCACCTGTTGGAGTTGTAGTTTAAGACAGGCGAACAACTGGCTCTGGAATCTGACCGTCTTTCAAAGTAGATAGCACAGTATTATCCAGGCTGTCATTACCTTTGAAAATCAATGCGAGGGACACGTAAGCTGCCCCTTTTTCCCCTCTGAGTGAGACTTTCAGCAATATGAGAAGCAAGGATATCTCAGCATTAAAGTAGATACTGATGACAGTCACATGGATTTTGTATGCCATTATCTTGTTTTCTGGTTGATAGAATGTAGTCTAAACAAATGGTAGTATTTCAGGAAAAACAAATCTGAAAATGTCTCCTCTTCAAATAGTAAATGGTACTAATTATAGCTCTTTTTTTTTTTTTTTTTTTTTTTTTGCTAGTATCTGAAAAACTGAGTGGTTTTTCTGGAGGTTGGTGGGTTTTTTTGTTGTTGTTGTTGTCTTAATAAATACTACATAATATTTATGAAAATTGCAGGATACTGTAGATAGTAGATAACTTGAGATATATTGAACCCAAACTTAGGAATAATGTATACTATATAGATAATAGATATATCCTCATCAGAGAATGTCTATATTTCAAAATTCTGACTTTCTTCTTACAGCAGTTGTTGATGTTTGGAAAGTTGCTCCATTAAAAAATAATTAATTTTATTATTATTTTTTTTTTTTTTACCGAAGCAGTCAGTATCACCTATGTAGGTACATATTAAAATAAAGTTGTGAAAAAAAATGGTGGTGTCTATTCTTCTTATCTGCTAATAGGACTTTTCGAATATAGTTCAGGAGTGTATAAACTGTCATAAATCTTCAGAAAAAAATTGAATTTAACCTTAGTTTTTATAATTTTGGCACGAGCCTTTTGCAAAACTCTCTAAGATACATATCAGAATTATTTAATGGTAGACAATAGGCAACTTGGACTTAATTTTAATGAAAAGTTATCAAAACTTACTGTTTTTTAGATGAATGGGTAAGCAGATGTTTTCCTTGGTTAAAACTTGAAGGCATTTTATTCTAGCTCTCTTAGACCTTATGCACTAGTGGATTAATAACATGAACTTTCTTCCTGTCTTTTCATATGCAGGCAGAAGGAGAAGACAGCCTTAAAAAGATGCAGCTGATGGAGCTTGCAATTCTGAATGGCACCTACAGAGATGCCAACATCAAATCACGTAAGCATGTTATAATCTTGAGGGTCAGTGTTTTTTCAGGGTTTGATTCTAAGCCTGCTTTCTGGAAAATGGGCTGGCTGGGTTGGAGAACAGAAAGCACTGTTAAATAAATAAACCGGAACAGTAGGTGGCCATTGCAGGGGGTCTCCTGGAGATTAAGTTTCGCCAGGTTTTGGGTGTTTTTTGCTGTTGCTATTTGCTTAGTATTTGTTTGATTTTTGTTTTCTCTTTCTCATTTAAAAAAAAAAAAAGTTTGAGTTGAAATATTTACAGGCATATAATTCAAACAAAATGCAACCCTTAAGCCAGATATTTCCACTTTACAGTCTTTTCTTTTTTTCCTTAATATGTATATGGGCACCTTTTCAGTTTTCTTATCAAAAATCAGTTTGAAAATATTACACATGTTCAGGATACTGTGAATACATTTATCTGTATTATATTCCTTCCTTTCATCTTGCTTGCATGTGTCCCCCCAATGTTACGTTTTTTCCAGCAATTCAACTGATTTCACTCCTGAGTTCACAGGGATCAGTGATGTAATGAGCCATTTTTACAATTTCTTCCATTAGACTTGTGTGAGAATGCTTTTGTAAACACATGTATGTGCATGTTTACACTTCAAAATTAATTATATACACCAACTAATGACAGCATATGTATGTATATTATGTGTGATACAAACTATTTTCTCTAGTTTAAAATCTAATTTCTGCTTCTGAAAACATAATTTATGATGCTCTTCCAAAATAAACTTTTGCTGTAGCTACGATACTGATATCAAATGTAGGGACAGCGAAATCAGTTTTTTCACTAAGGGCCTACTGATATTTGCAAATTTGTTTCTCCACACAAACTCCATTTCTGTGTTGAATATGTTTAAACGTTGGAATGCAGTTAGGTCAATTTGAGAGCATTTACACCAGTGTAAATATTCTGATTGGAAAGGGTACATAAGTAAGGCTTTCAGCACCACAGTGCTGGTGATAAGTCTTCACCTCCTAATTAATACCATAATATCTAAAGCTAGCTCAGTTTTAAACCTATTAGAGTCCTCAATTTATTGCAAATTTATGAGTAAAATAACTTTCAAATTACTTTAAATCTGTGCAAATTGTTGCATAGAAACCTTTATATTAATTTGAGTAATTTCTTTGTCTGCTCTATTCCCACTGGTCTATTTTAAGTGTAGGTGGAATTATGGGGTTCTTTTTCCATTTTCTGACTAGATATTTCCATGCTACTATTCACTCTTTGATAGTAAGATATTTTCATTGTTTGCATTATGACTTTACTGAAAACTTAAGATATAGAATCCATGGTGATGTATTTCAGATGAAAAAAGAAATTGAAAATGTTCAAAGGTTTTTTTTTAATTTTTGCATTGAGCACTTTTGTTTAAAAGAAAACAAAAAAACCCCCACAAACTCGACTCCCTCAAATCTGAAAATCTTTCCACACGTTTCTCATTTCTCTTTTCAGACCACCTGTAAGTTAATTACATTAATGTAGATCAGCAATAGTTCACAGAAACTTTTTACAATGAATAGTTTAGTTTGACTGTTACCAGCTGATCTACATTAGTGATTAAGAAGTTATTTGTATTGTATGCCAGTAGACTTCAAATAACAATTGAATATGGAA
This sequence comes from Perdix hodgsoniae, assembly GCA_035772895.1. Taxonomy (NCBI): domain Eukaryota; kingdom Metazoa; phylum Chordata; class Aves; order Galliformes; family Phasianidae; genus Perdix; species Perdix hodgsoniae. The sequence goes on along the minus strand of JAPSGF010000056.1, from coordinate 3,906,084 downwards.
AAAAAAGAAAGAAAGAAAGAAGGAAGGAAAGCATTTTATCTTGTAGAATTTGTTATGAAAATAACTTTTGAGTATTTTGTTCAGGCTATGGTAGGAGAGGAGATGTTTTGTTTCTGGATCCTCTTTAATTTCACTGATCCTGGAAACTGGAACGTGTATATGTTTAAATACAACATAAGAGATACAAAGATGTAGAACTCTCATATGGTAGCTCTGCATAACTGAGTATCTGTGGACTCTGTAGTTGCACTACATTTTGTACTCTGATTTGATTATGAAAGTATTTTCCTTGTAACTCCTGCATGCATCTCAGTCTCATGCAGTCTTTATAGCATAAATGAAGAAATGTGGTCTAAATGGAGCTTTTGTGCTGTGTAACCTGTTTGAGAAATCTACCTCACTGTTTTACAATGGCTTTTTTATTTTGCATGTTCATACTTAATCACACTGGAAAATGGAAAGCTGTTTGCATTTGAATGGTGTGCTTTGGCACTGTGTGATCAGCGCATGTACTAATGATTTCCTTTTATTTTTCTTCTTTCCTACTTTTCCCCTTTTTTCCCATTCTTTCCACGTTTTGTACTGCTATCTCCATACTTTCCTCTGAATTTCTTTGCTTACTGTAGCAGCCCTTGCCTTTTCTCTTGCAGCAACAGCCCAGGCTCCAAGGATCATTACTGGGCCTGCGCCTGTTCTCCCACCAGCTGCCCTGCGTACTCCTACGCCAGCTGGCCCTACCATAATGCCTTTGATCAGACAAATACAAACCGCTGTCATGCCAAACGGAACTCCTCATCCCACCGCTGCAATAGTGCCACCAGGACCCGAAGCTGGTTTAATTTACACCCCGTATGAGTACCCCTACACGCTGGCACCAGCTACATCAATCCTTGAGTATCCCATTGAACCTAGTGGTGTATTAGGTAAGACTCTTATCCATGCATGACTGTAGAATACATCGTATGCTTCTGTGGTATTTCCATCTAGAAGTCATGGGGCTTAAAGGGGGAAAAAAAATACAGAGCACACACACACTATTGCCTCAGATATATCACAGTTGCCTAGGAAGACTGATGGTGTTATTCAAATATTTTAACATGTTTTGCATTGTTAAATGTATGTGCTTAGCATATTAGTAAGATTGTTGAAAACTAAATCTTAATGTTTATGTGTCATGAGTTGGCAGGTACATAGGCAAGAAAAAAGCAAATGTATGTTGATGTCTATTGTATGCAATTTGTTCTCCCATCAGTACTGAATTTGTTTGTGGCAACTTCAGTGTAAGTTTCTAGCAATCACTGGAAAAATGAACTTTTGAAATGAACTGAGAAAATTGAAAGATGGTTTTTCAGTTTGTTTGGGTTTTATTCTTTATTTAGAACACATTTGATCCATCTCTCCTCAGCTGTAAATCATTCTGTAAGCAGAAAATAATTTCAGTGAATAAATGTAAAGGAAACTAAGTTCCGAGCAATGGACAATACAGTTAGCAGCTTTATTGATTGCTTTTTTTAGATACATTGTGTTGAAATGTCCATCATTCCTAATATTTCAGAACATTGAGTTGCTGTAGGAAGGCGAAAATGATAAAGCAGCCCTGACAATTCAGTTAACCAGTCAATGTGGAACGAGCAGTTCCTATAGTGACTTCGTTCCCTTCTGTCTGCAGAATATAAATAATCTTTTCTCGTTAGTTGGTTCTGAATTGCATATGACCTTGGTGCTGCATAATGTTGATTTTATAGAACTTTGATCTTAGTTTGTTCAGTGGCAGTTATTGATTTACACAGATACTAAACATCTCTAATGAACACTGGACAATAAGGTTCAAAGTCAGTATTTTGTTGAAAGTGTTGCAAAAAATCAGTGTTTCACTTAAATGATGAATAGTTGTTGTTATCTGTCTGTGTGCGTTTCCCCATTACATAGTACAAAACAAAATGTATTTAAGACTTTTCCCTTTCAGGATTAGTGAGGCACTAGTAGAAGTTTTAATAGGGCAGAATTATTCAGTAGGTCTGTCATTGGGCATCTTGTTTTCCACCATCTCATAGCCAACATCCAGTGACTGTATGATAACGTCATTGTTTATTTATTTCCTATAAACAAGTGCATGCTCTCCCCAGCTCAACCACCCCGTTTGGTTAGTCCTTACTGTGGCACTTGCAGTATCTCCTGGGGTAGAGTTGCAGTTACAGGCAATCTCCCCTCCTGAGTTTAGTTAATACCAAGTAAAGAAACAGTAATAAGTTAATATTATACAGGGAACTTTCACTGATTTCTCACAGAATTTTGCATACTTTTATACTATCACTCCCAAAAGGCAGCTGATGCCATTGCACTCTTCTAGGCACAGCTGAGAGTGCAAGTGTGTAGCCTAAAATGGTTCTCTCTAAGTAGTCTGATTTAAAAAAGGAAAAAGGAGAGAAAAAAATTCACCACACCCCTGTTTGTGTAGCATGGAATCTGTGAGTAGTATGACATCTGCTCTATTATCTGAGCATTTGCACTGATTTAATTTGATTGAATGAGTTTTTTGTTGAGTTTTACTTCATAATATACTCATGAGTATGAAGTAAAATAATGAATAATGTTATATATTTTGTCCATTTTCTACTGCACCTTTAAGGAACTTCAAAACAATTGCGTTAAAAATAACAGAGGAATGCATCCCTTTGAGTATTTTGGGGGATATTGGTGTTGGAATCAAATTCTAGTTGGTGACTAACTTTGAATTCCCTTCCTTTTATCTTTAGGTATGGCTTTCCCAACGAAAGGCTAAGAATTCAAGAACGGTCTTAACTGATCCTTCATCAGATCTGAATTTTAACAAATGCTTAGTTTCAGCAGCCTTGAGAAAAGCTTGGCCTAGCAGTCAGTGACTTACTTGCACTTTTTTGCACATAGATTTAAAATAAAATAGTGCTATTAATTTGGATTAGCCCCTATTATTACAGAGTAGCTGTAATTTATGAGTGTATAGTAGTATACTGACTGCTAAGTGTTCTATATAGTGTTTGCTTTACTAATCACCTAATTCATTGCAGTTCATACTTATTGACTTAAAGTTTAAAATCACAATCTGTAGGCTTGAAGAATTGCTTTAAAACTTCTTTTTTTGTGGTAGAACTGGAAATGATCTTAAAGTTAGCAAATAATTGTCAGTATTAAAAGATGGCATTATTTAAAATAGTCCTGCTGCAAGAAAGGCACTTCAGTGAATATGTGACTAGTAAAGCTTAAATGTGCTTGGGTCTAATAGATTTCATGAAATACTGTAATTTTGGGATTGTAAATGAATGGATTAAACAGGTTAAGGCCAGGATGTTTAAAATAAATGCAATATTAATCTGCACAGATAAACTTCTTATGGTTAAAATTTGAAACTACTGTGCCTTAACTTGTTGCTTTTCTTAAAATGAACTTTTGTAGTTAATGATCATTTAAATCCATTTTGATAAACCTGCTGTTAATGTTTTCTTGAATGTTTTCTAACTTTGTCTTGATAATTGCAATTTAACTAGGTGCGGTGGCTACTAAAGTTCGAAGGCACGATATGCGTGTCCATCCTTACCAAAGGATTGTGACCGCAGACCGAGGTTAGTTTAGTTCTGGAGTTCTTGTTTGTAAGAAGTGCTTTGAGTGTACATGAGATTTGCAACACCACAGCTGGTTAACCAAAAACCATAGTTTGTCCCATTCATAACTTTTTCACAAAAATGTGAATAGTTAATATTTTAGAGCTTAGGGAATACTTGTGGTTACAAAAAAATGTTTTGTAAACCTGCCTTTCCCAGCTCAATTAAATATATACACTCTGTTGTATATTTAATATAAAGGCTATAACATATTTCCCTTTTAAAAACTATTTAAAGATCCATCTGCATCAAGAAACCCTATGAGTTAAGTGCTGCAGTGATTAATTTGTGTTCCCTCCTCTCCCTCCAATTTGTTCTTTTAATTGGTGTGGAAATATCAGATTGGTGTTGCAAAATAAAATGAATGGATGGTTGCTTAATGAGGAAGAAGTAAAGGAATAAATGCCTCCTGTCTGTGTCTGGAGAAATTTGAAGATTTAGATTCCTTTTTTTCCAATAAACTTTTGAGCCACTGTACTGTATATTTTGAGGAGGATGCATGTTCTCAGATACCTAACTGAATTCAGAAACATAAGGGCTGTGAAGAAAATACTTCAAAAGTTGTTTGAGTTTGAATTAATAAGGATGAGGGAAGGAAAGGTGTTTTGGTTTTCTGCCAAACTCTTGTTTCCTGGTGTTTACCTCTTGCTGCTAAAATGCGTAACCTGAAGGAGAAGCAACTTTTGAAGTCCTGTTGGTGAGATGACATCCAATATTTGGGCATCTCTCTTATAACTCTTGACTGGAAAGTAAATCTTCATTTTTCTCCCATTCCTCAAACGTAATGCCTTTGGACCCCTGAATGAAGTATTTAAGTTTATTGAGAAAACCAATATTTTCGGTTTATTGACATTGGCTAATAAACAGTGTAGGCTGAGCACAGGAACTCCTGAATTCTTATCCTGTCCCCGCTGCTGACTCAGTGTGGGTTTCGGCAAGTCATTTAATCCCTCTGTGAATGTTTTCCCATCTGTAAAATAAGGATAATAATACTTCCCTACCTCACAGGGGTGTTGTGGGGGTTCTTGTTTGTACAGGGCTTTGAGGACACAAAGGTTTATGTGCCAAGTATTATTATTCTGTTCTCATCAAAATGAGTGCTGTGCAGGCTTATATGATAGTGTAATACTCAGAAGCCAAATTCTGGTGACAGATCTGACATCTCCTAATGCTGACTACACTTTATTTCTCGCAATCTACTATAAATTTACTACAAGAAACGATACAGATTTCAGTCATTACTTTAAAAATGGCCCTCCTTATACTTGCTATGTTTATGTAACACTTTTACCTTTCATATGGAAAGAACATATGCTTTAAGAAAGATGTAAAGCTGATAACAAGACACTACGTAGGTTTTTCAGAAGATTTCTTCTTATTTCTTGAAAGCTCTTCAGTGGGCAACAGGGCATAGTCAGAATAAGGTCATAGCAAATGTTGACAAAGAGTAAAAGAGATTATAATCTATATTCTGTCAAGTGCAATATATGTTAGGATTTGGTTATCTTTAAAAGTTTAACCTGATGTTACAAAGATTGGTTTTTGCTTAAGATCATTTTGATCTGCAATGATAGCTTCAGGCTACCCTAAAACTACTTGTTTAGTTGGATATTTACCTGAGACAACTAGTAAACACAATGATAAAGTGCAGAGTGGGAGAAGCATTCCAATTTTTTATTTGCTTTCATCATGGTAGCATTTAGTCAACATATATTTTAAATATTTGGTGAAAGGCCTAGGTGTTTTGTCTGGGGTTGCCACTTACAAGTCACTGAAAAAAAGTTACTGGTTTTGTTTTACCTTCTTTTAAAATATAGCCATTTTCTGCTAATAGTGTTCTTCTCTAACCATATTTGAAGTCAATTTTATTATAAATAAATAAATTCAGGTGGCTTATCTCCTATGAAATAAGTCATGTATATATATCTGCATTGAAAACCATGCTGATATTTCAGATAAACTTTTTTTAGTCTCATCTAAGCAATACCAGTGTTGTCTTAAGAATATTACATAAAATTAACTTTACAACTTTATTTCATTTTATTCTGAATCCGAAATCCTAGATTATTCCTGACAGTTTTAACAGTTTTGCAATAGGCTTTGAAAAGCATTGTTTGGGAATGAGGCAGATTCTTGAATGTGTTAAAATTTTGTTGTAGAGTTTAAATAGTAAATATTTATCATATTCATCTATTGAGTTGTTCAATCAGTGGCACACTTCTATAACTATAGCCATGAAAAACAATGTCAGCAAACCGAAATATATATTTTTTTCAATACAGAAATGTTTTTTAAGTAGTTAAAGGTTGCTAAAACTATATTTGCATTCACTGGGTCTAAAGTTTTTTGTTATTGTTGTTGTTCATTTTTTTTTTTTTTAATTCTAAATCAATTTTCAGATGACTTGATAGTACTACTGCATTCACTTTTTAAGTAGATTTTTACACTTTGCATAGGTTTTTTTAGAGATAAGCACTGCATTTAAAGCAGGAATCCCGGAATGTGTAAATGTTTTACTCTCTACAACTAAGCATTTAGAATTGGTGAAGGGTTGAAAAATATAGCTCATTTTAACGAAGAATAAAACCCCAATTTATAAATAATACAAAATTGAATTTGATGCATGTAACAGAGAGACTGACTGATTTAATTGTAATAAACTGTAAATGGTGTTGCACAGTTGACAAACCTGTGTGTACTGTAGAAGGCCAGAGACTTGGCAGAGGATGTATCACAGGTGTACTGGTATTTTTAAAAGGTAGCTTGCTTTGGTTATAGACTCCACAAGAAATAATAATGCTCAGAATATTCTTGAATGTTATATCCAAACCAACTGTCACATATTTTATATATAAATTTTAATACCATTTAATCAAAATTGTAATCAGTATCAAAATGCTTTAAGAGTCTGTGTTTCTAGTATACCTGTAAAGTGGTGAGATTGTGCCACATAAATATTTATTTTTATTTTTGCTTATTTTTGAAACAGTTGTTTTAATTTAAACAAATCCCAGTTAGCATGATTCTGAAAAAAATCAGGGAGCATGTGGTCTCATTTATGTTACAGTAGTCATTTTTTTAATTTTTTTTTAGTGTTTATGAACTGTATCCTAAATGATAGGCCATTTTTGTTATGTGAAGGTAAATCAACCCATGAGAAGATTGCTAAATCAATGCTATCTGTGAATATTACACCTACTGGACTTCATTTTAATGAAATGGCACAAATCTGACTTTGCACTGAATACCTTTCTCACTTTCATCTCCTCTGCCTTAGTCAAAATGGCAACAGTACAAAAACTTTATCAACCTCAGAATTTATTAGCTATGATTAAGCTGTTGAATGAGTCTTAAAAAATAAAAAGAAAAAAAAAAATCATACTACTGTTAAGTGGACCAAGTTTGGTGAAGGAGAATGTGAGAGAATGATTAAAGAAGGAACAGCTCAAGAACATTGGGAATGATAACTTTCCACTTGAGAATTTTTTTATGTTTTACTGTAATTTGTTTGTGTTTTTGGGTTGGTTCTTTTTTTTGTTGTTGTTGTTGTTTTGTTTTTTCTTTTTTCTTTCTTTTTTCTTTTTTTTTTTTTTGCAAAAGAAAATAGTATTTACAGGTGGCTTCTTTTAAAATATAAAAATATAAAGCAGGAATGTATATGAAATGTCAGATTTTATTGTATTTGCAGAGTATTAGCTTTGAAAATGAATAAAGAGAGCTGTTTGTAGTTTTAAAATGCCTTATTAGTATCAATTAGATATTTTCTCTATTTTTTGATGTACTTAGAGCTTTTTAAGTATAGAATTTAAAATGGCAGGACTTTTACAGTGTTTACATGCAAGTGCATTTTATAAGTGTCCTATATGTGTAAAATAGTATTTGAAACAGGAAGATGCTGGCTAAAGTAGCAGCCTTAGCGTTTTCCTGATTCCCACGATGATGCCTACGTTGCTAGACTACAGTTTAGTACTGCTTTGTATCATGAGGCCAAGAAATTCCGTGTTGTTTGTAAATAGAATAAATGAAAGGCAATAAAAAATTTATTGAACAAAAAAACATTGTTTGGCCCCTAGTTTGTTGAACCAAATTGTTTCTGTAAGTTCAGAATACCTCAGATCCATTTCTTTTAACAACCAGTTATTAATAATCACATCCATCATTAATAGTTGCTTAATGCTTGCACCTGGGGAGGTACTAATGCTTAATAGCAGTCAGATACTGATGCCGTGCACTGACTGTTGTTTCCAAATTCTTCCGACTGAGTTCCAAAACTGTTCATTGTTTTTGTTTTCCAATTTCCTTCATCGACTGCTACTAACCATTAGTCGTTAGTTGTATTTTTATCTCTATTTCTCCTGTTAACCGGTTTTGTGGGAGCGGGCTTCTCCTTCCCGTGTCCAAATCATGATGGAGGGCTGTCATGATTTTATTGCATTCCGTAGATGGTGTCGATCAGTATGTCAGAATTAAACATGCTTGTTTTTTATTAGTTGTGATTAGTTTTCATGTTGTCATTAAGCCGTCACTAGCTGGAACTAATCTCTTCTCTATCTTTTCTTTCTTTTTTTTGTTTTGTTTTGTTGTTTTTTTTTTTTGTTTTTTTTTTTTTGTTCCTAACCACCCAGCCGCCACCGGCAACTAACCTATGACCTTCTGACCTCTGAACTCTTCACCCAATGATGACCTGACCATGCCTGCCTGCTGATCAGTTAACTGGTAATCGCCTTTGCTTGCCTGTCTTCAGTGCAGCGAGCTGGGGCACTTGTCCGTTCGTCTTACCATCTAACAAACAGACAAAGAAATTGTTGTCCTCCAACTCCGCTTTTTTGTGTTCTCCTGTCTGGGTGAAAGTGGTTCTAGAACCTGCACTGAATAGTAGTAAAGCAATAAGGTCCAATTCATCCCTCCGCACTGATTATCCTCTAGCGTCCCGCCCCAAGCGAACGGTAAGGAGGCCTCGCACGAGATGGAGACAGATGTCCCTTAACTACCGATGACAGAGGCAGTTACTGTGAGAGACTTCTAGGAATATTTTTCTTCTCAAAAAAGAAGTCAAAGCTCTCTCTGAATGTACTGTGTGATGATGCATCATGCATGAACCTTTGGTCAGGGATGTCATTGGTGAAGGGATTCCAAAAAGTATTCAAAATTTGACATGCTGTTTAGTCACTACCAGTGCCCTCAAAGGGCGGAAGTTGCAGCCTTTTTTCTATTGCCTGCCAAATTGGATGTTTTAAAAAAAAAAAAAAAAAAAAGAGTGCCATGAAATACAGTGAATTTTCCGAACTACATCAATGCAGTGAACAAAACAGCAACACTATGAAAGCTAAATCTGAGTTTAAATTATTTTAACCATATTTTAATCTCCTTGGAAGATTACATGAGAACAAGGTACATGCATTATGTGTCACATTACTGGGCAAACTGTTCAAATATTTTTTTTAAACCTCCCTGTATAGAAAGAATTTCATTAAGGATGTAAAAGCCATGCTTGCCTATTTGCTGTATACATGTAACGAAATTGTAGATAAAGTGTAGTGCATTGAAACAAAATGAACAAAAAAGTAGATACTTTTACTATACAAGGGTGCTGGTGCAGAAAAAAAATATATTTTTGGAAATGTAGCATTTTATACTTTCAAGTGTTATAAAAAAAAGAAAAAAAGAACAAAGAAACCCTTTATTTCATTAAATGATTTTTTCTGGTGGTTGTCAAGAAACAAAAGACCAAAAGAGCCTTTTAGTCTTTCTTTTTTATTTTTTAAGTATTGGAATAAGTCTAAAGAAAAGGAAGTGCCTTATTTTCTTCATGGTCATTTAGTCAAATGTCTTGTATAATCATCTTCTCCCTCAGACAAGTTACTGCATGCCACTCAGTCGCCCAGTATGTGAAAAGAAGCTGTGAGGAAAGATAAATGATGAGTTGACCATATTAATTACCTGATTTTTGCCATATTAGTGTGATGTGACTTTGCCATAATTGCATTATGAAAAATATTTGCTAAGTTATTTGCTAAGTTTTTGTCAAATCAGCTCATAGTTACTTCCAAAACTCTACTTTTCAAATCAGAGCTAATACACTACTTGTGCAACGTAAACCAAAGTTTCTGTGATACAGACTGTCTTATTCTAACTTAGACTATTAGCTGAGAAATGTTGGTAGAGCTGGAAGTATTTCATTTTTGTTCATAGATGGAGACAAGTTTTCTTGACTTTGGTTGGAATATATATGCATCAGACATAGTAGACTTCAGAGTCATCCAGAAAACTAGTGTTCCGTGGATAACGAAAAGTGCTTAGCTAGTCCTCAGTTATGGTCTGAGCATGTCCCCCATTTTTGTGAGCAGTTTCTGCAGTGTCAAGCAGTAAGCAAGTTATTTATTTTTCAGCTCTCCTTTGATTAATGTTAATCTGCCTACTGGCTTTCTTTCGCAAGATAAGCAGGAGGGGGACATCAGTTATTTGTTTGAAGCCCAGCTATGCTGTATTTTTAACCCTTACTTTCACACAAGATTGATATAGCTTGGCAATCACAGGAGTTGAAGCTGTTGAACGCACAGTATTGGAATCCAAAAACATTAAGTATTACTTTGTGTGGAGCTCAAAACTAAGCTTGGCAAATATCAGGTGATAACTTTACTCCCCTTCTTGTCAACTTACTCTCCTCCTGCAGATCTTCACAGCTTCCAAACGAAAGTTCAATGGTAAGCTAAGAGGGCTTACATTTTAAGCACCTGCATGGTGACCTCATCTAACATCATCTTGTCTCACCTGGAAATAATTATCAGTTTATTTACTATGCAATAGACATTCATCCTTTTGTATTCAGCTAGCTTTTTGTTTATTGTACCACCGGCTTTGTCTTCCTGTTACACATACAGTTGTTGATTTTACTTACAGTATATACTGTGCCATTTTGATTCTTTTTTTGGTTGGTTGGTTGAATAAACTTGCGACACTCGAACATTTGAAGAGAGATTTGCTAAAACAATACCAGTATTTGATCCAGTTTCATCTCAACTATGATAAAACCTGGACATTTTAGATGTTTATCAAAGGTCTTTTATTGGGAGGGAGGGGAAGTATGTGAAACAGATGCGTGACATGTGAAAGTAATGTTTGCTCTGAACAAATTTTCTGAAAACTTAGTTGACAAAATTTTGGATCAACTTAGGAAAAAAAAAGCATGACTTTTGAAATCTCTGAATGCCTTGGTTCTCAGTATTATCATTCTTTAATGACTTTTTCTTTATTAAAATAAGTAGTTTTAAGACTTCTTTCTGACAGTATTATGTAATTTTTTTTTAGAGTGGGTAGATGGGAGTGTCGCTTGTATGTAACCGTACAGATGACATGTATTTGTCTGTTCTTTATTATCTTAGTAGTTTCATGCTATGTATGTACCATAACCAACCTATTGCCTATGAGAAACATGTAAGATAATGTATTTACAGCCATTGTTACAAGTTTATAATGTATTTTTCTATCTTGTTTTATATGTATGTTATATAACATTCAAAAAGAATTTTTTTCCTGATTGAGAAAAAAAGGATACAAAATGCAAAACCCACAATTTTGATAACAGAGAAATTGCCAATTGTTTTGCAGTACTTTATTATACTGGGAGTGTTGTCTTTCTTGGGCTTTTAGTTAGCTACTGGATGAATACATTAGACATATTTGGGTTTTAGTTGGGTTTTTACATAGCTTGCATTTTAATTCTTTGGTTCTTTGCTGTTTCTATTAACCCATAGCATTATTTTAATAAATGTTATAATACCAACCTACTAACTCTGGACTATGTCTGTTTATTAACCATTACATGTTTAATTAAAGTAAACGAATAAAGACGGAAGAATGTAAAGTCTTGAGTTACTGGACTAACCCTGAAGAACGTGACCACAGATAACACAACGTGACTTGTTTTTATGTTGTTTGTCGGCTGACATTCTGCACACTACTATTAAGTTGGCTTTGGTCGTTCTGGCCTTTTACCTTGGGGAATAGGTGCCAGTAGATAAGGGAACAAAGTAGCTTTTTTTTTTTTTTTTTTTTTTTTGAGGCATTCTTGTAGTCTTGCCACTTGCCTTTCAGCATCTGCATTACTAATTCCACACTTTCTTTTTCTTTCTCTAAAACAATTACTGTCGGCTCGCAGCAAAAGAGCAAAGATGCCAGTGTATTGGTAAATCATGATGGTGTACAGAAACCAGTTTGATTCTTTGTTGAACCATTCAGAGGTTGCGGTTAATCTTGTTGCAATTTGTGATTTGTTGGCTTGGGCACCTGTTGCATCATGGTACATTTCCAAGCACAAAAAACATCTAGATGTGATTAGTTAGCAGTACGTTGAAATACAAAATCTTATTTTATTCCCTTGCCAAAAGTGCCTTATTTTCTTCATGCCGTGCTATTTTTATGTAATATTTTGTACTTCTGCTATAGTTTAGCAGTATTGCCTAGCTCAGGGGAGTACAATTTCTATAAGCCAAAGGTCAGAACGGATCATTTCCTAATGACTGTAGAAAGTATAAAAACACACCTTTCACTAAATTTCCAAGCAACAGCCGTTTCAAATTCCATGTCTGCCTCTATGTAATCTTTGTCCCTGCGGATGACTGTAACAACATGAATGCAGGGAATTGAAATGGTGAAAATGCTGTTTTGATTGTACCTCTATGCAGATGATTTTTACGGAAACGTTTCTCTTGCCACTTCTGTTGTCTGAGGCTCCTTTCCACAGCATGGGTAGTCCACCTAGATTTGCAATCTTAAGGGGAACAGTCTTTACAGCTAATGTCAAGGGAGACTGTTGATGTAGATTACACTTCAGATATTGACAGCCTTGGTGAAAAATCCCATTTATTTTCATGTATATAATAAAAAAAAAAAAAAATCAGATAAGGAGATTTTTCAACATTTATGATGTTTCAAACTATGCATCTCGAAATCCATGCAATATAAAATTTTTAAAAGTTCTTCCAATATCGATAATAATTGAAATTGAATGCATCTTTATTTTATGGAAGAAAAATAAGTGTGCTATGATGAAGATTTTTGTTTTATGAGGATGTGTAGCTCTCAGTTTGTTCTACAGAAACTCATAGGTACAGTTAGATTTCTATCAGTATATTTAGAATAGTTTCACTTGTACAGAAATTTGAACAGATCACAAATATGCTGCTATCCTAAAAGTCAGTTACAGGTAGATGATGAAACAACAAAAAGAGCATTTTCAACAGATAACATTAGGAAACTTTGATTAAGTGATGGCACGAGTGTCATTTCAAAGTCACTAATTTATATCCTTTGAACATTTCATCAGAGGTGTATGTTTAAATTCTGTGAAGCGTTCTCCAGTGTAAGTGAAACTATTCAGATGGGATAAATAATTGATGTTATGTATTGAAATATAGTTCCATTCCTAAAACTATTACTTTTCTTCAATGTTTCTAATGCTTTCAATTTTTTATTAGATGTGAACTACTGTCATACTTGGTCCACAGTGCATTTTCATCTCATTCTTTAAAGTCCTGAGAATTTCCCTAAATTCTGAAGTATTTTAAAGCAGAAAGAAAGCAAAACAATGGAAACCCTTAAAATCCAAATTTTATAATAATTGCTTTTGACCATCAAATGCATTTCTCAGTTTACATTAAGTGCCTGCCTGAACATTTGTTTTATACTTTGCTTATTGAAGAGAAACAGACTATTTTTAGAACTGTATTTGTGCCTTCAGTATTGCAGCATCACTGAAGCTAGATTGTTCTTTATTTTATTCCGTGATTAAATTCTCTTTACATTTGAAAGATCTTATATTCAAGTCATGTATAGAGTTGCTGGTCTATCCAGTAATGTGGATTATTTTATTTTTTTTCCTTGTAAATAGCTCAGAGTATAAGCGTATGTATATGCTTATATATGCTATATATATAAGAATATAATGCCTTTTAAAATAAAATCTGAGCAGTGCTATTGATTTCTTAAGTGAAATGTTGTGCCAAATTATAACAAATTTTATTTCTCTGATATTTTTTTCTGTTAGCAATCTAGGAAATACTTTATGATAGAGTCTTCAGGGATGTCTTTCAGATATTTTTTATGAAATGTGCTGACAATATTGATATTTATTTGAACAGACCTCTAAAAAGTATGTAAAAGATCACGTAATGGTTTATTTCCAGATGGACTCTTTGAGGGGGACCACTAAAAAGCTTTCTGACCTGAAAATGCAGGGAAGCATTGAAGTGTTTTGCTGTCTATTAAGAGATATTAAGAGATCATTTTAACTTGGGAGAAGCATGCGTACAAATAATTTAAGTTTCATATAGTCATATTTGGATAACAGTAGCAGTCACTGTAACTAGCACATTGTACAGAATGAAATCTGAATAACACATTCCTATGGCGAAAGGACATAATCATTATTGGAACTTGTCTTGTTTTGAATATATTTGATATATTTTCCTAAAGCACTATTAATGAAATACCATTCAAATAACACAAGCAGTAACATTAACACATGGTAATCAATGTTGAATCAAACTGGTTAACAAAAGTACAGTGCTCTTCCTTCTATGTGCCTGCGCACTAATTGCAGGTGGTTTGGTTCTGCATAGGAGTGGGTGGGAGGCACAGCAGGCGGTGACTTGCAGTGCTAATTCCTTGCAGCTGGGATGTCCATCTGACAACTGACTAACAGGGAGGAACCTGACTCCCAAGGTGGAGATTAGCTGAGATCTGAATCTCATTAGAAGAATTAATTTTAAAAAGTATACATACATACATATATGCTTCTACTTGTATTATGGCAGTTTGTGTGAAACACTTAAGGTTTTGTTTGTGCAAAATAATGTATTTGGGGGTGGGGGGGGGGAGGGAGGGTACATGGACATTGCCAAAACACATGTAAATAAAACACCAATTATGACTGTACATTATGTGCAATAAAATAACTGGAAAAAGTGCATGTACTTTATCCTCAAAAGCAAATTGACAGCTCTCAAAGCTGTAGCTATAGTTTTATTTTCTGAAAAAGTTAAATTTTATTCTGTATCTAAACAGCAGAATAAAGAATGTACATTTTTCACACTTCAATTTTCATTAATGCTTTTAGCACTGTTATGAAAGTTGTCACATGCTGAAGAGACTTAAATTTTCATTAAATTTTCCAGGATAATCAAGGACAGCTTATTGGCTATGCTGTGTTATCTGTGTAACTGTAAATGAGACAAGTGCATTACTTATCATAAACATGAAATACACATTTTGATTATAGATTTGCGGATGCACCACTTTCATAAATTTCCTGGCGATGACCAAGTGATGATGATGTTACCGTGATTCTTTAAGCATAGCTGCTGCAAATGTTGGTGCAAAAACAGAAGAGAAGTACTTTGTACTAAAGCTAAAGTTTTGGTTTATTCTGGTCACTGTCACCCTGGCTCATGTAAATAATCTAGTGAGAAACATATTTTGGAGAAGAAATTGTCTTTTAAATCCTTCATTGGTACGTATGCATTGATATGTATACCTCTTCATTATTTAACTGTCCTGCATGACATCTCGGTTGCCAAATTGGAGAAAAAAAATGGAATTGATGGATGGACCACTCACTGGATAAGGAATTGGCTGGATGGTCGCACTTGGAGAGCTGTGGCCAGCGTTTCATTGTGGAGACCAGTAATAAGTGACATTTCTCAGGGACTGGTGTGCTGGTACAGGTGCTATTTAAGATCTTTGTAGGCAATGTGGACAGTAGGATTGAATGCACCCTCAGCAAGTTTGCAGATGACACCAAGCTGAGTGGTGCAGTGAGCACACTAGAGGGAAGGAATGCTATCCAGAGAGACCTGGACAGGCTTGAGAGGTGGGCCTATGGCAACCTCATGAAGTTCAACAAGGCCAAGTGCAAGGTCCTGCACCTGGGTCAGGGCAATCCCATGCACAATTAGAGGTTGAGCAGAGAATGTCTTAAGAGCAGCTCTGAGAAGATGGATTTGGGAGTGTTGATTGATGAGAGATTCAACATGAGCTGGCAATGTGCACTTGGAGCCCAGAAGGCCAATCATATCCTGGGTTTCATCAATAAAAGCATGACCAGTAGGTCAAGGGAGGTGATTCTGGCCCTCTGCTCTCGAGAGTAATGTGGAGTGGAGTACTACATCCAGTTCTGGTGCCCTCGACACAAGAAGGACATGAAATTTTTGGAGCGGGTCCAGAGGAGGGCCACAAAGATGATCAGAGGGTTGGGGCACCTCCCCTGTGAGGGCAGGCTGAGAGAGTTGGGGCTCTTCAGCCTGGAGAAGGCTTAGGAGACCTTATAGCTGCCTTCCAGTGCCTGAAGGGGCCCTACAGGAAAACGGGGGAGAGACTTTTTATATGGACAGGTAGCAACAGGATGAAGGGAAATGTCTTTAAACTGGAAGAGGATAGATTTAGACTAGATACTAAGAAGCAGCTCTTTATTGTGACAGTGGTAAGACAGTGGAACAAGTTGCCCAGAGAGGTTGTGGATGCCCCCTCCCTGGGGACATTCAAGACCAGGCTGGATGGAACTTTGAGCAACCTGGTTTAGTGGGAGGTGTCACTGCCTATTGCAGGGGGGTTGGAATTATATCTCAAAGGTTCCTTCCAAACCAAATCATTCCATGATTCTATGATAATTTATTTACTGGAGTGATTAAGTCCTCCTACCTCACAATTTAAATAAAAATCTGTGCTTCAGAAATAAGTGGAGAATAGGGAAGCCAAATGCAACATCTGTAGGAGTCTGGCAGAAAAGGGCAGGGGAGGCTAAATATCAGTGTTTAGGTACACCGTTCTAGAAAGAATGAAAGATCTACTGTAATTAGCGTTCAAAGACTTCTTCCATCACAAACCTCAACACACTGGTGACATATAGTTATTTCTGAACTAGTTTTAATCTTGGTAGTTAATTGCAGTAAAGCTGTAGAGATCTTGCTGGGCTTGGCAGAGCCCTTGAGATCTTTGCTGTTACTTTGTATGTAAACCCCAGTTTGTGTGCTGCAGCCCTGGCACACCGAAGTGTGGGCACACCCTCACTTTCTGTTCTGTCTTTGACTGTCTAGCATATATGCACTGTGCAAAGTCATTCTTTATCCACCCATAGAAAACAGAATTATGATGATCTGTGTCTCCTGCGCCATGAGAATTCAGTCAGTCCTATCTGTGATCATGTTTGCACTTGCAATTGTTTTCCTTTGGTCTACAAATCTATGTTAGATGTGAAAATTGTTGACTGAAATACTTCTACCAGTAGAGCTGACTATTAACCTACAACTGTTTTCTTCGTAAGTGTTTTGGTATGCTTGTGGCTGGTGGTTTCACCACTATATTTCTTCTCAATACTTTTAATATGATTACTGTAATTCCCTCGAGGAAATACAAACCATTGTCTTTACCTAAATGAGAGTATTATTACCGGTGAGTGTAAAATGCAGCATCTGAAATGATTCCTTTTACTTCGGAGTTCAAGTCTACCATTGAAAGTAATATATTGAGTTCTTAGTAAAAACATAGGAAATTGACAGCCCATTCATTCTGAGTTGATCTCCTGAAAATTATCAATGATGATAAACCAGATAAACTTCCCAAGTTATACATCTTGAACTATTTGTTATAAAATAGTAGAACATAGTTGCCTTTTTTGAATTTCTATCACTGCATTTTCAGAGTATTTCTATCCGCAGCAGCAAGCAAGGTTGACTCCTTTGAGTAGTAAACCCAGAGGTGAGGTTCAAGAAAAACACAAAATAATGTCGCACCTCTCAACATCATGTCATTTCAGCAGCTCTTCAGTAAATGAAATCAAAATTTTCTAAATGAAGTGTCACTGAAATCAAAAATCTAAATTTTATCTGTTTGTCAATCAGTGATACAGCCAAGGGGCTAAGGAGAGAAATGGCTTTAGTTACTGGGACCTTTTCAGAATGAATTCTGTTGATTTCAGTGCACCGAGAGCAGTGGTAATTTTACTGTCTGAAACTAAGAATGTCCCAGCTCCTTTTGCAATAGGCCAATCATGAAGCAAGCAATTGTCTGGGTGCTACTTCTGGTTTGCCTTCATAGCATTTTAAATTACAAAATACAGAATCCTGAACCCCCATATTTTGTATCCAAAGTTTGTTTGTTTGTTTGTTTGTTGTTTTTTTAATCATGAAAGATGAATCAGACTCGAACTTGTAAGGCAGTGTTTTGAAAGAATATTTTTTTTAATTGAAGTTATTACTGTAAAAAAGCAGGTTCAGCAAGCAAGAGTAAAGATACTGGGAACACTCTTTTGGAGTTTCACTGTAGGATACACATTGGAAATGCACAATGTAATAATATCAGTTGTGTGCATCTTTCAGACTATGATTTTAAGAATTTGTTGCAGTGATGTACATTGTGCAGTTTAGATTGCAGAATGACAAGATACTGCATATGTATATGCCGCTTTCTGGAGCACAGCCTCTTTCAAATGAATCTTTTAAGGTCTTGGCCTCGGATGTTATGGAATATATGGTAAAATCAGGGTGCAGGGAATGTAGGGGGTTGGTTTTTTTTTTTGTTTGGTTGGTTTTTTTTGCTAGCCTACCTGTTAATCTCCAGAAGTTTAAGCATCTCTCTTACCAATTCTGGGATGTTGTTATGTTAATTAGCATGTCAAAATCCATGTCCTGTTTTTAACACAGGTGCCATCTGAAGACCTTCACATGCATGTTCTTCTAGGGCATCTCTGGGTCATTTCATAGAAAGCAGATCTAGTACTGCAAAGAAAAGGAGGCCACAAGGCCATTACTTGCATGCTCTTGGATGACTTCTCCCATATAACCTTAGTGATGAGATAATTTTGATTCTTTCCCTGAAAGGCAATGAATGAAGCAGATCTTCTGTGGGATTCAGCTTTGTTTCTGAGAGAAAATAGGAAACGTACTCCTTTGAGGATTGAAAGAAGATAAACAATCATGTTAGAGCTTTGAATTCTGTCCTGAGCAGATGAGTAAAAGCAGTTTGGACTTCAAATGAGTCAGGAGAAGGAAACAAATGTAAACAAGAGAAGCACTCTCAAGAAGCCCGTGCTATGTTAACAAGAAGTTCATCAGAGACTGTAGGTTTGAATATTAAGTGAAGAAAATTGAAATTATCTCAGTCCTTGAAGAGCTGATTTGCCGTACCTCCCTTTTATCTTAATCAAACTTGTTAATTTGTCTATTGGAAATCTTTCCCTTTTTCAGCCTAATTCGAATTTCACATCATTTTCTTCTGATGTTTTGCCCTGCCCCCCACTGTGCTGTCTTACATTTCATACTCAAAAGTTTCCCCTAGTTAGGATGGCCAGCTGGTACTGTTCATTCTTGGGATAGAAAGACTGCAAGCAACATTTTAGCCCAAAATCAGAAATCGCAAAATGTGAGACTACTGAGGAAGCCTGTTTAAATCTCCGTGTCTCCATCCACCTAGACAGACAGCGGAATGTCTCAATGACAAGGGCACAGAACAAACACTTGGAACACCTGGGTTTGAGGTATTTCTTGCAACACTGATAATTCATGCAATTCTGGGCAAATGCCTTGCAGCCACACCACAAAAGCACAGTCATCTGAAGCAGAAATTAAGCATTATTCAGTTAACAGCACAGGTAGAGTGTGATTACCTAGGTTTTCAGTATTAAAGTTCTTTTATGTTATTCCACAAATTAAAGCTCCATCACCTTACCTTCTTTTGGCCATATTTAGTGACAAGGAAAAGAAAATGGCTGGCTCACAGACAGCATTCCTGCTGGAGTGCACAGCGGATGGGCTAGTCCCAGCGGCTCGGCTGGTTGGGCATCTCCTTCTGCTTGCTCCACCTGCACAGCCTCTGAGGGCTCCGTAGAGCCACTTGTGAATTCTTCTCCCTAGCTCTTCATAAAGAAGCTCAGCACTGTTTCACTCAAGTCCCTTTGTTGCTGTGTTCTGAACCCTTGTACCTCAGGTCCCCATCTGTGCAGTGAGATTAACAGGAGCACTGTAGCAGCGCCAGGTGTGGATAAATGTTTGAGACTGTGAAGTGCCTAGACAGAACAGAGCTGAGTTTCTTGTATTGTCACAGTGTACGAGGGCCTTATTGAATGTACTTGAAAATAAAGCACATAAGCAAAACAAAATAGTTTTGACTTCTTACTTAATCAAACCCACAGAACAAAAGGCCTGCACAACTTCTCAACCATCTGAGTCCCATTTTCAGAGCAAATTACCTCGGTGGGTATCAGCAACACTGAAGATGGCTGTCTCTTGCTTTGGCTTGGTTGGGGCTCATCACTGCCTCTGTGCTGCAGCTCTGCATGGACTGAGCCACATCCCACGTTCTCTCTCAGCACAGCAGAGGAGAAACAAAGGGACAGATGTAGCTGAGGGGACCTGCGCTGCATTGTCTCCTAGCTGATGGAACACAACAGCACGGATATGGTTGGTGCTTGTGAACAGCAGCAAAACAGGTGTAGCTGGATAGTGCTGCAACCTTAGTGGTGAGAGGTGGAATTTCACAGTACGATGTAGGAGATGGTTGTAGTAAAGGAGTATCTAACACATCACATTTAACTTGTTGGACTTTTTGTATCATCAGACAGCACAACACCAAGATTGCCTACGTTTTCAACTGCTTTTCAGGTAATGACATGGCTGCTCCCAAGGTCTCTCTGGTGCTCACAGTATGCTAGAGCCAAGCACACAAATATTCTCACGTGTTAGAGGGCTCAGGTTGTACTGCTTTGAGCTTTTGACTAACCAGAGTTATCCCTACAATGCAGAGATGACTCAATACATGATGACCTTTACAAATGCAGTTCTATTATAATACACAGTAAGCTCAAGGAGCTGGAAAAGATGGAGCGAGACAGCATTCTGCATTATTCCCTAACAACGCCATGCAAGTATTACTGGGTGCAGGAGAGGATACTCGTGACATATGCCATTTGAGATTTGAGCTTAAAATTGGATGAGCTTTTTTTTAATCCCTTTCTGTGTTCTGGGCACTGCCTTTTACTTAGTTAATATCACTCATCCTTGACTGTGTTTGGGAACAAAAGTTCGGATGAAAACACCAGACCTCTTGTGAAATCACCTCTTCAGTTCTCAGGTTACCATATGATTTTTGAAACTGAAATGCCTTAAAATAATTAACTTTGCTGCAAGAACAACAACTCTTGTAGCCTCAGGCTTGTAGCTGTGAGCAGCTGCACTTGGGATGCTGATTTTGCAGTGAGCTTTCTGCTTGCTTTTGAGGGAAAAAGATAAATACTCCTTGTGAAAGACAGGACTTTGGATTTCTAAAATAAGAGCTGTTGTTAGCAGATAGGTATAAAGCAAAATCAGGAACACCAAATCAGTCATACCACTTGTCTCAACAAAGGCCAGCATTGGCTGATTTATTCTTGTGCTCAAGATAATTCAGCTGGCAACCGAACGTTCTGTTGACCAGCTTCTGCAAGTAGGGGAAGGTGAGAAGCGAGGATTTAGTTCCTCAGTCAGGTCTCTCTTAAGCTTTTATCTCATTGAAGTAAACATCTGTGTTATGTTGGCTGTCATGTACATCACAGTGATAATCATAAATTATACAGATGAAATAGAACTTTCACTGATTCTAGATTTGTCTTCTGAGTTGCCTCTATGAAGTAACCTTGAAATAAATGGTTTCCACTCTGGCAAGTAAAATGAATGACTGAAATAGTGACTTTTTAGGAGGGACTGAAGTAGTAAATAACTCTGCCTCAGACCAATTTCTCCCTTGTCACCCTCCTCCCCTTACAGTTTGCTGTCACTAATCCCTGTGAGCTATAATTTGCCCCTTGGTCCAAGAATCCTTCGGGTGGAGTCAGTGGGGTCCTCATCTGCATAATTTGCAATGTGCACAGACTGATCCATCAGGGCAGGCACAATCAGTCATTTTAGCTTCATGATCTCTGGAAAATGACTTGCCAGTAGAATGCTGGGCACATTTCTGGTGCTTTGCTTTTTGCTTTTTTTTTTTTTTTTTCCTGTCCTTCCTACAACTCTTCATTTTCTCTCACATTTTTCTACACTCCCACCCACCCCACTACAAGAGTCAGAACAGCAGAGCTCTCATAAGCAATGCTGATGTGCTTTCTTCTTTTGAGGGATCCCACTGGACACCAGGCAGCATCTCTTTTGCTCTCAGTGTTCCATCTGCATCAAGTCTCCTCGCTGATGGCAGCTCTGGAAAGGGAGAACCCCCTCGCAAAAGCAGGGAAGAAGTTGCATCAGTGGCTGGTAGCAACAGGAGAGTCTGGTTGTGCCGGTGAGTCAGCCCTACCACATGCTCCCCTTGTGTATTCCAGCCACATGCATGCATGTGCAGACAGGGAAAATTCCAAGCTTTGTTTGATTTTCTGAGAGGAAAGGACCTGCCTTTCTGCCACTGCAGTCTCAGTTCACTCAGAATTAAATCCTATGAAAAAGAATTAGTAAAATCTGAGGATGAAATGCTTCTGTTCAGTCCCTCATCTTGCTCTTCTCACAGGGGAAAAAGGAGCCATTTATGGTTTTTTTTTTGGTTTTTGGGTTTTTTTTAATTACCAGATTTGATGTTTCTATAATGGGCACCAAACACAAGGCTTTCTCCTGTACTGCTACCTATGTGCTTGCATATAAATAGCACTTTTGTTTCATGAGTTGGAATAATGGCTAAAGAGATGTATCAACAGCGCAGCATCTCTCTTGGTTTTTTTTCAGATCCAGTATGCCTGCAGTTAGAAAAATCCTACATATGCTTTGGCTTTGAGCTGAAGCTCACCCTGCACAGAGGTGTAACACAGGGCAGAGCCCCACACCAACCCTGTTCAGCTGGGGCTTCCAGATTGCCTCAGAGAGGTGCAAGAATCAAGAGGCAGCTGCTTCCTGTTCATGGGTAAAGGCACATAAATAATGCCTTTATGACTCAGGTATGTCCTGAAATATATAACCTGGCAGCAGACAATTCTCCTTTATCGTGCAGATAGTTGTTCTGAACCACATGGCTGCTAAGTCATGAAATATTAATGGACATGCAAATCTTCTCTTCTGTATCACAAGCTTTTCTGTGTTCTTGACCTCTGACTTCCTTTAATCATCTCCTGGGTGTGTGGTCTGTTACTATTCTGAGATATCTTGTGAACAGGGCACAGTAATTACTTGATCCCTGCCTGCTGCAACAGCCTTTTTGAAAAGAAAGTGGATAGCTTGAGAAGGGAGGCTTCCTCCTCACACAGAAATCAACCCCACCTGCTTGCTTCACAGTGTTTCTCTTTTGGTGGCCTGAACGCAGATCCACTGTGTTTGGTGCTATTTTTAGGACTTGAAAAACAGCATTTTTGGTTTATCACCTGTTCCTCTGTAGATTAAATACAGTTTCTAATCAGATATTCTTTTCCGTCCTCTCCCTTTCCTACTAATGTTGTTTAAGCCGTCCCTATAAACAAGATACAGTTCTGATCAGCAGGAGTTTCATTGTGATTTGCTACAAGCAGGCCCAGAGTTCTTCCAGCCAGCAGCTGCAGCACTATTACTTCTAGGGATATCTTATCCTTCTTCCTAATGCCCTGGGCAGCCTGCTCTAGTATTAAATGTGGAGGTTGGTGGCCCTGCCTGTAGCAGGGAAGTTGGAGCTTCATGATCCTTGAGGTCCCTTCCCACCTGGGCCATTTTGTGATTCTGTGATAATAACTAGAGGCTGAATTAATGCCTGACACATGATTTCATTTTAAGAACTGTGTCACGTATTTTTGGCAGAAATCTCCTTTCTCTACTTATTCTCTAAAAATAACAATTTTACCATTGTGTGGAATTGTGCAAATGTTTCCTAGCTCCCTGCCAGACGTAGGAGAGGTGGGTGATATGCTGTGAGGGTCTGACAACCAAAGGAGCAGCTGCTGTACAAGCAATGGGGTGAGAGAGAAGAGCGATCATGGAGGAGTGTTTGCCATACGGAAGCTATTTCAGTAAGTCAGCACGGTGAAAGCATAGTCACGATGCAGTTTTTAAAACAGAACTTGTAGTGAGTGCCAGCAGCTTAGAGTAGCACAAGGACAATAGTGACCACACAGTTAGTACAAGGTTATTGAATACTGACCTACAGAGGTTTCTGATTTCTGGAGTAACAGCCCAAAGCAACGCTTTTTAAAATGACAGTTTCACGTAGACAAGGACTTGGGGAGGTAAGTGGAGGTTAAAACATTCCTTAAGGAAGCAGGGAAAAGGTGCCCGCTTTGTAACATTTGGGGTAGGTCGGAAGAACTTTTCTCAGCCTCTGCCATTCAGATGTCATTCAGCGTGTGCCATTTCTGACAGCTGGGTGTCAACCTGAGGAGTCCACGCCCTGTATTTTCAAAGTTACAAAGACATCTATGTCTGAAACAGAAAAGACAGTATATTCCTCCTGGCCCTCCTGCAGTGTGTGGTATGTCAGAGTCCCTCACTGTTGTGTCCAGCCACGTAGGTTGACTCCTACATGTCCAAACAGCCACCTGAGCCTAGCTGCAGGTGCTGCTCTCCTTTAGCCTGTGAAGTTGTGACTTGCCTTTGGAGAGAGCTGAGCTCTGATCAGCTGAACAGAGGGAGGAGTGAGTAATCCTCTTTTACCTGGCTTTGTAGCCCAGCTGTGAGTCAGCCTAATGAGCAGTGCCAAAAGTGCTGACCTGCCCATCTTGTACTTTCTTCACTTGTGTA
Source organism: Perdix hodgsoniae (assembly GCA_035772895.1). NCBI lineage: Eukaryota > Metazoa > Chordata > Aves > Galliformes > Phasianidae > Perdix > Perdix hodgsoniae. Next base: position 3,881,741 of record JAPSGF010000056.1, on the reverse strand, counting down.
GTGAAGTTTTGGTATGCCCCAGTGCTAAGGTTTAGGCAGAGAAAACCCCAGGACAAGGGTTTTATTGCAAGTCTTGCTTGTAGAATATGTATGAATGAACAAGCACTCAGTGCGAGTAATTAGGCTGGCTTTCCTCCCTTGTCAGCTGCTACGGGCAGCTTTAAGGGCAGCTCACCCTAGATTAGGAAAAATATCTAAGACAAATGGGAAGAATCACTCACCCCCTTCTCTGTTACCTGCCCAGGTTCCCCCTGTAATTAGCTCAGTTGGGCACAAATCCTTGAGACAGAAAAATCTGAGATGGATGTGACTCACACTAGACCTCCTGTAAAGACCATGGCAGGTAGATGTGGTAGACAGCCAGGTTCTAGTCCTATACCAAAGTCTTGAAACAAGACTATCCCTCCTCAGCTGTCACAGAAACTTCTCTGCCTTTTTTGTCTCTGCTTTAACAAACAGAAGTCTGGAAGGTAAAAACTGTGTACACAGAGCAAGCTGTTTTCCCCCGTCACCTCATGAATTGTGAGGCTGACCTGCTCTGATAACCACAGCCTTCTGAGCCCTGTGAATTTTCTATTGCGTGAGAAGAGGGGGACTCCTCAACACCCAAATCCTGAATTAAAAAGCAAATGGAAGTGAAAAAGCTCTTGCTCAGAGGTAGTAAGAGGCAAGAGAATGAATTTTTCAGCTGAGATCATATTAGTGGAATTATTTCCAACAGTCTGTATATTCCTTATATTTATAATTTATTATTAACAGTCTGAGAAGGAGAAAAATAACTCATTAAACAATCTGCAAGGCATTCATAAGACATTATTGTGATCAAGTCTCAGGGAAACACATTAGGCTTCACAAATATATTAAGTTTTATCTACCCAGTTAAGTCATTTTACATAAAAAGTGAAACCTAATCCAACAAATCTGTCTCTGTAGCTGCTGCTCAAGGGAAAACAAGTTCAGATCCACCATAATCTGAGTAATAGGTTCAACACCAGCTCCCGTTTATCAGAGGGAAAAGAATAGTTTCATCTCATAGTTTCTGCAGGCTGCCCCAAGCTTATCTGCTCCATGGTGGCCAGGCATCAGAGCAGAACAAATCATGGAGTCCCCTTCCCAAGGGCTGCAAAGCTAGATGCCTCACCATGATACCCCTCTCCTCACTGCAGGAGCTGCGTTGACACTTTCCCAGATGTGAATTGTCCATACCCAGACTTGAGAAAAAAGATGAAAAAAGTGGAATTTCTCCCTTAGCACAAATGTGCATTCTTCCTCCACTCATCAACAAAGCAGTAACATGCTACTCTGTCAGATTCACCCCTTGGAAACTCCTCTCCAAAATCAGACATTTAATAAACTTGCCTCTAATGGTGCTACTACTTAGTGAGATGTTTTGTTTTTTTTTTTTGTGGAAGTCAGTGCTCACCAACAGCCCCATACTTTGCCTTCCGAATCTCTGCTGTCTGCTTGTTCTCTGCAGTGAAAATCCTGTATGGGGAATAACTTGAGGAATATCTGGGAGCAGTGAAGCCTTCAAAGGAAAATTCTTGGGAAGCTGGAAGTACAGAAGGATGGAAAATATAATCTTTCTCATTTCAGACGAACTTCCACCTTCCTTGAGATTCCTGAGATTCTGATTTTCAGAGCCATTTTTTCAGGCCATGAAACATCAGGGGAGCCTTTATTCTACTTTATTCTAAGTAAAACCTACGTGAAAGTAGCACTGCTCCTGATCCCACAAGGAGATGCTACGCACCCTAACTCTTGAGTTTGTAATCCTCTCGGCCGATGCAGCCAAACCGCCTTTGTCTGGAGGTAATGACTGTGCCCTGACTGCTATGTAGAGCATAGGGGAAGCAAGACACTGTAGGAATTGGCCAGGGGGCACCCTAGCTGCTCTCCTGAAGGGAGAAATCTGAGGTCAGCAGGCACAGGTGACAGGCATAGAGGCAGCCCTGGGTCAGGTTGATCACAAGTTAGCAAAAAGGATGGCACAACCATCTGCATGAGGTAGAGAAGTCACTCCATGCTTCATGGATACAACACCTGTGATGGGGCAGGCAATTTTCTCTCACTAGCAGAACCAGCAGCAGGAGACTATGCAGGGAGGCCATCAAGGGCTAAAGGGTTAGAAGAAGGCTCCAGCAGGCCCCTTCTGAAGGGGGGCACTGATCCATGTAAGAACACCGTGAATGTTCCACAGTGAAATCACTCCAAAACCATTAGAGTACAGTATCTGAGCAAGCAGAGGAGGAGACAGAAAAACCGAGAACAGACATCCCAAGATGGACATTTTCCATGTGGGCAATGTGGAGAAGCAGGCCTTGGTCTGGGCACCTCCAGAGGATTCCACAAATGCCAATCACTCAGTGACAGGTCCTAGCTGGGAGAAGGCTGGAGGGCCACGGGAATTGCCTTGCTGCTGCAGGGAGGGTGCAGGTGATCTACAGTCAGCAACACAGAGAGCTGCAGGTCAGAAATTGTGCAGTCTTTGTGGTAGCATTGTTGGTTGACACCTCATCTCTCAGAAATGTGGGCTTATTTGACCCTCCCACCCAACCAACTCACACCCAGGTGTATCTGACTGAGAGCGTTTGAGCTCTCCATACTTCTCTCTCATCTTTCACCATGTTCTCAATTACCTCCCATTCCTCAGGCTTCCCATCTTGATTTATTTCCCTCTGCCCCTCCTGCTGACAGTTTGCACAGTATCGCCTCCCAGGAGATAGTTTGCCTTCTGCCTTACTCTAGCATACTTCCTGACTGTAACTGCAGTTCTTTTGTCCAACAGGTAGTTTTTCCTGAAAAAAAGCTGAAGACATATTGGACTGAGCTTGGAGCATTGCAGCATATTCCATGGAGAGACAAATCTCCTTTCTGCTAGAATGGTGTTGAGAAGGGAATTCCTCTTGATGTAAATGGAGAGCAGTTTTTGAACATATACTTTGGCACAAAATACACTTTCTGCAGGGATGCACTGAACCATGCAGCTGGGATGGTTGAATGATTTTTTTTTTCATTTTTTTAAGTTAACTTGGCCAAATTGTTACCATTTCACAAAAGCAGTTAGGTCCAGACAGAAGTGGTACACACCTGTATGGTGATGTGATCAGAGCTGTGAAGAAGGCCAAGTCTGCCTAAGACACAAGGCCCAAGTGTGCCTTAATGACTCTGTTAGGTATAAATCAGAAGGACTGTGCTATGAGTGGGGTTATATGGGCCCAAGTCAGGAACTCGTAGCAGTGAGGGAGAAGGCTGTGAAATAACAAAACAACACTGTCTAGTACTTCACACTGCTAATGAGACATGACTTGATAATGCTGATCTGCACTGCCAAACACAAGTGTAAACACAGCTCTATTTGCAAAGAAGGAAAGCACCATATCAGCCCCAAATACTCCCATTCTTTGGAGTGTATGGACAAAGTGCAGTGTTTTTTGGCTGACCAGAGTTCAAAATGCAATGCACTGGTCTAATTGAGAGGATAGAAACGCTACAGCTGCCTAATATTGGTGCTGGTGTGGCAGCAGAACTACTTTCAGATCATGCTACTCGTTACTGAAAGTTTTACTAAATAAGATTTTTTGAAGAATAAAATATAAGCACTCAGTATCCGAGGCAAGTGTGGTGAGGGGGGAGGATCAGAAATCGTACTGAAATCTATCAGTATGACAGCATGGCTTGGAAGTAAAATCCTCCAGAGTAAAGACAGTAATTCAGAAAAGCTTTAGAGTAAGTGAAGAAATGAAGATCTATGGGTTCACCAGAAAGGCTCCAAGTGATCTGATCTGAATATAAGATAGAGGAGGCACTTGCAGCAATAAGCAGCAAAGCAAGGAGGAAAAAACAACATAATAAACTGACAAAGTCCAATACCTTATTGAAGCTTGTCTTTTGTGTTGTTGCTTTTTTCTTTTTAGAAAAGAGGAATCCAAGCTGAGCAAAGCTAAGAGAAAATAAAACTAGAGAAGATAAAATGTCAGCCACTTTCCCCTTTGAATTTTGCAAGGCGTGACAATTGAAGAGGTAAGAGCAGATAACCAGAAAACATGTGTCAGAGAAGCCTTTTTTGAGAACCAATGAGTCCACAAAGTGGTCTGGGCAGAAAAGCAGAAGCCTTGAAAGACCAGTCTTTTAAAGATGCTGAATGATTTTGGGACATTGGTCTTCACTGCAGACTGAGAGAGAGAGATGCCATCCCAAGATGCTACTCTCAATCAGTTAAAACTGAGGAACTGTTGAGCTTGAGACTCTCACATGCCACCTGAATGCCACTGGCTTCCCTACAGACAGGTTCGTTGCCTTTTCAGAACAGTCTCTCATGGAATTTGTCATTATTTCCTGGATCTCAAGCAGAGGCTTATTGCCTGGTCTGTGTGATAGTTTCTAGATGATTTCCAATGGGTATGTAAGTAAAACTACGCATTACATAGTGGATCTCTTTGTTTGTAAGAAAAAATGAAGCCCTTTTTTTAATCATTTCCTTTTTTTGTAACAAAATCAGTTGAAACTAACATGTCTTGATACCCACTGAAGTTGATGGTAAATACCTCATCACCTCTATGAGTTAGAGCTAAAGCACAGCTGCCACTAAAAGAGCTCACTGAAAATTGCACCCACCAAGCTTTAATGAGTTTTGTTCTTTCCTCAAACAAATATATGTAGTTTCAAGTATTTCTATGGGAAAGAGATGGGCATTTGCAAAGTCTTTTTTTTTTGTTCTGTTTCATTTTACACCTTTTGTATCTTCAGGTGCAACACCCTGTCTTGGACCGCTCTCCCTCAGAAACAGTGTCATGTACATAAAGCTACAGGAATGTATTTCAGCTTTTGCTTCAGCAGTCAGATCCAATGAATGCAGGCAAGGTCTCTCCTCTCACCTCTACCAATCAAAATTTCATCTGAAATATTCTGGCTGACTCCTAGTGCAACCAGAAAACAACGCAGGGGGGAAAAATCTTCCTTTCACTGAAAACTTCACATCAGCCTGCACAAAGCCTGGTTCCAGCACACAGAATCACAGAATCACCCGGGCTGGGAGGGACCTCAAGGATCATACAGTTCCAGCCCCCCTGCCTGGCAGGGCCACCAAACATACACATTTAGATCAGGTTGCCCAGGACCCCATCCAACCTGGCCTTGAACACCTCCAAGGACGGGGCATCCACAACCTCCCTGGGCAGCCAGTTCCAGGGCCTAACCACTCTCCTTGTAAAGAACTTATGTAAAGAGCAGCCCTAGGTTTCAAAACAAAAGCTACTTCGATCAAGTGATAGTGGAGGAAATGTGGGGGAAGATAATTTGTCTGGATTTTGCCTGTTTTTAAAATCCATCTATAATATTCTTCATATTTGTACTTCCTAATCCCATAGTACATAGCCACCATTTTCCTATTTAACAAAGTTATATGACCATATGCCTACTTGCACACATGGAAAAGTTGATCCAGGTGCAGCTAGGATTCAGACAGCCTGTGGAGTTTAGAAAGGCCACTTGTAAAAGTGGAGAGAAATGGAGGATGTCACCATTAATTGAGAAAGGGATATTTAACATAATTCTACAATAAACAATGCAAATAAATTAGTTCTGCCAGCTTAGACATGCTGTTAAGATACTTCTTGTGCGTAATATAAATATTATCTGCTGTCCTCTGAGGTCCTGGTTGGGCTGTGCAGTGAGCAGTGCAGAATTTCCACCAGTTCTGGGGATGACAGAATCACGGTACATCTCGTCCTTTTGCCAGCCTCGCTGTCTATGAAACCAGCTGAAATGACTGCAGGAAGTCAGCCTCTTCCTTGTCCCCTCTACCTGTGGTTTGGAATAAACTCAGATTACCAGGGATCTCCAGGTACTGCTCCTCCCCACCACTGTCCTTTCCCATCCAACCTTCCCCATTGCCTTTTCTTTTCCCTGAATGCTTATGAAGGCTGGTGAACTCAGTACTGCTGATGGGATTACAAAACTCAGCCCAGGCAGGAGTGCCAGGTTCTGGCTAAACAGCTGCTGTATACTGTCAGTGCCACACACTGCAATGATTTGTACAGCCCATTGCTGAACTAGCTAGAGCCATTTGTTTAAAAAATAAAGAGACAGATAAATTCAACTCTTCCCCTTCTCCTAGCAAGCTGATATCATTTGCCTCTCTTAAAAATGGCTTGCTCCAGAATGCATTAGAGCTAAATTATCATTTATGTTTGTCACAGGGATTGCTAATGTGTAATGAGATTTTAGAGTTAATGTTTTGTACAAAGCACTTAGCAGAGCTGGAATGAAATTGGTTCAGGATTCTGATGTGGTGTTTTAATTAAAGATATTTTCCAATCAGGGCTGAGCAAACGACATGTCAGAAGATTTTGTACCCATCAGCCAATATACCAATGCAATCCTGGTCTTGCTTTCTGCTTTTGCGTTCTCTTCAGGGAATTAGAGGATTGAGCCTCTCTGAATTTCATTCAGAACAGCTTTTCTTAGCTGCAACCCTTGTAAGAGGAGATACGTATGTGATGCTCCAAAGCCTTCACCTGGACATCTGTAGTCTGATTCACTGCAGTGTGACCAGAGCTGTATGCTGCTGTGATTTTGCTGAACCTGTAGACTGGTGCAATATGGACATGCACGGATAGTAATGGCAAGCCATGTCTTCTGAATCAAGTCCTGAACTGTTGTCTGCTGCACCCAGATCCTGAATTGTGACTGCGAGCTCCTTTTTGCTCTCCTGCTCTGCCATTGGGCACAGGAGCCAGGACAGAGTTGGGAAAGTGGACGACATCTTCGTCACTTGCTTTGTCCATTCTACAGCCCTGCAAAGTCAAGAAAGGTAGAGCTGTCAAGGGACACAGGGGAAGAACGCTCCTGATGGGAAAGGATGAGAGGTAGAAGCTGCCCTTCTGGATGCTTCTCATACTTAACCTTCTTCACCCATCCCCTCCTGCCTCCCCATCAGAGCTGCAACTAAGGCACCCACTACTCCAGCCTGAATGTCTGGTCCAGGTCTGGCTCTTTCCTCCAGACTAAGCTTCCCACGTGAGGAGAAGCATCTGCCCTCCACTATGGGGCAGACCCATGGAGCCTAACTCGGCTCCACAGGTGCCAAGCAGCACCGCTGGAGAGCCAGCTGGCATGGAGTGCAGCTGTGACATGGCAGCATCATTAACTTGGATAATAAGACTGAGACACAACAAATCACCCTGGATTTGTAGAGCTCCATGTTTATTTTTTGCAGTGTTTCTAACATAAACCCCTTTAGAGCTGAGTAGTTGTGAAACTTTCAGTAGTATGCATGGCATCCTGCTTACTATGATAATAAACACAAACCCTTCTTTATGTGCTCATGATTTCAAATACATACTTGTTGTTTTGTTTTAGGAAAAGCAAGGGAGGAGTTTTCATTTTGTAGACAGTTTTGCTGTTACAATACACATGATTTTTTTTTTTTCATGTGTTCTTCTTTCAAAGGTTTCCGCATCTATGTATCCCTATTTGGGAACAGAGGAACAGTAGGGATTTTAGTAACTGAAGTTACCAGAGAGTAACTTGGATCATAACCTGTTCACTTTGTGAACTCTTGCACTCACTGTGCAAATTTGCATCTGAGCTCTGCAAAAGGATAATTCTGACTTAAACAGAGAGATAGAGGTGAATCTTGCAGAAATAAATTCCACATATTTACAGCCCTGCTGTGCAGTGAAAGCATGAACCTGCTGGATATTGCAACAGTTTCTTTGCTTTTATCCATAAAATTTGTCAGACACAACAGGTTCCCAGGAAATAACAAAGACAGAAGGAGATGAACCTGCTTGCTTAGGTCTGTCCCTCAGTGAAACAACGTCCTACTCTATAAAACATAGTACATACCATGACTTTGCTGTACATCTCTTGTCCAGCAGTGCAGGTGCTTTATCCACAAGAGCACTGACACATCACTTGAATATTGTTTCAGAGGCAGCAAGGTACAAACATGCATGGTATATCTTCTGTCAAACCCAAACATTACGAAATCTTGAGTCAAATCTCCTGGTTCCTTAAATTAGAAGACTAGCTGAAACGTCTTCATGAAAACACCCAAAAAATGTGGTGGTGTTCTTCTCTGCCATGCATTTTATTAGTTCTATGTATCTGATTTCTCAGAAGTCACTCAGGTCTAATATCAAGTCTTTTGTTCTCTGTAGCCATAAATGATACAAAATTCTGCTGACGTTCTCGTGCATTCAATCACAGGAGTTGGCTACAGAAACTAGGGAATTACAGTGAATTGTAAAAGGGGCACCTTCATGATGCTTCTGACATGTCTCTGCCAACAGGTGCCAATCTACCTTTCCAGAGTTTAGAATTAGGTACATTAAATTCTGCTGGGCAGAAAGTGGTAGGATAGTGTTAGCTAAAGGTTAACTGTATTCTTGTCCACAGGGATGGTGCTAAACCTTCCAAGCTTCCCGGTCTTTGCTGTCAAGACACTGAACTAATTGACATATTTGTGTTCCTGTGGTAAGAGATCTACCATCTGTGGGCACCATGAGAAAAGAAGGGGAGATCTGGGTGGGTTGAGAGATGGGATAGTGAGCCATGGAGGGACTCCCCATCCTTGGTGTGATTAGCACTGGGGAAAAAAGAAGGCACAGCTGCCCACTGCCCTAGGCAGTGTCCCAGTGATTCCCATGGTGTCAGAGGAGTAAAGGGTGAGAGATGTAACAGGAAAGGGGGCTGTGCTTACCTTGCACAGAAGAAGCTGAACACAAGGATGGGTTCAGGGCATGCACCTACATGTGAACTTGGAGATGTAATTCCGGAGGGGCTGTTCCAGAGACTTCTTGCTTGTGTGCTGGGCTTGAGATGACAGCAGGTCAGTGTGATCTTCTTGCATCTACTGGGGAAGGAGTGCTCTCTGCCCTAGTCTGTAGTTAGTGTGAGCTGACATGACTCTTGGCAGTGGGGGGTGACCTCTTGTGAGCAATATGGTCCTTACAGATTTACATTAGGAAGCAAAAGGCCTGCAATTGCTTTGACAGCAAAGGACCAGTGAATCCCTCTTCCTGCTCTAAGCTGTGCCAGGCAGCTAAGCCACAGCCTCCAAGATAAAGCCTTCAGAAAGGGTAATCTGGGCCACCACATTTAGAAAAGCTATTTAAGGTGCAGATTTTAGGTACTTCACGAGGACTGAAATATGGACTGCATTTTCTTTGTGAACCTGCTGGGAGCACAGCACTGCTTCATGTTAATCTCTTCTTTACCTGTGAGGTAGTCAGCACCGCCCACACTGCTGGGCTGTGGCTCTGCTGGACCAGTCTGAGAAATTAGCTTCACCATGTGTCCTCTTCTGAGCTCTTATGTTTCATAGTACCTCCATTCCCCAGGTGTTCATTTCTACATTTTTATCTCTAGTTCAAAGTCTTCATTTGCTGCTTGCTCACATGAGGTGATTATTTTCCTCCTCTGTGCTGGCTCTTTTGTTCCAGAAAGCTTTGAGAGCTTCAGTTTGAGATATATATCTGTCAGCCCCAAGAGCCAGGGATTTTGGACCCTCCAGGAGTCTGGACTTGAAACATGCTGCATGTTAGGGTGCCAAAAATGTTCAGAAGGTACAGTGATCAGCTCCTCAGTGACTTACAGCTTTAGTACATATGCCTGTGCCCTTTGGCACAGCTTCAGTTGGTGCTTTAGCACCAGAGTTTTGGTACTAAACACATTGTTTCCTGGAAGCATTGCTTAGATTCTTCTCTCACTGATACAAAACCTTTAATTCTGTAAAGTGATGCATTTTCCAAGCCTCTGTGGCAGGAGTCATCATGATCCAGCCGTGGATTTGTGGGCAGAAGATGCCAGTGGGATGCCCTAGCTGCAGCAGCTGCTCATACCAGCGTGTCTGCTCAGAAAGTACAGATGGAAAATGCTGCTTTTTTCCCCCCATTGATCACTGTCCAAAACATCTGAGTCTCCAGCAGAAGGGAGCAAAGTTCTCACAGCTTTGGTACTTTTTATCACATCTTAATTTCTTCAGAAGTTACCATGCTGGATGGCAGGCTTAGAGCTGGAGTCTGGCTGACCTTCACCAGGGCCCCACTCCCACCCAGGTGCCTGCAGTGACCTGCATGCCTCAGCTGGGCTCAGGCTTAGACAGGCAGTTTCCTCCATGCCCAGGGGTCGATTCATCCTTCAGCTGTGCCTTTTTACTTTTTTTTTCATTTTCTGTTGCTGCTGCAGGTGGCTTGAGTATCTCATGCAGCTCTTCTGTTTTAGGCTGATAAAGACATCTGTAACTGTCAATATCTAATGGCCCTGTCCCTCTGCCATTTTTCTTTTGTTGTTTTACACAGACTTTTACAAGCAGCTCACTCTCAAATTTCCAGTGGAATGAATCATGTCAGCAGAATACATGAATCTGCCTCCCTCTGAAGGTATGGGAAGGCTCCACAGGTGCTGGGAGTGCTGGGGAGGATAAGGCCAGTTAGGCTGAGCAGCTATGGCAGCCCCCTTAACGAAGTGCAACCTGCTGCAGGGAGCCTGCTTTGTCAGGGTGGCTGGGCTTGATGATCTCTGGAGGTCCCTTCCAACCCTGACGATTCTGTAATCCCGCGATGCCTTCCTGTGGAAAATGCCTGCAAACCAGGCCCTGATGGATGCATCCTGTATCAGTCTCCATGGTGGGAAGGTCACGCTGCAGCACGGCTTCGTTGCCAAGCACCTTCTCTTCAAAGCCCATTAGTTCATGGCTGCTCGCATGGTAGACCTGGGCTGGCTGTGCAGCTGGGAGAGCTTGAACAGTGGTCTGGCAGCAGGCTTGTGGCAGCACAGGTGTGTTGTCTGCACCGAGAGGAACGGAGTGAGGAGAGGAGCTGCCAGTGGGGTGGGGGAAGGATGTCAGGGGAAGTGTGGGCCTAGAAGCAGGGTCAGGATGTAATGCTGTTGTTCTGTGATTTCATTTTATTTTATTTTTTAAGTAAGAAGGCAGTTAAAACTGGCCAGTTCTAACAGGGGCAAGTGTCCAGAAACTCCCTCCAGTGTGAGCAAATTATCTGTGATAGTTCCGCCACCCACTCCCCACCACCACTGCTTACTGGGGCACGAGGAGAGCACCACAGAGGCTTTGAGTCTCTTCTTCCTCAGGCACCAGCTCACACACAGAGCATGCTGTTGTTTGAGACTCCGAGCAAACTGTAGAAATATCAGTGGGTCCTTGCCTGGCCACTGAACAAATCACAGTCTCACTTCAGTGTGGGAAGCTTCAGAGTGGGTTTAAGTACTGGGTATTGGTCAATGACTTTGCAGGCTGCATTGCTTTTACCCCTACTGTTCCTCACTTGCTCGCACTGCACTCAGAGGCAGGCAGGGATGATAACAGACTTGCCGCTGTACTTGCTGTTCCCGTAACAAATGGCAGGATCCTCACATAAATTGTTGAACATGTAACACTGCTCTTATTTTCTAACGATAAGGGCTTAGGAACTGCCCTTTTCCAAAATGAAAGAAATGAACCAAATGTTATCTCTCTGTTTTAAAAAATGATCCCTGCAATTGCAACAAGAAACAAACAAACAAACAAACAAACATTGCAAAGCTCCTTAGAGGTCTAGCAAACTTGTATGGGAGAGATTTTTAACTCACCAAGCCTGGCTTTGCTACCATTTTCTCTCCTTGTCCCAGGCCTCACAGCTCAAGCAGTCTGGAGCAGCCCGTGTTCTCAGGTATGGCTAAGGTGAATAATGAGGCCCTAGAGGATATTGTTGGAGGTCAGATCTGGAGGGATAAATAACTCCTCTGGATGCTGTGTCTGAAGCCAAGCGCTCTAGATCTTGATCCAGTCCCAAGTGCATTCATCATCAATTATATATCTGTACTCAGTGTTTACACAGGTTTCTTGTTTATCATGAAATATTTACTTTGGGGCTCTGCATCTGCTGCTAAGCTCAGCAGGACTGTCTACTGCTTTTGCTGAGGAGATAAAATTCTACCATAATCTTTAGGTGCTATGACACAGATCCATTATGTGGCTGGTGTGGGCTTGTGCCAAGGCATGGTGAGCTGCCTGCTCACTCTTGTCTAAACCAGTGAACGCAATAGAGGTACAGGTAAATTTGAATAACACCAAGGAAAAATAACAAAACGTACATCTTCTGTCATATGCTTAATCATATTTCTGGAAGCAGGAAGGAGAAATTTCAGAAAAAACAGCAAACAGTTTGAGCAGCATACACAGGCACATAAATGCCTATGCATACATGTGCACAAATGCAGGTTTGCATTTATATGTTTGAAGCAAAGGGATGTGACCATGGGGCTGCTTTACTGTCATCCTAAGGCAAGACCTGAGCCCTCAGAGCTTGTTTTATGATCTCTGGAACAGAAGGACTGGAAAATTAACCCATTTGATTTCTGCGTAACTCTTCTGTCTTAAACACTCATATGTAGGTTAATGCACATATCCATTAACTTTCCCACTGTCAACTGTTGTTAGTGTATCTGTTTAATGCCCTGCTGGGAGGGAGATGAATGGGCTCCTAAAGATGCCATCTTGATGCTGCTTTTTTTAGTTCAGCCCTGGGGGATGCAGATCCTAGATGGCTCTCCTGGAGCTGTGGGTGGCTGTGCAAAGCACATGCTTTCTTACATAGTATTTTGAATGTAATGATATCCCGTACAATTCTTACATATATTGAGAATAATGTATTTTCTAAAGTAGAAGAATATACCTGCTTTCTGTGTTGCAGGTGGGCAAAATGAACTGTTGAATGCTTCATTAGTCTGGGTTGAAAAGCCCAGCAGGACACCTGCAAGCATGTGATTTGGCTTCTCACTCCACTAGCTGCCCATGAGCCCTGAGCCCAGTCCAACAAGCCATGGCTGGGACTGGGTGTGGGCAGACAGAAGAGGAAGCTTCAAGGAAGAGAACAATGGGATGAGTGAAGGTAAGTTTTCATCTGCTTCCAAAGGTCTCTTGATCACTAACAGAAAGACTATCAGTAAGAATAGCTTCCTGTAACGTGCTCCCTATTGGGTACTTAGCATGGTGCATTTCAGTGATGTGTCTCCTGCGTAAGACCACAAAGAGATGTTCAACATAAGGATGCTGGGTCTATTAGAAAGCAGGTAGATTTCTTTACGTGAAGAAAAGTGGGAACATACAGGAATTAATGTATTAGTTACTCTCTTCTGTTGGATGTATTACAAAGTTGGTAAATGGAAGAAGAAACTGGGAAGAGAAGGAGAAAGAACTATGGCTGGAAGCATCTCAGATGGGAAGCACAGCTAAGCAATGGGCATTGGGATGTGCTGAGCAGGCTCAGGCCACAGGAAGTCTGCCCTTCTTTGTTACCCCCGACTGTGGAGAAAGACAAACTTTGAAAGGGCTGCAGCTGAAAAGGAACATGTTCTCCTCTTGCATCTATGTGTGAGCACAGTGAAATTATGGGGTTGGTTCCACCTTGCTGAAGAAATCTCCTGTTGGCCAAGAAGATAAGTAGGTTTTCTTTGGTGCTGTACTGAGCTGCTGAGGATGTTGCATTTCCTTTGCTGAGACAGGTAGTCATGCAGACACAGGGAGAGGGGAGGAAAGCCTCTCAGCTGCCAGAAACCAGATGCTGGAGCAGGTCCACCTCCCATACTCAAGAAACCAGCCTGTCTGAGGTACCACCCATGGGTGGAGACCAGCTTTCATGGGCTGGAAGCACGTTCGAAATGTGAGCTGCTTCTGCTGTGCTGGGGTGTTGCTGTTTTGTATGATTCATTTTTGAGCTCTTATTGACAAAATACTCCAGATGAATATGAACAGGCTGCTGGCTGAGGCACAGTATGGGGCTGTTTGAAACAGCTTGGGATGTTTTGGTGATGGATAGGAAGAGAGTGAGGTGCTTTGTCCTGGAACACAGGTGAGGGGAAGGAGGGCAGTGCTCCCTGCCAGTCCCATCCTGGGACTGCCCACAGGGTCCCCTCCAGTGCTCAGGACTCCTGTGGACCTGTGAGTTAGGACCTTGGGAACATCCACCTGTGCAGATGAGATGCTCAGCTGTACCCAGGCTCCTCAGAGCATCCATATCAGGGCGGAGGGTATGACCACGATCATGTGGTGCAAGGTTACTGAATTTCTTTTCTGGCATCAAAGCCTTGGACGTGCCTCCAGGCTGGCTGGCTAGTTTGGGGATGGTGTGGGAGAAGGGAGCCTAACAGGTCTGTTTGGGACATCCTCACTTGCTCTGCTTGCCCTTGAGGACGTGTGCCTTGAGGACCTCGTCCTTTGTGTAGAAAGAGAGGGGCAAAACTTAAAGCAGCCCCTTTCTGGGGCTGGGCTTGGTGACAGCTCTGTCTCTGTTCCATTTCCAGCTGCTCATCTGCTCTGCAGGCAGTGAGCATGAAAATGGGGGACATGTGGACATCGAGCATGGCCTAGCTTTTATTTGGTTTGCATGGTGGATTTTGCTGCTTTCTGAGGGTGGGAATGCTGTCTGGTCTGAGGCAGCTGCACCTCCCTATCCCAGCTGCCACGGCTCAGCTTCACCTCAAAACACATTCTTGTGCTGGGTGCAGTGCCTGTGTGCTCTTGGATGGAGATTGGCTTTTATCTGCCTCTGTCTGTATGGCATCTGCTTCCCTCCGCCTCTTTAATCCTCTGTATTTTCCATAACCTAAAATAAACAAGTAACAAATCTGGGATGCACTTCTCCAGCCAAGTGGACAGATCTGGGGCTGTGGCATTTTGTACTTACCATGGATTCTGCAGCAGTTCCACCTGCCCCCCCCCCCCCCCCTTTTTTTTTCTTCATTACTCAGAAGACTTGTGAGAAATGTATTCTTATGTCAGTAACATTCAAAGCCAAGAAGCAAACCTGCCAAAGAGTGCCTTAAAAGTCTGACATATCATTCAGAGGAGAATTTTTGCAAGAATTATGCTGGAAATTTTCCAATGAATTCATTCTACAGACTTTTAAGGGAGCGCTTTTAGATTAATGGAAATATTACTTAAATTAAAATTCATTCCATTAAGCCATCAATTCCATTGTCATTGCAACATCATGTGTTTAATGTTAATGATTTGCACAAATAAAAAGGAAACAATGCAAGAAATCTATGTGTTTTATTGTGCCAAGAAATGAGGATGGGCTGCTGTGGAAAGTTAAATACAAGCCAGAGTGGGCACAAGGCAGGATCAACAGTGATGTTGTTTAAATGTACTTGCAGAAGGTAGACTGCACAGTACTGTGTATGGAAAAGCTAAGAAACATATTTTAGATTTAAATCGTATTTTCAGTGAATTATGTGTGTTGCTGGGTTTTTTTATTGTTGCTGCTAGTGACTTCTGGAGGAGGCCCTCTGTAGCTTCCAGGCTCTGTCACTTTGTTTTTGGAGCCATGTATTGAGAGCTGATCCTCGACCCCAGATGGGACTTGTTCCAGCTTGTTGTTGTGCCAAGGAAACAGTAGGCAGCTTGGAGGAGAGCTGCCAGGTTCAAACCATGTCTTGAGCCTCTGCACTTAAAAAATGAGTTCTCACAAGACCAGATTTTATGCTCCCTGTATCATGACCTTCATCTCCCAGTCTGTCTGGACAACCTGAGTGTAGCACTCTGAGCAGTTCTGAGATTCTGCTTCCTGTCTGTGGAGGTAAGGATGAGGGAGTGTGGGAGAAAAGCTAACTGGCTTCAACCTCTTCTGCCTTTTAGTATTATTCATGCTGGACTGGGAAGGCAGAAGAGAAGGGTCCAACATCTTCTGGTGCGTCACTTGTCAGCAGGTCAGAGGGCTCTTGCTTTGGATGGATGTGAGGTCAGCCTGGTTTTCCTCTTAAACCACCAAGTGTCAGTCCTCTGGGAGTCACCCCAGGCATCAGGTCTGCTGCTCACACGCTGGCATGCACAGCCTCAGGAGGAGGTGGGCCCTAGCGGGCAAGAGGGTGAGCCCCTCTTGGGTAGGGCGGGCTTTGGCAGCAGAGAAATGGGGAGCAAAGAAGGATTGGGCAATCTCTTGAGTAAACTGTTGTATCACAACTCCAGTACTGTACTCCTTGAGAGTCTTCTCTGAATCCGTATGATGCTTTTTAATTGCAGCCCCTAGATGCCTTGCAGCTATTTCTTTTTCACTTTGGAAAGCTCAGCTGTCCTTTTGGAATCTAGGACCAGCAAGCATTTGGGGATTTACACTGAATCCTTGCAGGAAAACGGGTGGTCTGCCAATCTGGGGGCAGTCCCAAGTGTTTAAAATACTGCTTATAAAGAAAAGAAAACTGCAAAATTAATGTGCGAGGGGTTTATGTGGGCTTAAAAAGGATTTCAAAGGAGCACGTGGATGTGTCTAACTGCAGTGAAGCTACTTTGGTGACTCAGTTCATGCTTGAATTTGTCGACTGGAGCAGGTTATTCAATAGAATGATCCAGCACAGAGACTGAAAGGTGAGGGGGATCACTGTTCATTGATATCTTCCATATCCGTACCAACAGCACCTCTCAGGATAGCAGCTTCAGTAACAGCCATCTAGGTGACAGCTACCTCCCACTTCCAGGAGACAAGCCAGCTGCTGTCACTGCAGAACCATGACGCAGGAGATACTTCATGGTGTGGGAAGCAGTCAGCAGGTTTGGCAGACTCTAGGGGCAGGTTCTCCTTGCTGCATTTGAGCTTCACTGAAGGTGAAAGGGTCTTGGTCTGGTGTTGTGGTTTAATGTGTCAGGCAGCTGAACATCATGCAGCCATTCACTCATTCCCTCCCTACCCTGGAGGGATGAGGGAGAATACTGGAAGCAAAATAGAACTTGTGAGTTGAGATGAAAGCTAGGGTTCATGGGGAAGGCCAATTCTCAGTGGAAGGCTACATGCTCTGCAAAGCTGGGCCTTAACCACCACCAGTCCTGGGAAGGTTTGGCCTGAAGCTTGTTGCATTGTTGCTGGCTTCTTGGTCCATGCAGCAACTTGCTGGGAGAAGTACTAGGTTAGATTTTAGTGCTCCCATGAGGCTTTTGGCATGCTTTTTGAAAGTGGATAAATGTCTCAATTTGAAGCTTGAGGGGGCTTTTAGTGAACAGAAAACCTTAGCAGGTCACTAGTGCATCCCTGGGTTTCTTATGCCCTCTTCTAAGGCTTTGCTATGCAAAATGAACAGTGCTTTTCTGGCTTTCCAGGCCAAGTTCCAAGGTCAAGCCATCCATCTGGCTTTCTCCATCTATGTGAATTAACTGTCTTTAGCACAGATTTGAAACACTGAAAATACAGCATTGTTAGATCATTTGAAAACAGCTTCAGGAGAACTGAACATATCGTTACTTCTATCGGGGCAAGATTCCCAGCCATTTCACTATGACAAATCACTACTTGGACTCAGTTACCACAGTGGCTTCCCAAGTCTATCTTCTGTTTCCAGGTTGCTACTTTGCCACAGAACAATTTTTTTTTATTTTTCTCCAGCCACTCTAGTTCCATTTTTCTTGAATTCCCTTGAGTGATCCTTGCTTGTGGTCAATGAAAGAAAAGTTCACCATGAATCTGACTGCTATGTGTTGTCACAGCTACTTTTTCATAGTTTGGTTTCTTAGGCTCCTGAGGTAGAGATGGGCTTTCATTTAGGGGCACTGGAGTTCATGTCCAGTGGGTTTTGTTCCTTTTTTTTTTTCTTTTCTTTATGCCATTAGCAAAAAGCCCTTCTCTGTGTTTCTGCTGAATTGTTCCTACTTTCATCTTTGCCTTTTGCTCTCTTTTGATCTTCATTTTTTGTTCAACAAGACTTTGAACCAAGGTAACTTCTTCATACCTGGTGCAACTCCTAGGGAAAGAATGGGCAGTTTGTACATTCCCATTCTGTGACGGAAAATAGCTCAGGTTTCTGAGGCTTCTTTCTCCCCCCCCCCCCCCCCCCCCTTAGGAAATCCAGCAGATTTCTTTGCATTACCCTTTATTCTCCACACTGCTGTTGTCTGCTGTGCAGGATCCTGTATGCTCAGAACAATCCAGGGGAATTAACTCCTTTCATTTTTAGCAGAGTCTTTTTCTGGCTTCACTTTTTTGGTTGCTGTTTCCCACACTTGTAGCAACTAAAGGCCCACTTAAAGACCTGTATGACACATGCAGGTTGTTTCTTACCTGAGAAATGGGCATGATGATTCTTCCATGCCTCCTAGGGGCACACTGGAGAAAAACACATTAGATTATCCCGACCTCTGATCTTTGTGATTATTGTGTGTGATCACTTTATGTAAACTGGATAGACGTATGTAACAAGGCCATGTAGGATGTTTAGTTGGTTATTCTAGCTATATGACATAAAGAAGTGCTCAGTGGTCACTTTGACCTGCGTATACCTGGTTCCCAAGGAAAGACCATACTTCTTGAGAGCAGGAAAATCTCTGCTGGGAGCAGTTGGACTCCATCCAGCACATCTATGTAGCGGTCACTTGTAATCATTGCTAATCCAATGAGAGTAATAAGGAGGTATGGACTCCCGCATAGATTTATTGGTCCGTGGGAATACCACTTACAGAGACAAAATAAGGACCAATATTTACCAGAAATAAATGTTGACATTTATGGAACCATAGAGTGTATGTCCACATCTAATTTGAGTTTCTGCATGAGAGCTACCTGGGAAGCTTCCATTATGGATATATTTCCTAATGAGTAATAAGTTTTTCTCTTAAGCTAATATTCTAAAGGGACAGATTAAATTAAAGGTTCATTTAAAAACTATTTCTTTTCTCCTGGAAGGTAGATAGTAGTTCCCTCTTGCACTGCTGCAGCCCAACATAATAAATTTATTTGCATATATAATTTAGTTAGCAGGCTTTACTTCTGACTCATTATTATTCATTTTTGGTGAATAAAGAACAATTGGGCCCTGATCCTTTGTACAGATTTCATAAATTAATCCCACTGGATAAAATTTTGTCCCCATTGATGTTGATAGCAAAACTGCCATGGATGTCATTAGGAATATGGTTTCACCTGCTATTCATATTTTTAAACATGTGAGTGTGGATTCCATGTTTTACTGACCTGCTGCATACTGGGGCTCTCCTTATTTTCAGCCAACAACTCCTGTCCTCCTATAGTGATGCAAGACCCCAGCAGGAAGACAATCTGTTGAAAAATTGAGGTGCTGATGCAAAAAAAACAGAGCTGCTTTTCACTGTACAGGAGCTGAATAGGTTAAAGGAGTGAAATGCAGGCTGTCCGCACCACTTGCATGTGGTTGTTACTCAGGGTCAGTGTTTCTGTGTGCAGTCAGACAGGAATTGATTTTCTTTGTTGTTGCTGTTGTTGTTGTTGTTTGTACAGGTCTATCTCTCAGCAACAGAGAGAAGGACATTATAAACATGGGAAAATATGATGTGGGAAAGTTGGCATGAGCAACTGTTCATTCTTTTAGGACTAAAATATATGCATGTACCTAATCAATGATATATATCTCATAAAATCTGTATTAGAACACTATCAGGATTGTGAAGTGAAATATTAGTCTATGGATGGATGGTGTTCCCTGACAGAAAAAAACATCCTTCAAGGTTGGCTTGGGTTTATTTTATCTCTTTATTTTTCACTTTCACTGTTCAGTAGGGAACTTCAGGTTTTTGTTCTCTGTGGAGGATCAGTTATTTTCTCCCTGTGATATTCTCAGCAGACCATCTTCATCCTGTGCATATTCACAGCTGACTGGGTGCTCTGAAGTGCTCTTATTCTTTTTGTTTCCTGAAAAGCTGAGCTGTAGAGAGGAAAATCAAAAAAGAGGATCAACTAACAGGGCAGGTCCCTATGGGAAATGTGAGGTCCTTGTTTTTGTTGACATCACTTGGTAATTTATGATGTTAATCTTTTTCACCTGAGAAGCTGTATACAAGAGAATATGGCTAGTTTTTCTTGAAAAGAGATTTTCTTTCTTTTGATGCATACAAATTCTGACCACCTGCAGAACCAAAGTGCAAGTGAATGACTTTGCACCTAGTTTTCTGCTAGCAGTAGCACAAAATATTTTTTTTTTCTCTCTCTTTTTATTTATTTTTTCCTGTGTCTTGGGCATAAATTCCCTGTTCTTGTTTCTCTTTTTTTATGTTTTCTTCTTCACTGGACTACTGTTGCTCTGCTACAGACACAAAGCAATAACCAAATAAGCTCTCCTCTTTACATCTGCGTTTATGTGCCTGCATTTAGGATGGAAGCTGGGATGAGTTCTTCCTGAAGGCTGTGTGTGAGGGGCAGTGGCTGCATCCAAATGGCAGGAGTGGCTGCACTCAGAGCAGAGATCATCTTCCCTGTGCCACCAGCAAATTAATCTTTGGATGCCTGAAGATGGGCACCCAGAGAATGAGGTACAGACAGTGGCAGTGTGTGACAAATTTAGATTAGGAGCAATCTGTCACAGCCAGGGATGGTATCCACTTCTGAACTTGCTGGCAAAAAATATTCATTGACATTAGTGGGAGTACAATGGGGACCCAGCTTATCTGCAGTCACTATATTAAATGACCTGTACCTCAAAAGCTCTTGGATGAAATTTATTATTCTGCACCCAGCACATAAGTTTGCAGTGACATTTAGCTGAAGACCAACTCTGAAGAGGTGATAAGCTAGTGAAAAGCAGGCAAAAATAAAACAACCCAAAAACAAAACAATCCCCCAAAACTAAATGTTTAAAACAATAAATTTAATCCAGTTTTAGTTTAAATAGCTGTGCATGATGATCTTTTGATTCTCCAGAAATAGCCCCTTTGTAGAAAGATTTGCAGATCACACAGAATTTCCAGTTGTGAGGAAGAGTTTATTATGGAAACTGCTTTCACTGTTAAGTAAAGAGAAATTCCTCCTATTTTTGATTAATGATACAGATCCTTTGCCAACATGCCTTCTCAGTGATCTGTTGCTCTGATGATGGTACTAGTGAAGAATAACTCCCCTTCACTTCCACCTCCAGGTACATGTATGTGCTGATATGTGAAACGGCTTCTTCAAAAGCTGCTCTATTGCTTTTTCAGTTTGGGAATTAAAATGGAAAGCACATTTACTCCTTAATATAGGAAGAAAAATTGAAATGTTATTTTAAAATATTTAAAGTGCTTAAAGTAGCAATCAGCACAAAGAGAGCTTGGTCCATTTTTAAAAAGCTGTCCCCCAGTGGCAGGTGAATTGCAGGCCTTCGCACATGGATCCAGTCTCCTTTTGCATTTTGATGAGATTTCATGTCTCTTTCACTCATTTATGGTAATGCATCAAATTATGCTTTAAGAAAGTTAGAAATGAAGACAAGAGATGCTGCCTGTTTAAAAGTATTTTGCATAAATGCAGTGCCTTTTAATTTTGGGTGATGCCAGAGATTGATAATGCAGTCTAAAAGCAAATAAAATGCTGGCATGTCCTCTGCAAGCTTTTCTCCTATTGATAAATATCCTTGCTGCAACAGATATGCACATCTTTGTTCAGCTTTGTCCAACTGTGTGCTGTAGTATAGTGCAATCCTTTTATTATTTGGGCAGATAAAAGTCCTGAACGTGTAGACCAGCTATTTATAGTTCTTAACAACTGGGTATAGATCTCTGAATGTTGCATAGGCATATCAAGACAGGGCCAAGAGATCTGCATAGTCTGATGATGAAAATCAGCATGTATGGGAGCACTTCTTGTGCTATATTTTGGCATTTATTTTTTCTAGCCTGACTCTACCTAATGTTTCAGAAGTGTGTGTAAGTAATAGCTAAGATACATGAATGCGAGTTGCAGTTATGAAGGAGTAAGGATTGTACTGAACATTCGACAAATTATGTTTCCTCCAAAGATTTTGTTCAGAGAAATCATGAATTATTTAACTTGTCCAACCAAAAGACAGTGAAATTAGTATTTTCTTTTTGCTGATGTTTTGTTTGAAAGCCTGTTGTTTGTGATAGTCTTCCTTCTAATTTGGTTTTGTAGGAGTTTTAGAGTACCTTTCAAAAAAAAAAAAAAATAGGCTAAAAGAAGACTAGGGAAGCAGTCAGGGTCATGGGAGTGTTTTTATTATTTGCTGGGCCTGCAGTCCATGAGGAGTGAGCGTAACAAGGCCAATTTTCCCTTCCCCATTCTCATCTCCACATGGATATTTTGCAACTAAAGGTAGATGTGTTTGAATCTGAAACTCAGGAGTGTGTCCACCTGGTGAAAACGTGGCCATTGATTGGATGCTCATTTTGGTCACTTGAACCCAAAAGCCATGGGCCAGCTTCGCAGAGGGGAGTAAGCCATCAGCTCAGTGGGAGTAGCAGTGACCTCACAGGAAGTTCATAAGTTCATAAGCTTTCCAAACTGTGGTCTGGAGAGAATGAACCCCTGAGGCCCTCAGAATAATAGAGCCAGCACATCTAAGAAGACCTAAGGAGGCCCAGTGATCAACACTCAAGCGCTGCTGGCAGGGCAATGCTGCAGTGTCTTGAGGCCAGCCAACCACCTATTAACTAAGAGAAAGCTGAAAGCCTGGTGTGCTGCTATGGCAAGGGGCCAGAGTGCATATCCCTGGTTATAAAGCAAATGTTGCTTGTGGTAGCCCACAAATACAACACTTGGCATCCCACATGCTCCTGATAGACTTAGACACTGGGAAATTTTAACTCCATCTTAATACTGTTATATCTATGATGGTAATCATAATATTTATGCAGGGTAGTTTTTCAAGAGGCTTACTGGATGTGAAAACAAGTTCCTGGCTTTTCCCCTTTCATGGAAGCAAGCTGAAGGTCAGATTTACAACATTTCAAGCTGCATTCTGTGCTCATTTACAGAGCTGTAATCTTGAGTTATGCCACTGAGAGCAAGGAATTGCTCCAGACTTACAGGGATATAGCTGACAGCAGAATTTAGCTCAGGGTTGCCAAAGCTCGATAGAGAAAGAACTGTGAGGGTAGAATTTGGTGTTCTTGAAGTAGCTTATGTATATGTTCAAGGAATGCAAGAGTCCTAAGATTTATTAGCAGTGTTGCAAAGCATTATTGAAATTAGGCTTAATTATCTGTGTAATTTGCTGGAACCAGCATTTTAGCATTTTTGATCAAGTATATGCCATTAATTTTAAAAAGAGATGTACCAAGCTGCTCTAAAAACTGAACTAAAAAGATTAAAAAAGAAAGCCCATAAACCTAAATGGTTTATTTCAAAAGCTTTGAAGGTTGTTGTTGGTGGAGTCCTTCTCCTTCCTTGCAAACAAACAGCCTGATTACAGCTTGTTCATATGGAAGAAAGTTCACATCACCCCAGAGGGTTACCCCAGCATTCAGGGAAAGGAAACTCCTCCTCATTCCCAGGCTTGCGGAACCTAGCCATCCTGCTCCTGCCTGTGCCTGCCCCTACCCCACTGACACCACCTGGGAGCGAGAGAATACAGGACTGGGACAGATATAACTCCCTTTGGATGCACCAGCTCTGTGCCCAAAGCTGTTTCTTCTTTGTCTTCTCACAGCCCTCTGGCAAGGTGTGGTCCATAAGTCCCAACAAAGACTGTTGGACTGATAAACAGCCATCCCACCAAGGTGCTGCAGACTGTACTTTTCTGCTGATTTCTGTAGAAATTTCAGACAAGACCCTTAGTCACCCTGTTTGCCATGTATTAAATACCAATAATGTTGCTTTCCTCTTTTAAAAGAGTGCTTTAAGGTTACAGACATTAACATGTAAGGATAGCTTGAAGCTCACTGCGGGGGACTGAGGACTAGTGAAGTACCAGCACAGCCAGGTTATTAGCTGACATCTTGTCCAAGCAAGCTCTTTTTTTCAGGACAGCTGCTGTGTGTTGGTTGGCTGTTTTCAATAGTCCTCTTGCTCAGATTTTCTCTTCCATAGTTTCCATTAAGTCTTCTCACCCCCTTCTTCAGTCAGCACTAAGGTGGCCAGCATATCACTTCAGGAGGCGAGAAGGGAACTGGGAAAGGGCTGCCATCACTGAGCTGTTCTGCACCCTGGCTGGGATGGCAGAGAAGCATCAGCTCAGGCTTTCTAGTAAATGATTAACTTCTGTTTGAGCAGAGAATGGAGCTGCGGTAAGAATGCAATTAATTATACCAGCGGCCCAGCCAGGCCCGCAGTCAGTGGTGCTCTCACTTGCAGCTTCTGGCTCTGCAGGTCTGGTTGGGGAGTAACTAATTAAACGCAGGTGCAGGCTGAAGACTTGTTGAATTAATGTACAGTGTCTTCTTTTCTGTGTTCCCAGGCATTTGTAGCTTGCAAGAAAAGAGAAAGCGCTTGATGCTACAAATAATAATAGAGTACTGATGATGGCGGTAATTAATCCTTTATTATTCTAGTGTGATAGGCTGCTGCTAGGGCTGTCATCCAAGTACTTCTCATGCAAAAACGTGTCTCAAAGGTGAAAGAACAGTGAGTAGGTGAAAAGCTGAGTAACATTTTAATGGATTCTCTGATGTTATGGTTACAGATACATCTTCAGAATTTTGGCAAAGCTATCTGGAACTGGTAGTTAAAACTCAAGACAGTATTCACTGTGCTGTGGTCTGGGCTCCATCTTGGACACACTTTAAGGCCATTTTAGCAGGCAGCTGCTTGAAATGAAAATCCAGATAGGATCAAACAGCGAGCAGACTGGGATGGAAAATGCAAAGATGTAACTGTGTCTCACTGAGGGCTTTTTTGCTCTTTTACTGCTTCCTGAACAACCTCAGTCAGACACTATAAGTAACAGGCCAGAGGCTTTGAGGGGCCTGGCATTAATCCCAGTACTGTTCCTCCAGGTAGTGCAAAAGTTGATGGCTTTGCTGTATGGGTGGCTGATTTCAGGTGGTGGTAACAGGTCTAAGGAGCTGGAATGATGAGAAACACTGTTTAGAATTATTATTTATTACTACTAATAAATACTGAAAAAATAGCGGGCTTTGCTGGTATCATCCCAAGTCCAGTAATTTTTACTCAGATAATTAACACTTCTGGTTCAAAACAAACTCCAGGAATCAAGTACCTTTTTCCAGCTATAATTAAGTGAAAATTCTGAGTATGATGGCCTTGTGCTACCTCCGTTGTCATTTCTTTGCTTATAATATCCTTTTAATAATATCCTATCCCAGGCACAGGAATTGTATCATTTTAAGAGAGGGCAAAAAGGTTGTAACCTTTTGTTGTAGAAACCATGTGGAGTACAAAGCATTAAGAGACGTCAGTCTTAACATATAAGGCAAAAAGGGTCAAAACATAGTGTTTATTTTAAAGACAGTAGTGACATCATGCTCTTCTCGTTACTTCAGGATGAAACTGGTTCAAAGCTATTAGGAATATTAACAGCAAGAAAATAACTCCAAGTCTGATAAGTATATTCGATAGAACAGACCATGTTTTATTCAGTGTGGGAACCAAACACTGCCATAGTGTACAGATTTGCTGATCTGGAAGAATTGTACTTGCTTTATGGAATGCAGCTCAAAAGCTGTGCTTATGAATATGAAGAGTGTTCGGGTGGTTTTTTTTTTTGTTTGTTTGTTCTGTTTTGTTTTTCCAGAGAATTTTTAGAAAAACATTGTTTGGAGAATTTTCTAAAGGATTCTGATCAACTTATGTAAGTTCAGGCAATTAGCAATAATTTATTATCCTGTCATATGTTCTGTTGGCTTTTGTTTCCTTCGTGTTACAGTTCTTAATTCAGAAGAGGCAAATTGTGTTCAAATATCTAGATGAGGGCTGTGCCTTACTGCTGATTTCAGTGGTTATTCTGTGTTAGGAGAATAGCTGAGGGCAGGTCTTAGAGTGAGGAAAGTTTTTTATTCTTCTTTTTCTCTTTGATTGTCACCTGCAACCCTGGGAGAAATTTTCCATGTTGGAGTGCTTGCCATCATTGGGAGTGGAAAAAATTGCAAAAATGCAATTTCATCGCAATTTGTATTTTACAATAGCAAGAATCCTCACTGATCAACTCCTGACTGTGGGTCCTGGTAAGACAGAGATTGGGAAGGGGACAGTGAAGCCCTAAATTACTTCTCAGCTCGTAGGCAGTCTCACCGCCGTGTATATGTGTGTGTAACCACGTGCTGTGCTGGTAACAAGTATGATTTTATTTTCCAAATGTCATGCTTCTGAAATTTCCAGGAAGCTGCTCTTTGCTGCTGACAATTGTTACAGAGGTGACTACAGCAGTGGGGTGGGTTTTGTTCACATTTTCTTGTCTTCGTTAATTTCCAGTGTGTCATTTCAGCTGCAAATGTGCAGTTGCTGTTAATGTGTCTAAAAGCGTGATGTTGGCTGGATGACTATTTATGTCACAGTAAATATTTGATGAGGAGGTGTGTTAATTTTAGCCATAATCACAAGATGGTATGGGGATTTATAGGCCTGAATTATAACATGTCACACACAACCATTTGTTACCTTTACTGTTTCCAGAGGGTTTTTTACATTTTCCTTGGTAATTTGAAGTGAAGAGGTAGTGATTCAGGGAGTGTTGGTATGCACATAAGCTACATAGTAGGGGAAAATGTTGATCCTCAAATGCCAGGTCCCGTGCTGATGGGAGACGCTACAGCCACTGAAGCAATAAACCCATACAGGCTATAGAAATATGTGAATGTACAAATGGATCTTAAAGCTGTGATTTTCATATTTCAGCAATCACTGCCAAAGAAGTGCATGACTGACAGCACAAAGGACTTAGATTTACTATAGAGAGATGTAAATTGATAAGCCAGTAGACAGCCATCATTCTTCCTTTATTCTCTTTCTGTATCCCATGTCTTTCTCTGCTGGCATAATCAAAGCTGACATAGAGCATGCAATGCCATGTTGTATATTTTTTTGTAATTATAAGACAGTATGAGATTCAAAGGTGTTATTCAGGAAAAGGCACAAAGCTCACTGAAACAGGGTTTTTCAAAGTGATCCTCTGATAATATTGTTTTCTCATAGATTCTTGATATTCAGTCTTTTAAGCTTCTGGGTGCTTTAAGAAGGGATAAAGACAGAGGAAAGGAAGGAGTGTTGTTTTTTTCTTTTTATTTCTTTTCTTTTTTTCTTTTTTTATGAAGAAGAAAATATTCAAAGTATGAGATACTAGTTTTCTTCCTCTGCGCCCTCAGCTGAGACTGAAGCATTTCGCTGCACTGCATGTAGAGCATGTAGAAGACTGACCTGGGGGGAGGGCAGCACATAAGAATCATCTGGAAAGACCTAAAAGAGCAATCTTCCTTCCCCTTAGCACTGCCTGGTGGGCTCACCTCTGCTGTGTCACATGAGGAGGAGAGGCTGAAGGGTCCTCTCCCACTGATCTGTCCCACTAATTCATCCCATCTGGCTCGGATTTTAACTGCAAAGTCATTAGATTTACTCAGAATGGATTGTAGGATACTACAGACTTATGATGCAGTTACGCAAAGAAAGTTTTTGTTCAGGTCTGAAAATACATAGTAAAATCTGAACACTGATAATGCAGCCTTTTTACCTAAAATGCATACACATTGATACTCTATCTGAATTCAGACAGGGTGAAATTTGGAAGGAGGCAAATAAGGTAATCTTTCCTCACTCTGGAGCTCCAGCAAGGAGGTGCTGCAGACCTTCTGGACAAATCTCACAGCCACATGCAATATTTTAAATAACTTAGAATTTTTCTTGTATTTTTATTGAACTTATCAAAAGAACAGAGAGACAGAAAAGTGACATTTGGATTTTTGACTTTAAGTAGGTTAGGTTGAGATATAGTAAGGGAAATAGGAAAAGATTTTTACTTTTCACCTATTGTTTCTTTCCTTGTCAGCTGCCCTCAGACTTATTTGTAAATCTAGGAACAAACTGAAAAATATATTATTGTACTTCATAGACATCTAAATGAAGGTCTTGTCCATGAGGGCCTATGAGGTTGAAATGGAGCCATGAAACCACATTTCTACACAGTACAGGTATGTGGGCTACAGTCTCATAAACAAGAGTAACTGGGATTAGCCATATGCTTGGTGTGTGAAATTTGGCAGTGTAGTTTCATATTTGTCCATAATGCAGTTCAGAATTCCTCCTTTTGCTAAACCCAGGTTGTCTTCAGCATGCTTGTTTCAGTCCCTCTACTAACACAGGCAAAACCTCCCTTTGTGGCAGTGTAGGTTAAATTATTTATTGTCATGAAGTGTGCCACAGAACCATGATACTTATCTTGACCTACATTTTCCTACCCCCTTGCTTAACTGGCTTCACACAGACTACAACATTGGCTTCTTGGGGTGCAGGCTTATGATCAAGACCATAGAAATATTGTTGCCTCTAAAATCTCAGAGCCAAAACCCCTCGGATACCATGCTTATACTCACCTATTCACAAGCACAATGACCATACGGAAAAAGATGAATCATTTATCTACCTCTCATCTTTAAAACAGTTGGTTGTTTTTTTTGTTGTTGTTGTTGTTTAATATCCTGTAGCTCTTCTGCTTAAATATAGATAAACAGGCAGTTTCAAAGATGCAGAACAAATTACTTTTTTTTTTTTAAGTGATTAACTGAGGTGCCAGTGTTAAGAGCTTGTTTGTGCTAAATTGTCTCTATAGTTTATGGAGAAAGAGAAGCATATCTGATGGGAGATTCAGATCTTTGGTGCCCTTTGGAAGTGCCTGTTCCTTGATGTTGATGGTACTTGATTTCAGCATCTCAATTTTAAATACTTCCAATTAAACAGGATGAACTTAGTGCTTTTTTCAGGGGCAAGAGCTTGCTGAGGAGAGGTGAGGAAAGGGAATGCTGATCACTGTTGCCTGTTGAAAGGCAGCTCCTAATGTTACAGCATCTTATGGAAAAACAGAAGAAAGAGGAATTTGAAAAAAAAAATTTTTTTCTTTTTTTTTTGCTAGAACGGGGGAATCAAGCAACACTAATAATTTAGATGAGAGTGGTTGTCTTGAACCTCAAGCAGGTGTTTGCATAATGATCTCATACATTTGTTTATTTATTTATTTATTTATTTTGTTATTTTTATTTTTTTCTGGAGGTGGGGAGACATCTAGCGTGGAGCCAACACATTTTGATGTGTGTTTGATGATCCTTGTTGCTCCCTATCTCAGGATATTATATCATTCTATGGTCAACTTAGGTTACTCCCAGCAGTACTAGTGCTGTTCAAAGCTTTCATCTGTGTGCCCTGATGTCTTACTGCTCCTGTCATTGCAGGACTTTTCACCAGATACCAGCTTCTTGAGAGATTATATGGATTATTTTGGAAAAGAAGAGAAATTCTTCTATAATTCTTGCACTGCACACATAACTTCATAAGAGCTGCCCAAATGGACCCTGACAATTGATTTTTTTATAGGTGACAAAAGAACTCTTCGGAATAGCTATGCTGACTTGCTGTGAACACAGATTAGTTTCAATCAGAAAGACTGCAAAATCTTACTAGCAATTTCCTAGGCCATCCAATTCACAGGATGTTCATGCCAAAAATGTGTTTGCTGGATTATTTTCTTAATAGGGTCATTATGTTTTCTTCAAGGCAATTCTTAAAGAAAGGGTTTATTTAATCTCACTTTTTCTAGTCTCGGGCAGAAATAGAACTTTGAGAACTTCTTATGAGGAAAAATGCAAGAAAGCCACCTTCTGGAACCTGTGCTGTATGTTTGCTGCATATTCCTCCAGAAATTGCTTTTAAAATGCCTATTGGTTATGAAATAAACCTGAATGAGCCATTATACTCTGGTGTGTAATTATATATTTAGGACACATACTACATGTAGCTTTAAAGGAAATCTGTATGGAAACAAATTGCTTTACAGTTGCAATAGCTGAGTGTAGTTAAGAGCAACACCCCAAGCCTTTCAAAATACTGTCATTTAGACCATTTTCTGGAATAATTATCTCCCAAGCCTCAGATTCTCATTTTAATGCCTTTGTTGTATAGGAGCTGTAGAGGTCTCAGTACTGCATAGCAAACTGGGACTTGGCTGTATAAAAATCTTGATGTGGATTTAGTCCTGCCTGATATACTAGCTCAGAACAGGCCAGATGATCTATGGGAAGGAGCATTATCTGTGCTGAGTGTGAAGATGCGCTCCAAAGAGACTCCTACAGCAGTGAGGGCAAAAGCCAACTTCCATCTCTCCGAGGGTTTTGTGAGGAGCAAAGATTTAAATTTTGGATGGATGGCTATCGGATTTACCAGAGAGAAGGGTATGTCTGTGTGGCTGGCCAAGAAGAGGGAAATGATTCTGGATCCATTGCTGAATGATTGAGACTGCCACTAAAACAGTGCTGTTCACCAGTTTAACTAGTACTGCTGTCTTACAGTGTAGTACTGCAAATACTTCCTTCCTTTTTAACTGGCATTTGGCAAAGTACTTGTATCTTAGGGGGCTGATCCTTGGCATAGCCATGTGTAACATAACTGGCAGCAGGCACCTGTAAGGAAGCTGTCTGCCTGCCTGGGCGGATAGCATGGAGCAAGATCAGTGTGCTTCCCGCCTGGAGACAGCGGTTCCTGCATTGAATCTACAAAATGCTGTACACAGTACAGTTGGCAATGCTAAGAGCTGCACGTATTAGCTCTGGCACATATAAAACAGGGCTGCATGTAAGTGTTTTGAGGATGTGAGGGTGTCATTTTTCCTTTTCTGGTGATGAATGCTTAGGAGACTTGTGTTAAACTTGGGACTTGGCAGATCCTCACACTGATTCTGTCAATTATTTATTGTTTGGCCTCAGGCTAATCACTTAACCTCTTACTGTCCTGATTTCCCCATTTGGAAAATTATATTTACTTCTCATAGGGATTGTGTAGGGCTTGATGAATGCCTGTAAGATCCTCACATCAGGTATCTGATACGATACAAGGCTGCAAAATATTTTCCACATGTGCAAGAAGAAGGGAGTGTGATGCATGCCCATGTGCATGCCTGTGAGCAACCCCAGCTGGCAATGCAGTCTGAAAGTGTGATCAGCAGGGGTTGTATTGCATGTTTCAAGATGCTCACTTCTTCCTTTTGGCCCTTTCAGATTTGCTGGAAGATAGAGGGAGGCAAGTGACTGAATGAAGAGCAGGGCAGCAAAGGTTAACTGCTTTCTGCTCTTGGTCCCCGGGATCTTCTTCTTGTCAGTGCAGTAACAGCTGGATCTCCCAGGAAGGTAATGATCTTCCCGGCTGCTCCATCTTGCTGCAGGCTATTAGCAAAGACACGTAGCCCCTTTGCTGCCCATTTCTTTAGCAGGGAAAAATGAATCTCTGCCACCCAACCCCCCCCCCCCCCCCCCCCCCCCCCCAAAAAAAAAAAAAAAAGTTCCTCTATATAATTAAGCAGCATTAGAATGAGGCCTGTGCCTTTGCTGATGAACTTCAGTGAAAGCAGATGGTCACAATGGTATTAAAAACTAAAGACTTCAGTCAAGCTTTTAATTGAAAACAATTGGACCCTGCTGGATGGTAATTACCTTGGCTGCCTGCAAATAATATCACAGCACTGCTACCTATGGAGGAAGAACTGAAACTGAGTTAATAAGAATTGCTTGATCTGCATATAATAAACAAAGAGCATTCAAAACTATTTTGGCTGGTATCTCCCTGCCTTCCTCCACAAGACACTTTCAAGCAGATAGCAGTGTGAAAAGGAACACACAATGGCAGAAATTGAAATGTGTGAAATGTTAGCTGGGCTCATAAAAATTGAAGAGCCTGCATTCCCCCACCTCCTTCTTTTTTAAGAGTTAAGTCCTGTGCATGTATGAAAAAAGCAGCAAAACAAAATAAAGTGAAAAAGCTCTGGATTATTTAGCGTTCCTCCTTTTGTGAATGGCAATGACAGCAGTTTGCCTTGATCTCATGTTATTCTCCTTCCCAAAATCTACTGGAAGGTTGAGGCCTTCTGAGCACCTATAGTGTTTTCCCTACCTCTTCTCTTAACTGGATTTTAATGATCTTTTCCTTTACATGCCTCAGTCTCTAAGAAAGGAAATGTAGTAAGTTGCATTTTTGCAGAGTTTCTCCAGGTGATGTTCCAATTTTCTCATTCTTCCTTTTCAGTGTCAGGAGCAGGTGAGTGTGTGAAGGCTGGCCCACTTAAAGTGCTCCTAAATCCCACTGGCTGCTGTCTGCTATATCTTTCTTGACTTAATGTGAAATTAATACCACTTTACTCAACCTTTCTTGCTGGAAAAAGGGCCCACATTTTTGTATGCTTGTGACTGGAAAAACACAGTCTTAATGTCCCATCTTTCAAACTCATGTCCCAACTGTGTATAGAATGAACCAAATCTTGTCACCTTCCACATAAACACTATTCCTCATACAGGGGTGCTCTTGAGCACAGCTTTTTGTCCCCTTATGAAGAAGTAAGAAACTGCTGCTGAAGAAGACCTCAGAGAGTCAGAGCTGCTGCAATTTTACAAAATTAATGAGTAGCTGAGAACTGCTAGTAAAAGTGATGCAATAATTTTCCATAACATATCATTTTAGAAGAAATGATTTTACTCTCTCTTTCTTTTCCTATCCAAATATTTGTCTTTTCAAGGCACCAGACAAGAGTTTGTCTTGTCTTGTCTGGCAGCACAATGAAGTGGACTGTTCCAATATGTTTCATCTGGATTTGATGATTTTATGCCTGGAGTTCAACTTCCATTCTCTCAATTTACCATGATTAACATGGAGAGGGACATCCTGGATTCAGGTATGTCAGTAGAAGCTTTCATGCTATCTTCAGTAAGATTTGCTAATTTTTATTTAATTAAAATATGCTCTAAGCTTTATTGTTGTAAGATCTCTGAAACTGCTGGCTCAACTCAGTTACAAGACAGAAGCGTATCTTGCAGAATGAGTAAAATAGATATCTGTAGTCATTATCCATTTGTATGGGAACTGCTAGGTCACAGTCTGAACCAGTGATTGAGCACCTGTGGAAGGGGTATAGCCAGCTCTGGTAGCAAAGGTGCAAGCAATTCACCTGAACCTCATTTAAGGGCTGGCAGTCAAAAGGGGAAGCATCTCTACTTGGAGATCATCTCCTCTGAGAGTTTCTGGTGAGCCCTGATCCCGGGAAAGTGGTAAGGTAGTCCTTCTTTATTACTTAATTGTGACCTCTACCTTTCTTGGGTGATCTGAAACTGGTTAAAGATAACTATATCAACTGCCTCCTATCCTTACACCATTATAACTGAAGCTGATGTATTCTAGCTAGAGTTTGGAATTTCACACAGCCTTGTCCATGGATTTTCTTCTGCTACTGGGCTGTTGGAGAAGAGGTCCACAACTGATGGAGTGGCTGCCTCACTCTATCTAGTAGTCTGTGTGTTCAATCTGATGCTAGGGCTGAGCATATTTGGCCCTAGACTTTCCTGTCCCTTTTTATAAATTAATATCTTGGGACAAATTTGCAACTTGGAAGGCTGTTTTTTGAAAGTGTCATCCTACTGGCTGTGGTAATTTCATCAATTTATAACATCTACTTTTAGTTCTACAGTGTATGATCACTTATTATAATTGCTACTTTCAGTTTCAAGGGAGCTGGTACAGGGCATGCTATTTTAAAGGTGTATGTAAGGTGTAAGCTCTATTGATCTAAGTATTCTGAGTGATAAACAGCTGCTGGGTTTGATTAAAGCTAAAGGGAAGCTGAAGCATTTAATCAATCTCCAAAGCAGCTCTGAGTATATTACAAAGCAATTGTGATTATTGCTATTATATGACAAGCTATAGCATGAGAAAGAAGGATCATTTTTCTCAGGAAACATAACATGATGTTGTGGTGCTTCTTCTCAGCTGGTTTGACACTGTCACCTCTGAAGCCTGGCTAAGTGACAGAGTGTGCCAGCTCAAGTGGTCTAATCCTGAAGGGAGAACACAGACACAAGGCCTTTTAGCTCTCCTGAGCCTTCTCTTTCCCATGTCTAACTGGCTGACAGCAAGGACTTAGTGAAGGAAAACAAGAAATGGTACAAACTTCCTGTAGCACTAGCCAAATTATAACCTTCTCTGATTTTTTTTTTCAATCTGCACTTTCAGGGTTTTCTCAGTGGTGGAATATATTCGTACCCTTCTACAGCTAACAGTTCTTAAGGCACATTTTTTTCCATTATTTTTTTAATCACTTCTTGAATCTTTGGTCCATCTTGAGCTTTAAAAGACCCTGTGGTAGTACATTGCATGGGCCTCTGTCACATGCCTCTGTAGCGTAGTACTTCTTGTTTTTAAACTTACTCTTGGTGATTTCTTTTAGCACCTTCTTGCTCTGATGTTAAGAAAAGCATCAAATAATTGTTCACTTTTCCTGCTTCATATATATTTGTCCCGTCTTTTGCTGTCTCTCTTTCCCGGGCTTGTTTATTTGGACCTTTTCTGAAGCTGACCCATTCCTCTGACCACCCTCATTACTTCTGCATCTGTTCCCCTCCTTGTTTTATTGCATGCTTCTCTGAATGACCAGAATTTCACATGCTACCTTAAGATGTGGGCTTCTCTGAGTCTATTATTATTTTTTTTGTTCCTTTTTCAGGTGTTGAGTGATCAATTCTTATGGCATGTCTTATAAGCAGTGTGTGTCATGTAATTCTGAAGATGTGGATATAAGAAGGATTTCTAAAAACTAAGGAGCTGCGTGAATGCTAGGTCTCAAATGTATCATATACTCCATTTAAAATAAGACTGGAAAGTCTAGTGCTTTTTTTTTTTCCCCCCTCCCCCCAGGAAATCTAATATGAAAGTAAACTAAGAGACGCGTTTATTAAGTAAAGAAAACTTCCTCCTGTCATACTTGCAGCATAGAAGTTACAGCACTTAAGACTGGAAAGGACAGCACTTGCAGAGGTTAAGTCTTCTGTGTGTGGCTAGTATCAGTCATTTCACTGTCTTTTTCAGTCTTTCTCTGCTGAATATAGTGAAGTGTGAACTTCTGTGGGCTATAGCTGGCTTATCACTCAAAATTAGAGAGTAAAAAACAAACAACAACAACAAAAAACAACTTCAGTGACTCATCTAATCTTTATTCTTCACCTGGGGAGAAACACTGAAAATAAGTGGAGACTATATAAGGATAAATGAGTTAGAGCATTTGGCACAGATAAAGTTGAGTGACATTAACAGGGTGAAATATGCACTTTTACATACGTTAATTTAAAATTAACATTGCTCTATTCTATTTAATTTCGTTTTTGAGAGAAAGGGGCTTGAAATGAATCTTCTTTAGACTGAGGCTTACTAGTCAGCCCTGATTGTTGGCTGTTGGTCTCTATGAACCCTTTTGAGTTAATGCTTTGAACTAACTTTGGGAAAGTAAACTTCAGTGAGCTAAATGGATTAGATGGTAGGAACTAGCTGACTGATATTTCCCATTGAAAAGTGTACTATAATCTACAAAAAAGTGAGCCTCACTTCCCTTAGGATGCAATCTGAGGAGCATTTCTTTTGCAGCTGTGATAGCCCTGCATTCCTGCATTGTTTCATCAGTGATGTCAGCAAAGGTAGGTGTAGCTACATGGCAAATCAAGTTCAGCTTAATTTTTTTTTTTTTTTTTTTTTTTGCCTGGTTTTAAACTGATTCCTTTCATGGTTCCATGAAAATTTATCTTGGCGCAACTGAGGTATAGTGCAGTACTAGGATAAAAAGCAGGGAGTACTTCAGTTGTTGCTGGGCTTCAAAGATGTGCTTTTCAGGTTTTAGTTTTGTACTTGGTTTTCATACACCATATGGAAATAAGGAAACTGAACTGAAATCTGAAGAACTCCACTACTACCATACTGACATTTTTGGGTTGCAATCAGGACATTTGTTAATTAGTCTCATCTGACAATGTTCCTATGCACAGAGATTCATTGTAAGCCTACAAGATGACTAGTCTCTCCTCAGCCATTCTGAATAGAACCTTGTAGTTCTTCAGATGCATCTTCAGATACATTCAGATGCTGGCTAGCCTGGCTGACTTTCCCATTCCGACTCTTTCAACCTTGTTGCTATTTTATAACCAGGGTTGCATCTGAGCCAGGAGGGTGAGAATATATCAACTGCTTTCAAGCAAATCTGTGACAGAGAGCTGTGGGGGCAGTATGGAAAGTATCTGTGAGCTCTGGCTCTCTCTCTGAAATATTACAGATGATTTGGTGTTTGCTTTGGCATGTTTCTGTGAAGATTGTAGAGTGTGTGTGCGTATAGACAGAGAGAAACAGGGTTACTGCTTGTTGCACCTCTGTGAGACTGCCGGACCGCCTGGCCTGGTCTGTTCTGCTGTACAGAAAAAGGCCTCACAAGCACTTGTGGTGAGGCTGTAGTAGGCACTAAACTTGAAAGCAGTTCTGTCAGCTTGGAAAAAAAATAAAATTGTCTGACTATTTTTTTTATTCCCCATTGTTATGAGTAGCACATAAAACTTCTTGTCAGTAGAGAAGACTGTCTTGGTTTGCCCTATATACTGAGCAACATCTCATATTGCGTATTTTTTATAGCCCAACCATATCAAGCAGTCAGTTCCCCTTTGAGGTCTGAGAGGTGCTCTTCCAAACAGAGGAATGAGAAATAATGTGTAAAAAATCATCAGTAAGATTCAGCTCCAGATGAAAGATGTGGATATTGCTCTTGAAAATGGTTGTATTCCTTAGTCCTCCCTTAGCCCCTTGCCTCCTAAAGAAAGATGAGTTAAGGATTTCCAGGTGGGAAGTGTTTCTGTCCAAACTAAGATTTCTCTCCTATGTGTGCCAATACTGTCCAGCCAAAAGCTCCCACAGCACCCTTTTAGAAGATAAAGTATAGCTCTAGGATCCCATTCGTGAGTTTTCCTGTCCGTGAGAAACCTAATTCTAACAGCTAATGATTTGAGAGCTCCTGATAAAAGCACACAGGCAGCAGGGCCTGTGCTTGACTAATTATTTTTCAGTATTTTGATACCGAGTTTGGAGTCCGAACAGCAGTTTGAAGAACTTAAGTCTCCTCTGCTCTTTCTAGT
This sequence comes from Perdix hodgsoniae, assembly GCA_035772895.1. NCBI lineage: Eukaryota > Metazoa > Chordata > Aves > Galliformes > Phasianidae > Perdix > Perdix hodgsoniae. The sequence continues at coordinate 3,844,936 of JAPSGF010000056.1, read as the reverse complement.
GGTAGCAAGTATTAATCTAATATTCCTGCTTCTGGAAGGAACAGCTGGAAGACAAAAACATGCATTGATAGGAATTGCCAAGTAACCAAATCCACCCTGTGGCCCATCTGGCCTTGAGTCCTGTCTATAACAGCAACAAGTATTTGGAAGAAGATGCAAATATTGCTGGGATGGATGATTACAAATGACTTACAAATAACTATGTCTAATGCTTTCTTGAGAGCTCAGCCTCAGCTTCCGTTTCTCGCAATGGCTCTATTAATTTCAGTAGGGGAGATACAGCAACTGACGTTTAACAATTAATTTTTTTTGTTTCACCTGTCAAGCTTTGCTGGTCAATTTTGCTTTACAAAATCTATAAGTAGAGAACACTAGTGTTTTCTTTTGTACTGGTGACATGAAGGAATTAAAGGATTTAAGATTGTAAAGCCTTCCATGAATAATTTAGGCTCTGTTTCCAGCAAATATTCACTCTATGTATGCACTGATACTGGGCTCAGACATTTGTGGTATCAGCAACAGTGCCAAGCCCATGTGAGCCAAAAGGAAATAGGCTTTTATTCAGTGTCAGCCATCAATCAGTTTCCAGCCTTTAGGACCATACACTTGTCAGTTAGGGGCCTCCGCTTGAGGAACCTGACCTGCTAGCTTGCAACAAATATAGATGGGCATAGGCATGTTCGAAGAATTACCTCTATACTCTTATCTGTGAAATTTTGTGCAGTCTCAACAGCCTCGTTCTTCTGACTTCTCTGCTTCATGTTTCTCTTGTGAATAAATATTGTTGTGCGTACTCAGGCCAATGTACACAAACACTTGTGTCTTCTTACAAAATGATTAAACTGTTTGAGACAGAAATGACAATCTTTTCAGACAAACCAGTCAGTGAGTTTCTCTGAATCTGATAGCTTCTAGGGATCTTCTTAGCATTATAAGGATTGATAAAAGTTTGAGAAATCTGTAGCTGAGAGACTGTCTGTGTTGGATTCCCTTATTCCTGCCACTGGTGCAGGGAAACTTTTAAGTAAGAATGTTCCTGTTGAAGATTTCTAGGTTTTTCTGTGTTGTTGTGGTTTTTTTTTTTCCTTCACTGATTGGGAATCCTGAAAGCAAACACACTGTAGCTGCAGCACAGTAAAGAGGCATACTTCATCAAGAAACTACCTTGTGAAAACTCTGCTAGTGCACACTGGTCCTTTCACTTGTGCTGTTTCATACTCAGTGCTTCAAGGTATTTATCATCAGCCAGCAAGGTGAAGGCCAGCACACGTCTTGTTCCACGTGCACTGGGATTGCTTGGATCCTTTCCCTTCCTGAGTCCCTGTGTCCAAGGGGCTCAAAATGGTGCCCTACCTATGTGCATCATCTATACTCAGTCATGGGCAACCCCTCTGAAAAGCTGACAGAGGTGAGCTTCTTTTGAGAGCTGCATGCCATCAAGTTCATGCTGTGTGTTTGTGAACATATATGGGCTGGAAGCAAAAGCACTTTTGCTGTGCTGCCGCTATTGTAATGCGGAAGTGAGACTCAGAAATGCTCTGTTCTACTTCAGTGGCTCTAAGAGAAGCCTTTCTCCAGGGGTTTCTGGTACCTAGGTTAATTGAAATAACTCCAAAAGGCTCTTTTAAATCTAATCCTCTCCCCCACATATGCAGTCTCTTCTTCACTTTTCTTTGCTCCTGTCTACACCCTCTCTTGAACAAAAAGCTTTAAAATGCTCTTCTGGAAAGGGCTTTAATGTAATTCAGAGAAAGTTAATGTGAAGTCAAGGTTGATTGCTCTTCTCCCTGAAACCACTGGTGGTGGCTGTACTAGCGGGAGTTAGATGGGATCTCAAACATAACTGGGAAACTCAGGATGAACTGAACAAAGAGCAGGCTGGAAGCTGGAGGTTGCTGCTCTCTCTTCTCTGTGTGACCTCCTGAGCTCATGCTGAACCCTTTGATCCCAGTCCAGGGCACAGTGATGTGGCAGCCTGGGCTTAGGCCAGAGATGTATGCTGGGTGGAGACTGTTGTCATCTGTGTGAGCTCTTGATCCACCCTGTACCTTCATTTCCACAAACACTGCTGCGCATCACCATGGGGGGCATCACTGCTGGTGCTCCTCCAGCTGGTATGCAGAACTGTCTCCTCCAAATACAGTTCCTTTTTCCAGGAACTGCTCCAATAACATTTAAAACAACTGGGCCTGTATTTCATATTTATTATTCTATTTTTGTCAGATGCATTTCTATTTGACACAGAAATCTAAGGCGCTGTGTGTAGTAGTGCAGCTCAGGGCACAGATCTCATGTCTTAAAGGAACTGTGCTTGGCTCTGGGAGAGCACCGTGGCCAAGCACAGTTCACTTGGGAAGGTGCTGCTCGTGGCCAGAGGCCAGAGCCACTGCCTCTAGACCACCTGTTTTGGAGCAGTACTTCAGCACCACGTTCTTCTGAAAAGAATTTTAGCACTAGGCTTAGTGAATATCAATAACTGGAGTCTAAGATGAGTTGTTTCAGATATACTACTACCGTCACTTATATTGGCATGGTAAAAAAGAAAAAAGAAAAAAGAAGCTGACACACTTGATGGATAAGCTAATTAGCAATAAGGTAACTTGGATGAGAATCGGTAGTAGAGGTGTGAGCTGTGGTTCCCTGTGATTCTCAACTGCATTTGGATATGCCATTCTTCCAGTAGCAGGATGGAAGAGGGAACTGGTGTCTCTTATTTGCCTTTGCAGTTGTGTCTTCTGATAAGTAGCCTCCAGCATAGGCTTTTTGTGATTGAAAACTGTCAGTATCAGACTGCATGTCAGCTGATATAAAAATGCTTATTTTCTATTAAATTCTACAGAGAAGCAGGTACAAGTTCTGATCTTTAGTATTTGTATGGATTGGTCAGAAGATACTAGAGGAATTATATTGTTCCCTCTGAAAATCTCTCTAGCTAACTCCTTAACATAGTCTTGCATTACCCTCTTATTAAGTGACACCAAAAAATTTCACCCAGACAGATGACAATCAGTGACACGGCATCTCATAATTCCTGTGGGTTTTCTACACAGCAGGGCTGAAATAACACACGTGCAACTGCCTGGAGCAGAAGACTGCAAAGTCACCATGAGCCTTTCAGTGTTGCAGCTAGGATTCCAGCTGGTGCCACCAAGAGGGATCAAGATTCACTGGGATAGTTGCCCATAGCTTGGGCACTAGCTCTGTGCTCCCATGGAACTCTGCAGTTATAGCAACAAAAATTCTCTGCTATAGATGACACTCAACCTATAGATGACAATCAACATCTTTTTTGTAGGGTAGAAGAGGAAGCTGTAGACACCTAGGACAACTTTATGCCTATTCACCTGTTCCTGTATCCACACTGAGGACTGTGGTACTTCTGAGGCAGCTGTAGGATACAGGACAAAGTTCCCAGGAACTTAATGTTACACTTGGTTGCAGAACTTAAGTGTCAGGGATGAGTCAGCCCCCAAAATTGCACAACGACAGATTCATAATCTCCAAATCTGTGCATGAGGACAAGATCTTTATCCTCAATTTGAACTGTAAGAACGCCCTTAGGTGAGATGCTGCAGATGGTACAGCTGGAGAGAGAAATGGATCTGGTTTAGGAGAGATACCTTTCTTTAAGATGATTTTAAATGTTTGCATTTTTTATGCAACATTTTAGAGTGTTTCAGCAGCTCGCATCTGGAATTCAGTTCCTCTGCCTGTTAATCAATAACAGGTCTTAACAAAACAATATCTCACAGTAGACACAAGCATACAGTGCTGAACAAAGCAAAACAGCCATTGGCTTAGAGCAACAATTGCTGCTACACAATGTGTTTTCAAAGCTCAGTATATATTTTGTCCCTAGTGGGAAAACCATAACAAGACTGAATTAGTGGCTGGGGTTGCCAAAGGGAGAAATTAAAGTGCGACTGTTTGTCTGACACCTTGAAGTACCATTATTTATTTCAAGGGAGAAGACAGTGTAAGGAAATAAGATGCCCATTAAGGAAAACTATTAGCTGTTACTTTCCAGAGTGTGCAGTGGTTCTGCATGCCTGCTGCAGAACCTGTTCAGTCTAGTTTCTGGTGAAAGGGCTCCTTGGCAGTGCTGGCACCGACAGGAATGATGCCTGCGAGGCTGAGAACTTCAGGAGTGGGGAGGAACAAAGTGTTTCAGGAGAGGGTAGGCTGGCAGGCTTGTCCTCAATGAGGTAGCTTGGGGCTAGTGTGCAGAGGGCTGTTCAGTGAAGGAAAGAGAAAAGGAAGAGAATATGTGAGATTAAAGCAAATTCCCTTCCCTGCACATGGTTACCTCTGAGCTTGCAAACTTAACTGCTCATCTGTGGATCTTGACAGCTCCTTGCTCTGGCATTAATGGGCTTCAAGAACTCCCAGTGAGCTGTAATCGCCTTGGTTCAGGGCTCAGCTTGCACCTTTACAAGCACCTTCACCCCTCGCTGTTAACCTGTGGTCTACCTTACTCGGCAGCTAAGCTTGTAAATTCATGTAACCAAATAACTGTGCTGTTAACTGCCTGCACCAAAGTGAACAACACATCCATCTTCCAGTGCCCAGCCAGCAGCCTAATGACACGTTGCACTGTGCGGTGGTACCCTTTCAGATGTAACTAACTCTGCACTGCAGAAACAATTGTTTCGGCATTTGCACACACCATGTAGCTCATCTGGGCAGAGGAGGGAGGCTGCCTGAGCAGGAAACCTCCCATCACTTGTCCTATGCACTGGGTCCCCGGTGTGACCTCCTTGTGCCGCAGCCTGATGGCTGTGACAGAGACCTTAGCCTGGTTGGTCAACCACACCTGGTGCCTTGGGGCAGGAGCACACCTGCAGCAGGTACAACTGGGGCTGTGCCTGATCTTTGACAAGTCTCTTTGAAAAGCTGTGCCTTGGTTTCCTCGTCCACAAAATGAGCATAATTTCCTGAAGAGCTACTGGGAGGACTGATGCTAATGAAAGACTAAAAGGTTTTCTGGATTCTATAGTTCCTGCCAGTGTCTGTGATTTGAACCCTTTAGTCTTCAAATTAGCCTCAGCAAGAAGAAGGTTGATTGAGAAAGAACACAAGGTTCAGGCGATTGCTGTGTGTGGGTAGATGTGCCAGGCCATTCCAAGCTGTCCTCATGAGGACAGCAAATCCACGAGCTCTGAGGAAACCTTCTACGAAAGCTCTTCCTCCTGCTTCCAGTGAGGAGGAGGCTGGGCTTCTAGTTCATTCTTTGCTAGAAACCCCACACAGAGCTCAGCTGAGGACTTCATTCATGGGAGCAAAGCTTTACTGCTTCTGCTGTTGCTGGTGTTACCACTTGTCACCAAAGGGGAGAAAACTTATCCTTCTGCCAGCAAATAACTTAGACCTGGCACTGGCAGAGATGTGGTATATGTTCCCCTCCTAGCCCCTAAAGCAACCACAAGCAATCAGAGTTAAGTAGCATTTGAGTTAGCATGGGTTGGATGAACCTTGCTTTTCTTTATCTGCTAGTTGCTTGCCCAGTGGAATAGGCTGTCTGAGAAAATGTCTTAATTAACCAGGCTCTGTCCTATGCAGATAATTAACATTATAAAAGCATAGTTTCACTCAGGACATTCCCCAGAATATTTGTATTGTTAAAATATCTTGAAGAAAGGGAAAGAAAGAGCCTAGGCCCCAGCCTCCAGTCAGAGAAGACTTATTTTTCTGTTAAACGTCATATCCAACCTCAGAGAAGAGGTGGGTGGAGGGTTAATGAGTTGTCTTTGAAAATAATTTTGAGCAGTGCACAGCAAGATCTCAGGGAAAAAATGTTTACAGTCTATATCCTGCCTCAGATTCCATAAACTCTGCTGTGGTGCCCCATTGCCAAATTTAGCTGTAGTCACCAGGACGCAGCTGGTGTCCCTTGTAGTCAGCCATCACTCAGTAGCTTTAATACAGATGGACCAAGAGAGTTTTTCCTGGTTATTGAGCATCACCTACTCTTGCTGGTGTGCATTTGCCTTTGCAGTGGCAGTACGAAAGTTCTTATGCATTGAGCCTAATCTAGCGTCCTTAATGATGCACCATCCCTGCTGATGTGAGCAGTGGGCTTGTTTCACAGCACAGAGGAGAAATGTGTCCTTCATGAAGCGGACTGTCTTCTATCCTCCTGAAGGAGGGTGAGGAATCTACTGCTCTGCCAGTAGTCTGCCTGGATGTGATAAAAGGTGTATGGACAATTATATACAATCTTAGGAATTTTGCCAAGTAATATTAAGTCCAGTGTGTTTGTTGTTTAGCCCTCCCATCCATAAGCCCCACTTTACCTTGTACTTTTAGTTCTACCTAGGTTAATTCACCTTTCCCTTAGTCTTTTGGCAGATGGGTGGCCTCTTCTTCCTCCAGTCTTCACTTGGAAGGCAAGTATTTGAGAATTGGGTCCAAAATTCATTTGTGCCCCAAAGAAACTTTGGAGGAGAAACAGCTCCTTAAGTAGTTCAGTTGCCACAGTACATTTGAAAGAGCTGTTGTCAGGGCTTTTTGTAATTGTTTAAAATATTAAATAATGCAAGCTAACAGAGACCAGGCAAAATACATAATTTATGGAGGGCATCCCTCTGCTCTTGCAGGTTTTTACTCTCACAGACCAGGACCATTCTGCATTCCTTGTGACAGAGACTTGCATCCTGCCTATGTGACTGTCTTATTCCTTCTTTCTCCAGGGGGAGGGAGGGGAGGAAATGAATAATTTCTGCTTTCCTTCTGTTTCTTCATCTCTAGTGACTTCTGCACCAAGAAAAAGGAGATGAACAGTGTCAGAACTCTACTCATTCTTTACTGCTTTTCCATTTCTTTTCTCATCACCCAAAGATAGATGAGGGAAATGACTGAAAGCACTCAATATCCACACATCATTTCAATCCAGCTCTTTAACAGCTTTCACTATCCAGTGGCATGATGGTCTTTGGTTTGTTATTTACTGGCTGTTTAATTTAAATATATCCCCATCAGAGAACTGAAAGATCCAGCCCTAAAACTCTTTCACATGATTTCTCTAATCACTCTCTAAATTATTTATCATGGCTCTGAACTGTCTGGAGACTTTTTTTTTCTTTTTTTCTTTTTTTTTCTTCTTTTGAGCACAATGATTTGTTCCCAAACATCTGTAAAAAATCATGACTGACCTCCCATCTGGGCAGCAGCTCAGCTCCATCCCGGGGCTGGGTCGTGTCAAGTGTGCGAGCTCTGTTTCAAAAGCATAAAATTCCTGACATGGTGAAATTCTTCTCTTACATATTTGTTGACAAAAGGCGGGCAGGGAAGGGAAGGGAAGACTGCTGTTAGGAATGCATGAGCACGATGCTGCATAGCTAGGCCAGAAGTGGAACACTTTGTTACGGAAACGGCCACAAAAATGCTCCTCCCTGCCTTAGAAAATGGTTATTTAAAGCAAAGTTGATTGCCAGTCCTCCTTGCTGCTGTTGTCTTTTGAATGTGGCATGTGTAAATAATATTTCCGCATGAAAGAAAACTTTCAGTGATGACAGTTCTCCTGTGGCCGCTTCCTGTCCCAGAGGGGAGGCACCGGCCCTTCCCTGGAAATGACGACTCCCTACAGAGAGAAAGCCCAGGAACTGAGAGGTTTTTTTCCTCCAAAGTCTCAGATGAGAGAATTTTGGCCTCGAGAAACAATGAAAGTGGAAAAATGGGACACGGTTTTCACAGAAGTTTCTAAGGTGTGTACTAGAAAAGTACCTGCATAAAAGTAAATATACAGTGAGAAAGTGAAGAAAAGTACATGACTTAAAGCAAAACCCACATTCCTCTATGATTTTTATAATCAAAAGTGGCAACGTGTGCTTTAAAGCTGGTTTTCAAAACAAATTGCTTTACTTCCACCAGTGTCAATGAGCAGAAATCCTTTTATTCCTGGCTAATGACAGCTCCTGGTTGTGCAAAAGCTGGGGACATACCTTCAAGAGACTGCAGTTACCAAGTTCACAGAGATGGTGACATCCTCCCGTGTGTCTTGTTAACTGTGTTCTGCTTGCATTTTTCCCTTTTCTTCCCCTTCATCTTCAATTTTTTATGGAGATTAACCCATGGCAGACTTAAAGACCCTTAAATTTTAGGAAAGTTCAGGCACACATCTGGAGCCCAGCTCTGCAGCTCCAGCTCATTGCTGTTTGTCTTTGTTAGTGTTGCTTCGGGCCCAGGTATTGTACAAAGTCTCCTTTCAAAAAAATAAATAAATACCAAGGTGTTCTTACAGCATCTGAGAAGCACACTCCTTCTGCAAAGTGTTGTAGCCTGATCACTGCAGAAACACAAGGAAGAAATATGGGGGTGCATAGGGCACTGAGGCTTCAGAAAATAAGGTTTTGATGGTCTTAGGGGCTTAGAGTCTCTTGCATGTTAGCCCCTCTACCAGGTGAAGGGAGAGTGCTGGGCCTTCAAGGAGTATGCAGGTGCCCTAATTTAGGGAACTTAAAGACCTTGCTGGGCATGAGTACTGGAGTGAGATTTAAGCCATTAGCTGTTGGAGGCAGGGAGCACCTCTGCTTCTGACTAATGGGTCCTAACAGAGAAGGAGGTGGTGAGCAACCCTAGTCCCTGAAGGCTGCAGAGACATGGCAAAGCTGTAGGGTATGCCAGAGGTATGGCTTATCCTCTTGTCTCTCTTGCATTTATCCCCCCGGCTCTGATAACCTAAACTCCTCACTTTATTTTTCTTGGGATTTTCTTTGGATGAACCCTTCTAAATGCAATGCTAGTGCTGAAATTTGCCTATGCCAATAAGGCCATCTGTTTTATTAACTAAAGAAGGTCTCTGGAGTATTTCTCGCAGGCTTGCAGCCTTTTCTGCCGCCCCCAGCACTTTACATCAGCCCTGCGAACAATGGGAGGAGACCCAGGAGGTCGCTGGCAGGAAGCGCCTCTTCCCGTGCATAATGAACTGGCTGGGAGACTGAGGGATGGAGATAGCACACAAGACACACAGCACAAACTGCTGAAACAATAAACAAACAAACGGATGGCCAGAACTTCCTCTTCTTATATTGTTAGCTCTGCTTCCTAAACCCACCCCTCAAAAGTCAGCATTCTAGGCTCACTGACGCTTAACCTCTTTGTTGCCAGCGATGGCTGAAGGCCCCAGCCATTGCTTGCCAATGAGATGACTGCTGCAGGAGCTGGAGATCCCTCCTTCTGAAAGATATAACAGCACTTTTACAAAAAATTGAATGTAGGGAGACATAATTTGGCCATACGGCTCTATTGGAGTAGCGCCTTGATACCAGGACTGTGCCCTAAGTGGGCACGGATATTCAGACTCTTTGGGTAGGATGTCATTTCATCATTTCTCATCTACTAGCAAGAGAATTATGACAGCAGATACTGAGTGGTGGCAAAGCTATCTCCATCCATGTAGACTTTGAAGAGAGATGCCCGCTTGAAAAGCAGTTGGGGATGGTCTTTGTTTTGGTGCATGCAAGTATTTCATCCCATGGTAGCTGAAGTTCATGGCCCACAGGAGCTTTGAGTACAGCAGCAAGATAGTGGCCTTGTACCTGCCACAGCTTGGCACTGGTTGGTCAGGGGATCCTGCTCCATGTCACTCTCCATAAAATGCTGCCAGGGAGCAGTAAAAGACTGTCTGGGAGAACTAGGCTGGTGCTTCTGGAGCTGAGAAGACACTTCTCAAAAGGCGTGCTGATATTTCTCCCCATCAGCCCCTAAGTCCAGAGCTAGGTGGGGGTAGCCTAGAGGGGTCATGACCATTCCTGGGATACTCTCAGCAGCAGGGCAAGGGCGGTCATAGGGCAGGCTCTACCTTCTGCTGAGAGCTCCCAGCTGACTGCTGATATGTTGTTATTTTAAATACCCACTGTTTGTGTTAAGCACAGCAAGAAGTCTAGTAAACCAAATTTATGACATTTAAAAATGAAGTATCTCAAATTGATGTTTAGTCCTTCAAATAAGGAAGCTATCTGCTAAATACCAAGTTTAACAGTTATGTAATAAGTCCATATCAAAACACAGATAATGACTGGTTGACTATGGTTTAGCAACTGTTGTTTACTTAATCTATAAGGGCTTTCCTACTTAATCAAAATTGTACTTCTGTCCCAGAGACTATTTAAGGCTAAGTTCTGGAAGTATTATCAGTGTTGCTTTAAGTACTAAGGCACTGGTACAAAGAAATTACCTAAGGCTATAAGTGCGTGGCTGTGGGCATGCGGGTACCACTCCAGACTCATCAAGCCAGACTGATGGAGGTAAAGGGACCTCTGGAGGCCACTTGGTCCACTCCCTGCTCAGGCCACCCAGAACAGGTTGTCCAGGACCATATCCAGGACACGGCCTCCCTTCTTTCAGTCATGGCTTTCCCTAGAGGAACTGCACCAGTTGTCCTCCTGCCTGTCACCTCCCCTGAAGTTCTCCATGGTGCCTCATCACTTAACTTTAGTTACAAAATGTGCAGTCTCAGATAAGGAGCAACTGTCCCAGGCAGTGCATGACTTTGGCCACCTCTAGCATGCTTGGTGTCCACCCCTGAGCCCCAAAGCATGGCCCAGCTTTGGCATATTGATTTGCAAATTCAGCCTTCAGCAAGAAGGAAGAAATACAGAGTGAATTCCTCCTGAGCACGAGTCCTTGGATTTCAAGGGACTTCCAGCCAACCACCAGTGTCACTTGTGATGCAGCTCCTCAGCAGTCTGCAAAGTGATGATGTGTTCATCCCACTGCTGAAGCTGGAGAAGGAAGAGTAGTGCTGTGGCAACAGCTTCAAAAGGTGCTGGTAAGGGCAGGTATGTTGGCAAATTGAGGAGGCAAAGGAAAGGACCAGTTTACCCTTTTCATGTCATGAATCAATCTTTTCACCAGTCTCTTTGCTAACTGACTCGTTACTATATGTCACACTAACAGCAGGCTCCTGCTATGTGTGGTTTTTCACTGCATTAAACAAAAAGCCTGGCTTTACAGTTTTAAAAAGGTCTATCTGTTGGTTTGCACTGGGAAAGATAGGATGTGTGCTGTTTAAGACTTTGGATGAACTGTGCAGAGGTGATGGAAACTGTGTTTAAGGCAGTAAGCGATCTCCCTTTGTAAAGCTTTCTTTGTAAATGCTCAGTGATTTCATGTTGCAAAGTTACTCTGAGAGTTTTAAAAAAGAACAGAAGTAGACATGGCAACCAGCTCCCTTTCTTCAGAAGACCAAAACATAATCGCAGCCTGGCTGTGGCACTGAAAATAACAGCACAGCTCTTTCATCAGGAGCCCCTGGCTTCCCCAAACCCTGTGTATGCTGTTCTTGAGAGATTTCTAAAAGTTGAGGAACTTTATTTGCAGTCACTGGATTGGAAATGCAGATGTTTTCCTTCCTTCCTTTCTCTGCTGTCCAGTCCTGGTCAGTTTAGTTAACATCCTGAGTCTGTGTGAGACAGTAAATGCAGTCACAAGGGGAACTGCTGGGATAAAGGGAGCATATGTGCTCTACTGCCAGTTTTTTATCCAGCCTCTGCACCTCTTATTGAAGAGTGGAAAATGCACCAAACTTTGTGCATTGAAGGGCATAATGACATGGGCTGGGCCAGGCGGGTGTTCAGATGCATGCCAACTCTGAAGCAAACCTGATGAATGGCTGAATGGGAGGAAAGAATGAAAACTGGAAAATACAGCCAGGAGTTGTACAAGGTGACTTGCCTCCTTTCTGGCTCTAGGCAGTGAGACTATCCTGAGCTTGTGCTCTGTCTTATAATGAACAAAAACCACATAGGTGCTCATTTTCTAATAGATCAGGTCTCTAGGTGGACATGTTGCAAAACACTGGATCCTACTAGAAAATATTTTGGGGGCACTATCCAGTCCCAGCAACTTTAAAGTTGAACGTGAATATCAGCTTGTATGTGGCATGCCAGAGTATTCTGAGACAAGTGGAACCTCTTAATACATTTCTTGATTTACCTACTCTGTATAGGTCAATCTAGTCTCTTATTTACATGTAAAAGGAGAAATCCATTCATAAGTGGGAAAAAAATACTGACATAGATAGCAGTAAGCCTGGTGGAGACATGGCGGACTTAAAACAAAAAAAAAATATTTTTCAACTGAAGTGACTATCAAAAAAATCATAGAATGGTTTGGATTAGAAGAGACCTTTAAGATCACCTAGTTCCAACCCCCCTGCTGTAGGCAGGGACACCTCACTCTAGACCTAGACCAGGTTGCTTAAAGCCCCAGGTTTCTTGAAAGCTTCCAGGGAGAGGGAAAGGCTTGCTGGGTAACCTGTTTCAGTGTCTCACCACCCTCACAGTAGGAAGAATTTCATCTTAATAACTAGTCTAAATCTACCCTCTTTCAGTTTAAAGCCATTTCCCTCATCCTGTCACTACCTGCCCTTACAAGAAGTCCCTCCTCAGCTTTCCTGTAGGCCCCCGTCAGATACTGGAAGGGCCACTGTAAGGTCTCCTGAGCCTTCTCTTCTCCAGGCTGAAGGGTCCCAACTTTCACATCCCGTAGGGGAAGTGCCCCAGCCTTCTGATAATCTTTGTGGCCTCCCTCTGGACCCACTCCAACAGTTCCATGTTCTTCTTGTGTTGATGGCCCCAGAACTGGATGCAGTACTTCAGGTGGGGTCTCGTGAGTGAAGAGTAGAGGGGCAGAATCACCTCTTTTGCTTTTCTTTTATGCTTTTCTTGATGTAACCCAGGATACAATTGGCCTGCTGGATTGCAAGTGCACATTGCCAGCTCATGTTGAGTCTTTCATCAACCAACACCCCCAAATCCTTCTCCTCAGAACTGCTCTCAAGCCATTTCTTGTCCAGAAAAAAAATCCACCTTCTTTCATGCAGCATCTGGAATAAAAAAGACATTGTCCAAAAAGTAGTCTCTGTTTAAATTTTATGCCTTGCGCAGCTGCATTTTCTCTTTTATGGAATAACACATAGAAGCACTGGTTTTACAGTCACTGATATAGAGAAACCTTCAGGAACACTGATAAGCATTATATGTAGGTCTGTAATATCTCAGAATGCCAAACAGTTGGTGAAACAGCAAGGAAAAGGATGTGCTGCGGTTGTACTGGTGATGGATGGAGGTAGTGGTGCCCCCATTCTTCCTAGTACCTGCACAACAGTGATGCATGGGATGTATAAGGGATTTTAAAGGTCTTGGACCCTGGAGCTTTTTTCTTTTTTCCTTGCAGTGGAGCTTGCAGGCTGGGATGCACAAAGGTAGTTTATTCATACAAAATGGGACACTGCTGATGGAAATAGCTCTCTTGGCACCTCTGATATCTGAGAGCTGATAAAGCAGAGGAGCATATGGTGATCCTGGCCAAAGGTGGCCACCCATTGTTTGTAAAGCTATTACTAATAGCTGCCGTTCCAAAGGCAGAGGCCAAAGCGGGCACAGTAGTCTTAAGTGGCTTGGTGATACTGTTGCTAGAATTAGAAACACTTCAATGGTCTGGTGTGAGATAGAAGTTTAAGGTTAGATCCACACCTTCGTGTTTAGCCTCAATTTCTGACCCTCTTCTGTGAATTTTTATAATTAGCACCCAAATCTGCTCATGCCCGTAAGTCTTTGCAAGATCCATTGGCAGTGAGTTCCACAATTTAACTTTGTGTTCTGTAAAAAATATACAGAAGGACATTTTCTTTTACTTCTCTTTACTTTCAGCCTGTTTTACCCTGCAGCCTGATGATTTCTGCGACAACCCCCACCTTTTGCATTGCAAAGAACAGTGAGTAATACTCCCCACTGAGTTTTTAAAAAGCACTTCTAATAATCATTCTTGACAACCTTCATGATTTTCTTCAATCACACATCTCCTTTTTTCAGGCTAAGGAGCGAGCCCTACACTTTTTAATCTTTTGTTATATACCAGCTCTATCTTTCACACTAATTTCATACTCAGTGAAAAATCCAGATACCATCAAGAATTTACAAACTTCTCAAACAAACTGAGATAAGAATACTGGTTTCCAGCCTGGTCCTACAGAAGTCACATTCTAGGCAGGAGGAGATGCAGTATAAAACATAACTGAACATTCTCTGGAAAATGAGTGGCTTTTTGCAGCATGATGCACTGCGCTCTTTAGTAACCAATAATTTCACTACCGATTCCTCAGCACATAAATCTGAGGAACTGCCCTAAAATTATTATCCGAATTAATATTTTTCAGTACTGTCCCTTTTGTAGTAAGATCTGAAATGAGAATTAGTATTTTTCAAGTGTTCCATATGATAAGTACTCATGAGAACAAATTACATGTTTTACACCTATGAATACACATAGCTATCTTTATATTTTTAGTATTTTTAATTTAATTTTTTTTGGTATTTTTAATTTTTAATTTAACCAATGCCGATAGCCAGAAAGGCAACACAGATGCTTTGGGTCTCAGACCCAGATGTTTCAGTTGCAGTGACAACACCTATGCTGACGCTATTGGGAGTGCCAGCAGCCCCAACACTATGGCTGAGAGTGCTCAGGAGCAAACAAGTCTGGTCCTCCTGCACTGGACACCTGGGCAGCAGCCTAAATGAGGCTCAGGGACTGCTCACCATTGCAAAGTTACCTCAGATCCCCAGAGGAAAGCATGAGTGAAATTGCTAATATTTTACTCCCTTTGCCCTCTGAAAAGCAGGGGAGGGAGAAGGATATGACAAAGCAAGTATATATTTTTTTGTTTTGTACTTTTTGTCGATGTACATTAGAATGTGCAGCATGAGGAGGATCAGAGATGGGGACATCTCAGTGGGGCACCTTCCCAAAGTGGAGAAGCAGCAACAGGTCATAAGTTTTGGCAACAAGAGATTTGTGGAATTTGTCTAAATCAAACCTTAGTGAACTGTGTTCCTGTGCAATCAAATCTTTCATCAAGTCATTGAAGGGATTTCATCTCAGTGTTTTTATTTCACATTTGTTAATCCAGATCAGGTAGTCTTTCTCTTAACTACTTTGCAACTATACCTTAAGAAAGACAAGATTAAGATGCAGAATGACTTGAAATATACAACAGTAGCAGGCCACTTATTTTAATTGCATTAGTAAATGTATTATTTCAGGCTCAATGCATTCAGGAGGGTCAAGAATTCAGCGAGGCATCAGTGCTTTATTACAGTTCTCCAAAATTTGTGACTTCTCTGTAATCAGTGAGTAGACAGAGGTTTTGTTTTCATTTTTTTCTCTTTTTTTTTTTTTTTCCTTTTTATTTGTTTCTCCATAGCAATGTGGTGATTACTGCTTAGAAGAGAGACAAATGGCAAAACCTGGATGACGGCTGCATTACCAAGGAACAGAGAATACAATGAAGTAAAAAAGAGAAATTATAGGACAAGTTCCTTGACAAGGTCAAACTGCATGCCAAGGAGATACATGTCCAATATGATGCAACAAATCCAGCCCAAATAGATTTAGATTTGAAGAATTCTTGATTCAGTCAAAATTTGACTGAAAGTATTTGAAGAATGCTGGCCATTAAGGATTAGAAATGGCGAGCAGGAAGAAATATGTAAATATATTTTCCTTATCAGTATTTTCCAGTCATAAGAGTGTCTTGTGCCACATGCTGATCTCACAGATGGTGCAGTAAATCAGGGCTAACTGTGAAGGAGTCAGTGGAACTGTCTTTGTGTAACCGGTGTTGGAATTGGTCCCTAGCTGTGAAAGACAGGGATTGCCTTTGGGTGTAAGCACAGATCGGAGAACTAAAACGTGGTGGGTTTTTTCTTCTTCTTTTTTTTTTTTTTTAATGCCTTGAGTATGACTCACTCTGTGACTTTGAGCATTTTGCATAATTCTTTTGCCTTGGTTTCTTCCCTGCAAAGTCAGCTGATCCAGAGCAGCACTTGAGTGGGGAACTTTGATTATGGAAATTGCCATGAAAATGCTCGCTTATTATCATTAATGGAAGTAACATACTGCATTAGAAAATTTTAGCTTAGCCAAGGGACTTGGAGGGCAAAAGGCACCCCAGATTCACCAGCAGTTGGTTTTTTAAGTAACCAGCTATTAATCCATGCATTGAAGAGATGCATAGACAGAGGGCATTCAGTTTTAAGGGAATGATATTATCCAAGGGAAAAGCAAAGAATACAATCCTGTGACTGCATGGGTCAGACTTCAAAACCTTGTACAAGCCCCTTGTGACTTGCATGTGAATTCCGTGTCAGGCAGTAGTGACCGCAAACCCTTCTTCTTTGATGTCTGTTCAGCACATGTGAGATTTGGGGGTGTTCCCTCAGATCTCAGTAGGTTCACAGGATTTGGGGGGGGGTCTTCTGATGTAAGGAGAGCAGGTGGGCTAATACAGCCTGGCACTCTCTTCCAAAAGGTAAACTTTTGGTTAAAAATCATGAGGATTTGTATCCGCTTTGTGTATTGATTGTCTGTACTGTGACAGAAATGTTGGTTAAAGCATGTGGGCATGTTACCACAATAATTCTAGTTTACGTTTGTGACAGGAGCTGCTCACATGCAAAGAAATCCTACCTGTGTACTTCATAGGGGCTGATGTGCTGCCAGAAGGGAGCAGGCTGGCAACTGAGCAGCTGTGGTAGATCAAAGCCAAAGAGTGATGTTTCCCTAATGTCTCAAATAAATAATCAAGGACTAAGTAAGGGAGAAGAATGCTGCTGAATGTACACAGTTTCTGGAAAGAAAAATGCAAAAGCCTGCTCACCAGGAGCACATCCTTCAGCTTTCTAATAGAGGAGGCTGGGATGTGCCAACAGCAGAAGATTCCTTGCTTTTAGTATGACTCTGGACATTTAAGATGGAATTAATTTTGCCTAAACACAGTAATTTGAAAGCCAGATGTCTGTCCTCCTTCCTCAATCAGTGGAGGAAAAGAAGGTGATTTATCCAACCTTTCTTTGTCCCTGGACTGTGGAGGGAGCCTAGTTAGATCAGATACTAACTTACAGACAGCTAAAGTTAGCAAGATTAATTGCTTTTTTACTGCTTCATATGTTTAATAAATTGCACACTTTCCCCACAGATGCACGTAAGATCTCTGTTTTACAGAGAGAAGGGAAAGTGAGGCTGAAACAAACCAACATCCCCAGGTACTGTTACAGTTGTAACTGAGGTTACAACATAACTGCATCCGACTTCAGCTCCCCTCATACTTCCAAATTATGCTGCCTCACAATGACAAAGAATAATCGTCTCCTCGCAGAAAACCATTTCCCCTCATGTACATAAAGGCAGGTAAAAAAAAAATGCAGCCACGTGGGCAAATACAACCAACTCTATCAGGCAGGCTCAGAGATTTAGATCAGCTTGTGGGACATCCAGGGCTTGTTACTAAACCCTGCTAATTTCAGTTTCCTAAAGTTGGGAAGTGAGTTTCAGAAAATTAGACTTGCAAAGAAATATGCAGTGATTTACCTACCTCGCCTGACAACAGCACTCCATTGTTTCTGTTGCTCTCTTTGCTGAGCATATGGAAGCCGAGTGCTTCCTGGCTAGTATCCAGACATCCAAAAGTTAAATTGATGGGTATTGCCATGAGGTTTCTAGCTAATGGGAGACATAAAGAATGAAGCCTGTTTATTTTTGCTTGTTTCCTTTCTTGTGAGAGTTTTTGTCACGTAGAAAACCTAGATACAACTGCATGCAATGTATTTCTTCTCTGTTCCAACCCCAGGGGATGACTTAGGCCAAGTTGTGATCTGTTTTGCTGTTCCAGCCTGTTGGGCTCATCAGTTTATTCAACTGACTTTTTAAATGGACCTATTTTTCCTGACTTTGGAAAAAGCAGCAAGAATCTAATTGCACTTGTGTGCATGGGGTGTAATGTCAAGTCTGTGGGATGAAGGGAGGGAATGAGAGGGCACTGCTTCTCCAAATAGGAAGAGCTGGGTGGGCAAACCTCTTGAGTAAGCCTTGGGTAATTTGCACATCAGTCATCACCACACGGAATATGCTTTAAGTGACATAGCTTGTGTCTGCAGAATCCAGCACAGGATGCTTAGTGGTTTCTTATCCACAGGGACAGATGTGACAGAGAAGCTTAGATATGCACCTGCAGTTAGATGAAACATTTGAGGACCTATCTGCTTCAAGCCATTAGAGCTCAGGGTCCCCCTTCACAGTCTGCTGTATATGCAGTCTCTGGACCAAACTGTAGATTAATAGCTCCACAGGTGGAGAAATATTTTTTTTCCTAAATCACAGTTCTGTTTCACTTTTATGTTGCTTGCTAGATTAAATTTTAGAGCTCTCTGAATTTTTTTATGCAAAGTGAGACCAGGGATTTTTACTGTTGCAGTTTTGAAAGCTTTTCTATTTTTTGCTGTAAGCAAAACCCAGGAAATCAAAGGTGATTCATCTTTAAGCAGCAAGCGATTTAAAGCAAACAATGCTTTTTGATTTATGATAATGAAAAAGATTGCAGAATGATGATGGGGTCAGATGAAAACTTGCACTGCACACATTTTTATGATAAGTATCATTATATTCATGCACTCAACTAATTCTGTACTATCAGTTTTATTTGTGAATCTTGTTTATTTTAGAAGTTTTTATTTAGGGAATTTATTGGCAGGGTGTGGTTGACAGCCTTGGAAATAGAAGGCTGATATTCAGAGAATAGATATAAAATATCCTCATACAGCTCTGCCAGTACGCCTCAGTTCTTCAGGACCACAACTTAAGAGCAAAAGAACACAAGAGTGACTTTCTGAGGTCAGACCGAAGGGCTGGCC
This sequence comes from Perdix hodgsoniae, assembly GCA_035772895.1. Classification (NCBI taxonomy): domain Eukaryota; kingdom Metazoa; phylum Chordata; class Aves; order Galliformes; family Phasianidae; genus Perdix; species Perdix hodgsoniae. The sequence continues at coordinate 3,826,247 of JAPSGF010000056.1, read as the reverse complement.
TGATATTCCATCTCCAACAGTGACCCAGAACAGCTGCTTAGGAGCAGACCATGAAAGAAGAGGAGACAGAGGACAGTACTTTCTCCCACCCATTCCCTTAGGCACCAACTGTTTGTAGCTGGAGTAGTTCCTGTTCTGGAGGCTCGCACACATAGGCACATTCACAGCATCCCCAGGAACACACGTGAGATCCACAGTATCCTGGGACAAGAGATTCTATTTTCTTAGCTGCATTTTTTACAGTGGAACTTATTTGGCTTTTCTCTTTTTCTTTTTTGTCTCCTGCTGGTTTCATTAAGTACCTCCAAGTTTGGACTGGAAAGAGGGCACCTATGTTCCTACCTCTATGCTTCTCATCGGGAGGGACATTTAGTTTCTGAACCTGTCATTCAGCAATACAGTTTTCCTTTTTACTGACTTCAGGGCCAGACTTAACATAGATGACAACCATTAAACATATTAAGCACTAAATATGAACACTGAAAAATGAAGTCTGTCCCAATCATAAGACTTTTTTTTAATCAAAAAGTTTTTTGATTTTTGATTTTTAAGCTAACTAACGCCTTTAAATTCTCTTGTGGATTTATAGCTGCTGGAAATACTTCTCTGTCATGCTTATAATCTGTTTTATTTTATTTTATCCTGCTCCATAATTTTAGATCTTTTTTTTGCTTATTTTAGCTAAACTTTTATGAATCTGCTTGACTTCAGGAGCCAGAGCTTTTAGAAATGGGTCAGGTACAGAGAGACTGAAGAAAATGCCATAAGAGCTGGCAATGTGAAGATTTTTTTTTTGTTATGTATTGTTTTGTTTTAAGAAAATTCATTTAGGAAATATCTACACCACGCTGTACTTCAGGTAAGCTGCTCCAAAGAGACACAGCTGGATTTTATGTTTAGTACAGAAAACCAGCAAAAAGCAGGTCTGGGAAGAGCCTCTTAGTATCAGCTGGCCAGAGACAGTCCAACCTATCCTTCAAAGTCCACCAATGACAGTCTGCAGCCTCTCTAGATAACCTATTCCAGTGCTCAGCTCCCCTTATCACTTGAAAATTTTTCTAATGCCTAAACCAAGTCTCTCCTGCTTCAGCCTATGCTCATTATTTCTTATCCTACCCTCGGTGGAGATGAAGATTGTTTATTTGCTTGTTCTTTGCAGCAGCTTTTTGGAAGGGAACTATCGTGTCATCTCTTGGTCCTCTCTTCCCTTGACTAAATAGCCACTGCCCTTCTCTCTCTTATCACATGCCATAATTTCTAGACCTCTTATGATTCACTCTACCCTCCTTCCAGTTCCCTTAATTTGGCACGCGTTTTTATGGAGGCATGGTGCTTGGAGTTGGATCTGAGATTTCTTCTTCATGTTGAGCCAGCCATCCCCAACCACCTACTCCTTCCTAAGGGCAGCATTTCACACTTACTCCTACTAAATGACACCTTTATGTGAATAGAGGCCAAACATCAGTGTCTTATATCAAAAGTCAGAGACCTTTGGGCTTCAGCTTGACCCCTTGGGGACAAGGCAACACAGTACAGAGGCATAGCAGAGATCTGTCTGACCACATTCTTTTTATTATTGGAAACACTTGAATGATTTTGGAGGCTCTGATCTCTCCCTGTCTTATCTTTCCTCTCTTCCACAAGTCAGAATTCCAGCTAATGACCAGTGAATTGCTTTTCTTACCACTACCTGTGTTTGGGACCCATATTTCTTTTGCCATAGCTCATAAAACCTGTTGAGTTATAGCTCCCATTTCAGCCAGGCTTGTTCCACCCCTCATTCCATCAGAGCAGTTAGATCTGCTGCTATCAGACCCATCCAATGGTCAAGAGCACCATATTTGATGTCTCTAGGCTGCTGTGCTGAGACCATCAGGGATCCTCCAGTCAGTTGTCAGTCACTTTTTTCTGCACTTGCCTGCATGAAGTTCTCACAAATCCTGGACATGTGTTCAATATACCACGTGAAATGGAGTTCATTGATGGGTATTGGCATATTTCACATTTTACTCCTCGACATAACTTCAATATGCTTGAAAATTTTTCAATTTGTGCACAGTGGCTTTAAAATATATTGAAACAGCATTTACATGATCTTGATAATGCTGTTGACTGTATCATAAACATATTTCCTTTCCTACACTGCTCAGATCTGCCTAGCCTACTGATGTCTGACACACTTAGAAGCTCACAAAATTAAGGCATAAAAAAGATTTATCCAGAACTCTCAGTGACCAAATAACAAAACTGAAATCTGACAAGTTTGTAAACAGCTTTCATTTTCCAAAAAATACCAGGAAAAGGAAATGGCCTGGCTCTGGCAGTCAGTGTTTTTTTCACCTATGTCTAATGTCTCATAAATAACTGCTCCATACTATTCTTCCATGATGGAAGGAATGCCATGCTCAGTACTTCTTGCTACGCTCTATTCTAGATCTCTTTGGGAAGTCATTAAGTCACTGTGATAGTGACTTTTCCCTCTGCCACAGCTCGCAGTTGTCAGCCAAGCCTTCTAGTAGGATGATATTGGGCATTTCTGACATATCTGAAAGAATATGTGTAGACTTGTTATTGCTGTTCATTGCCAGGACAGCATCAAGCTGACATGATCTCATTCCTCCACAAGAGCAGAGCCTGCAACCTAATATTGAGGATTAAAAGTAAATTCTGGAAAAATTCTGTACCAGTACTGCCTTGCCATCATAATTTGCTGTTCATTCTAGCCCTCTCTCATCAACGCCTCCCATTCCTTCTCCGAAGAAGGCAGTACAAAAATTAGGAAGATCTGACAAAGTGATTGGAAAAACTTTTTGCAAGGGGCTTATTGCAATTTCTTCAGCTAAGGAGATAAACCTGTCTTTCCTGAAAGGAGTATTAATGAGATCCATTGATAGCAGGTGTGCTGCTCTTTTGGTTTAGAGGCAGGAGAAGCACTGATCTGGCTCATGAGTAACAGGCCAAAATGGAGGGTGGAGGAAATATTTGTTGTGGACAAGACTGTCTGGATAATACAGGTAATAATTTTCATGATTTTTTTCTAGGTTGAGACTGAGCTGTTTGAGACAGCAGCTGTATTACCTTGACTAAAATATCTTATTGACAGTTGTAATCTGTAGGCACGTCAAGTTACAGCATCTTATTTGTAGTAGACTTGATATCTGAGGAGTTACCTCTGCCATTAGGATAGATAATTAAAATGGTCTCAGACAGTATGCATATAGCATAATATTACTGTTAGGTTGGCAATTACTAAAGAATTTTTTGATGTTGTTTCCTATGCCTCCATTCCCACTGAGTAGTAGCTTTTAATTTAAAATAAAAGCCATTAGCAATACCATGTTCTAAAATACTCAGAAGCTGGACTTATTTTGTTTGGTTGCCAACAGCTTTAATCAGTTACCTTTTCTGAATCATCAGTGTGACTAATACCATTGTGAGGCCACCTAGAATAGACTTCCTCTGAAATAATTTGTTTTGTTCTTCCTGAGGTACCTCTGACCTAAGAAGACATCTTTGATAAATGCTTTTGGTCTTCCATTGCTTAACAGTCCACACTGAATAACTAAGACAGGTAAGTAAAAACAGTATGTTTCCTTGGTGCATTGTTAAGAGTTCTGCTTCAAGGAGCAGTATTTGTCATCTCTAATGCAAAATAAAATTAGGTAAGAGGCTTGCCCAAGATACTGTTCCTGAAGCAGTGACAGGATTAGGATCAATCACCTGGATCCCAATACCAAGATTTACTCACTGAACTTAAATAAAGCTAACTTATATAATTCCATCAAACTGGATTTTCAGATTCTTCTGATTTGGAATATTAACGTGTCATTCTAAATATTTCACCCTATATATTCTGTCTCCTGGTATTCCTCAATTGCCATATTTCCAAGTACACAGACTTGTAAAAAATAATTTGTTGTCAAAAAAAAAGAAAAAAGAAAAAAAAAAAAAAAGTTGTAACTCATTAGAATTGCAGCTTGTTCTTAGGTGTGGAAAACAAAGTGGTGTCCTACCAGATATGGACTTTTCCTTCAAAGCCAAAAAATCTTTCTGTTTACGGGGCAGACTGCAAGGGAAGTCTTTCACTATGGGGTGTTTATAGGCGAATATTAGGGATATTTTAGGTAATGTGTTATTTGACTAAGTTCAGATTCTTTGGGAAATGGGTTTTATCAAATAAAATGTAAGTCTTGTAGATCTTGTTAGAGATCAGTAAGATTGTTTATGTACTATCAGTGGTTTGAGAATGTGTGATAGCAACCTAATGATTCTAAGTTTTTAAACTAACAATGAAAAAATTTAGTGTTCTATCTCAAGTGCAAAATTGGCACTCACTCTGGTTAAATTTCATACAGTTGGTGATTGCCCAGCCTTCCAGTCTAAGTGAGACCTCTCTGCCTTCAAGGGTGCCTGAAAACGTGTCCCAGTTTATCTTGGCAAAAGCTCTGGGACCACATCACTGATTATTAAGGGAATGAACATACTTCTGTTTTTTTTCGTTTTTGTTTTTTTTTTTTTCCTTTCCAAATTTCAGTGTGTACTGATTAGGACAGGGAGAAGGAAAGCTCTCATGAAAGTTGCAAAAAATTCCTGTAATGGAGAGAGTCCTGGAATGCACAGATCTCTCCCTTCCTACAAACATATGTTAGGCTGCATTTCCCCAAGACCATGAAAAGCATTAATTTAAAGAAAAGGGAAGAGAGAGTATAGCAGGGAAAAAATCTACAGGAAAAAAACATGTGTATGACACGCTGTACTGTCAGTTAAGAGGGTACAACCCTGCTCCTTGTGCAAGCTCAGATCCTCCCCTAAGGCCTCCTATGCCTTCCAAACAATCCACGTGAGATCAAGAGCTGCTAAAATTGAGTGCAAGTTTCACATTCCTCTGCTTTCAGACAAGCATGTATTTGTTCAGGTTGCTTTAAATTACTTTTCATTGATCTGGATGTTTCATACTTGAGCTAAAATATAAAAAGGTCACATATAGTAATTAAAAATATATTCTCCTCATGAAAACTGAGGGGGAATTTAAACTTAATTAAGTCAGAACAAAATATGAAAAGCATCATTTTCCTATTCAGCAGCTTTTCCTTAATTTGCTTTAGGCACACACACTCAAGGATACAGAAGTACATTTATTTGCTCTTTTAAAACTATTATTAAATGTAGTACAATTTTTTTTATTTTTATTTTATTTTTTTTTTATAATATCTGTGTGTAATGAACAGAGCTTTCAATTTATTCATTTTTGCTAAGTTCTCATCACTGGTAATGACAAATGAGACAAAGAATATGTGATAAGGTACTTCAAACTAATAATTTTGTGATTTTTTAAAAAGGTGTGTACATGAATTGGGACAGGTCAGTACAAAGATTTTAGTAGTGGTATGGCTATAATATAGATGATGGCTATAATATAGATGTTTGAGAGTAAGTCTATTATATTCTTAATGCACTATGTTGTTGTGTTTTTTTGGTTTTTTCTTCCTATAAATATAACCTATGCAACTTATTTCCCACAGTGGAATGGCTTTAGTTGATACAGGGTCTTTGACAAACATTCAGAAGTATTTTTAAACAAATTTAATACAATTTGCCTGTCTCCACTTCTATTTCCTTATCTCAGACTGTATCTCCTACTTTCTGACAACCTCCAAAAAGGTCTTTTCTTCAAAATCAATCCTACATCCTCAATCTTCTTTCAGAGTGCTTCACCAGCAGGATGCTAATGCCTGTATCTGCATGTTTTGTTTTAAGACAATTCTATTGTCTATTCTTTTGCTTTGTCATGTTCTTAATTTCCATTGGAAGATGGAAAATTTTACCTCACTTATGAAGAAGATACTTGCCAAAATTAATCTTAGGGGAATTTCTGAAAATATCCCTTCTTTCTTGCCTGTGAGCCAGGGGCAGCTGACTCCTTTTTTCTTATCTAGGAATTGACTGAAGAGAATCTGTTATTTTTACAGCTGTGAAGTGCATCTGACAATATTTATCCCCATATTCAAAGGCATGCTGCAGAAGGCAGATGCTCTATCCTTTTGTTTTCCTGGTCTCAGATCCCCAGGAAAAAAAAAAAAAAAGAGAAATAAATAAAATGTAGAAAACTTTAGCATCGGAGGTTTCAGTATTATTAAGAGATTTAATATATCATAATCGCTCAAGACTTTGTTATTTCTTTATGATTCTCTTTTTTTCTCTCACTATAATTAAGTTCACACTGAAATCTAGAAAAATATGATATTTAATGCAATCCTATTCTTGGTGCTCTTGAGACATGCCTCATAGATTGTGGTGCCTACATCACTTTGGCCTACGTGAAATGCTAAGATCAGCACTCATCTTCCAAGCTCCCTGTCTTGGTTGCTAATACTTTCATATACATGTAAGTATATATACTTGGCAACTATGTGATACTTGTCATCGTTAAAGTGCTTAATGGGCTTCAGTTAATTAAGTCCTGTCATTACATTTTGAGGCAGGAAGGGCAGACTGCAATACTGAAAAATGGTAAAGTTGAGGTACAGGAATTCTAACCCTCAGTCTTCCAGTGTGCTCAGGTACCTCAAAGCCAGATTTTGTGTTATGATTTCTCTAAGGGAAAACCTATCTAGAGAAGTTTTTATCCCCTTACACAGCTCTGTCTGCTGTTTGTCTCCTTTTCCTCAGTCACACCAATTCTGTTGTTTGTGAGGCTTTCTTGAAAGCAGGTCATTAGCAATGTATTGCAGAGAATATGTCCTGTCCACATCTTAAGGACTGATACCATGTGGAGTTTTTCCTTGTTAAAGGCAGAATTAAAACCAGGACTTTGCTCACAGTGACAGAATGATGGTCCCTTCAAAAGAAGAATGGGCTTCTTGCTGCGCATTCATAGGGGGAGACAGAAAACCTTTTGACTGTCTAAGGTGACTAAATGTTTTGTGAGGGTAAAACAAACAAAGGAAAAAGCCCTTTCCAAATTTTTTTCTTCTCTCTCTCTCTCTCTCTCTCTCTCTCTCTTTTTTTTTAATCTGAATTTCTTCAGTGACCTCCTTAACTTGAGGAACAGGGGACAGGGAGAAGTAAAACTTACTGCCTGAGATTGAAAAGTGCACGAGAAATTTATTATCTGGCTTTGCCAGAAAGGAAATTATATCTTGGAATAATTTCAGTGGAGATTAATGGGAGTTCAGTATAGAAAAAAACAAAAAAGACAAAAAAAAACAAACCAGGAGGCTCTCAACCTAGGCAGCATGAATACAGATCGGTCCATATTAGGTCAACATGAATACTAAAACCACTTTGTTCTTTAGCTCCCTGCTTAGCAACTTAGCAGGCTGTAATATGATGTACTGCACTTAACCTGTTTCCCTGGTAAAGCTAGGGCAAACTCCCATGCAGCCGGCATGTCACACTATGTACACCATGGTGTTAATGTGGGGAATTGGCTTGATACGCTATTTCTTGTAATTTTTATTTCTGCCTTCTCCATATAGCTTTTAATAAAAGACGTGGTAATGAGGCCTGAATGGCATTTATTGTCCACACAGTGTATGGTGGCCAGTTACCCTGATGGATTGGTAAGAACATGCCTCAGCTCCATACCATCATAGAGACCTTATTTAGGGATTTTTTTCTCAAGGGCTGAAACATGACACCATGCAAGGCTTTCAGACTTACCTCGTAAGGAGCATGTGCTGCTTGTGCACACTCCAGAAGAGATTGTCTTCCACCAAGATCCCTGTGCTCAGATTTCGCATGCGACAGGTATCACAGCATAAGGGCTGAGTTTGCATACAGGAAAAGATTTGTACAGATACAAATGTGCTAGTTCTCTAATTTCTTTACTTTAAAATGTTTTAGAGTTACTTTATTTCTCTGTGCAGGAAAATCAGGGTATATGTGTATTGCTATTTAAGCCTGAGGACATATGGAAGACTTACCTCTAGATTGGTTCATCTACTTTGTATTTCAAGTCCTAGTAATTTGGGTAATTTGCTTTTCTTTCTTTTTATCAGGCTTGTCAAACTGCTGTAAGAACTGAGCTCTCTCTTTTTATGGGGTCTGAATGCGATGCTTGTCCTCTTGCAGAAATGCCACAGGCATCTCTGGCCAAAATAAGGCTGTGGTGGCATGGTCAGTTACTGCATCAGGAAAAACCTCAAAGTATGTTTATTTCTGTGAGCGGGTGATGCAAAAGGATTGTAAGAGCAAACTGATAGCAACAACTCAGTGCCTTCTGTCAAGTGAAAGAAAAATGTGCTTTGATCCTTTGGGAAATGCATTTGGACATAGCTAGTCATGGAATATTTAAAGAAGCCTTGGGGAGAACTTCTGGTGAGAGAGTTTAGTTTGCAGTCACTACCAATGGTGGCTGAAAACTGTCACATTCATTTTTCCTCTCCTGGAGAGAAGAAAAACAATTCCTGTTTTCAGTGACGGTGGGGGCTTACCCTGTAAAGCAACTTTATGTGTGACCATTGTGCAGTATTTCTGGGGAAGTAAAACAGAGCAAATCAGATTTGTTTACAACAAATAGGACTTGCTCCTTGGAGGTTGTCATGATGCAGCTTTCCTAGTTCAAAATGAAGCTAATTGGCTCCCAACTAGTCACCAAAGTGAGGCTCTGTGATTTCAGATATGTCACCTACTGGAAGAAACTAGAAGCCTGCAGATGTATTCAATTCCTCGGGTAGTGTTCTTTATCCCTTTAAATGAGTTTTTGTGTGAGAAAACATTTGACAGAATATCCCTGGTGCAAGATAAATAGTTTCCCTATGTTCAGGACTAATTATCCTCAGGGACACAACAGACCAAACAGCTAGATGAGCCAGAAATAAAATGGTATCTTGTGGCTATAGTGGGAAGTAGGCAGTTACACTCCTACCGTACACGATTAGATGGCCATTGAGCTTCTTAATACAGGAGAGGAAATGACCAGTTTTTTCATACAGAACCTCCACAAATAAGTACATGTGCACTGCAGCAGCGTTCTCTCTCTGCCTTGCCTTTGTAGATGTACAGCACCAGCAGCTGTTGCTGGTCATACATATTTCAGACCAAATGTGTGAACAGGGCACAGCCAAAGAGAGAACTTTCTGTGAATGTGGTGATGCACGTGACTGTCATGTTTATAATATAATGTCCATATTTAAAATATGCAGATCTTGCTGGATAATAAGACAGCATGCTTTAGTTCTGCCCTACAAATCCTAGAATAAAATCATTTTTTGGTAGCATTTGTCCAGTGTGCAAGATCTGTCTCTGTTTTTTCTCTCACTTCACTTTTCCTTGGTTATTTTTCACTGACACTTAATGCAATGGTTGACGGTCCAAGTTGTGACCGGAAGCTGAATGGTGAATGTGCATTTAAATTGTTTTCGTAGTTTGAACACAATCAACCAGAAATCTCAAAGAATTCCAGGGAAAAGTCAAATCTCGCAGGTGTCATTTATTTATTTATTTATTTATTTATTTATTGCCAGCCAAAACTCCCATTAAAGCCAGCTATAGTTTTGCCTGAATAAGGACCCCAGGACGTAGCCAAATCTTGCATGATAAAAGGTTTGTCTACTCTTTAAACTCTGGATAAGCATCTGAACTCTCTGCCACATTCCTAAATTAGATCATCCCCAGTGTGAGCCCGGCTTCAGGAGAAACCTTGCTAAGCCATGCTGATGGACTTCCTCGGGGCCTGTGGGGCACAGGGCTGTACTGATCTCCCTGGCCAGGTAGACCTGGAGGCACTGCCGTCTAGCAGCTGAGGGACAGTGGAGAGACAGAGGCAGGTGGAGAGAGCAAACTGCACAGCACATCTGAGGCCTGTGTTCGAGTGCATTGGTGTGAATTTGCTGTGGGTCACTTGGACCACAGGCATTGTGGTGTTTTCCCTAGGCAACGTGTTGTACAGTGCCGGCTGGAGGTGACGAAAGCACAGATTGTTGTGGCTTGGGAGGAATGTGTGCAAGCTATTGGCTGGCTGATGGCACGCCTAGCTGATGCTACTATTTATATCTGGGGGAGATGGAGTGTAATAGTACACAGTATCTGCGTGTAGCCAGCCCTGGCTGTCTGGAAGGCACTTGCCTTCTGAGTGCAGTTTATCTTCTACCTCTTCCTGGTGCAGCTCTGAAATTCTCCCTTTTCTAATAATACCTTGCTTTTGTCTGCTAAAGTTGGGGCTCAAGTGAGAGCATAGTGGCATACCTGGTGAGTCACACCCCTTCTCCCAGGGCAGAATGAGTAAATCAGCAGCATGTTACTCTAAAAGGCTATTTTGACATGTTTATTGATGAAGCTGCTGAAGACTGATACAGAAAAAGTAGAGGGGGACTCAGTGGCTTCCTGCTCAGAACTGCATTTTAACCAGCTATTTCTTCTGAGTGCTTGGAGTGCGTGAAAGCAGATCCTGCGTGGCGGAAGGAGCCACCCTTGCTGCATGGTCTCTGCAGGCCCCTGAAGCTATGCCGTAATGGGAGGTGGAAAAGCTGTCTCCCAGCATCCCAAGAATCCCTAAATTTTAAGACAGCGTTGAGAATGCGGAGGTGGCACTCATAAATTACAATTCTCTAAACAATGTATCTGCAACTTCTGCATTCACATACTGCAGTCACACAGCTATGAATTTTCTGATTTTTGTCACACTCTGATAAGATTAAAAAAACACAGTTATATTCGATCCTGCTGACTGGTTGCAGAAGTAATTTCTCATTCAATTGAAATCCAAAACTTCGGAGATTTCATGTCCACTGGGATGGAAAGTAATTTATCAATTCCCATTAGCTTCAGCCACCAATCACGGAAGTTTTTATTTTCATTTTAGCAAAAAGGATAATGTATGCCACCTACATTTCATACTTTGTCGGGGATTTCAGAAAGCAAGCAGCTAAAGCTGGGCCCTCTGCCTGCTTAGAAAAAAAAGCCCTTTTTCTGAGAAAGCAGAACTTTGTATTTGTTCTACAACTTTTATGAGGAGGAGGATTCAAAAGTCAATACCTGATTTTGAAATATGCCCTTTTACATTTAGTTTGAGCAGTTTTGTTGGAGCCCGTAGCTTTTCAAGCCTCATATTCTTCTATGTGCACATCTGCATTTCTTTTGGGAATTGCTCTTCTAATGCACAAGTGTTTACTAATGGTCTTACAATGACTGCAGATTACATTTTTTTTCTAAGGACTACAGGCAGAAAACAGGAGGCTGCCAATCCTTTATAAAAACAAGAACAGTGACATGAACTGCCTTCGGTTCTTGTAAAGATAAATAAAATACAAGAAATGCAAAAAAAGAGGCATTCTGACAGTTGCGTTAGTTCTCTGAAGTTCCTATGGCAGAACATTTGGAAGAAAGAGAGACTTGCTATTAGTCAGCTGTATTGATTTCTGCCACTAAGGAAAGTAGGAGAAAAAATATTTACTGTGCTAAACCGCTGGAGCTTTCAACCAGTTCATATTGAAAATTGTCTCCTGTGGACTCCCCTCCCCTTCCCCCACCCCCCCAAAGCTTTTCCTCTGCAGAAGGGAAGACTGGAAGAGGCATCAGTTCAGAACAATGAGAAGCAGTTCTTGTTGCCCTGCAGCTGCTGCAAGGGAGGTATACTCTGCCAAAAGAGTTGCATTCTCCTTGCTGTGAGCAGTAGGCCACAAAGCCATTTTCAGAATCACAACAGATCAAATATTACTATGATTTCAAAGTGATCGTTGTTTGTTTTTAGATCTGGTTCATCTAAATGGCCTTCTCAATTGATGTGATTTGTTGCAGGCATAATAGACAAACTTCCAGTTCTATTGTTTCAATCTTCTTAATATATAGACTGAATTTTATATCAAATCACATTATTTTGTGTTTGGAAGATCTGTATCTCTTTTTGTGCTATTTTCAGTGATTTTATTTTTTTCTGTTTTGTGTGCAAAGGTATTATTTAAACATTCACTTTTTGTGTCCTTAACAAAATTTAAACCAAAAGCAAGCTAACCCATTTCAATAAACTCTTAAATGTGAAGGTTGATAAATGGATAGATGTATTTTATAGTGTAGCTCCACTCACAAGAGTGGATTTGTAATAATGGTATCTTCTTCCTCAGCATGACTGCTACTTGTGTTCATTCAGTCAGATCTTCAACTTTATGACAGAAATAAGTCTTGACTGCTTTTTATTCTTGTTAGCCCTGCAGATAATAGATAGCTAAGCATCAAATACAGCTAAGAGCTAATGAGCTAGATTTTTCAGAGTTGAGCAGCTGAGATTTCAGTAAGCTATTGACTACTTACAACGTGTTAGTAATTTCAGATCAATTGCTCCTATACAAGCCTCATGAAAACAAGGCACACAGGCAGGTACAGACAAAAGTTAAATTTATTTGACAGAATGTTGTTTGTTTCTCATTACATTTGAAATGGAAAGAGCGAGCATTGTTTCATTGTCAGAGTCCATGTAGAATTTGAAGGACGGGGAATTAGAAGTTTTTTTTTCTCAAGCTTGAGACTGTAAACATGAGAGCTCACAGTACTATTTCATATGTGCTTTTCACAAAAGAAGGCACAATGTAAGTACACTGCCAAACAGAGAAAAAACTCAATAAGAGATGAAGGATCTTTAACAATTATATTGACTAGGAAACTGATTTGTTCTAGAAGAAAAGAAAGACAGTTATCAGGGATATTAGTGATGGGAATAGCTAAATTCTGACAAATGTGGAGGATTCAAAAATATTCAAAGGGTAGAACAGCCAAGTAAACATAATAAATAAGCAAGCTATTTTTTTCTTTTTCTTTTTTTAAATAAAAGACTTGTCAATTGTATTTGAAGACATATATTTTCCCAAGGAAAATAAATTCTCATGGGTAGTTGCCAGCAACCATGTTTTTCTGTACTGAAAAAAAAAAAAAAAGTTAACTGCTCTATTACAAAAATACAAATTATTACAATTAATACTTCCTCTAATACAAATTGGATTTCACATCCAATCTAAGTGTATGCTTTGTTATACATAACAGTGCTTAGACTTGATTCTTGAGGTTTTTGCTATGCTGAATAATTAACGTATGAAAGTAAGGGGTGTAGTAAAGTTGCCTTAATAGATTTTCTGTGATGTTCTCAAAATTAGCTAATAAACTTGTAAACTCCTTTCAAATAGCTGAAAGGAACTGCTGTGATTCTGGAAATCTGAGGCAGAAATGAGAAAGTGGATGTGATATTTTGTAATATTTGAGAATTATGAATAGTAAAAATAAGAAAGCCTGTGGAGCTGTAATAGGAACTGTACCAGTTAAGTCAATTTCTCACTAATAAAGGAATGAAGCAAATGTTAAGGGAAAAATATCTGCAGTTGCCTGACAGCTGACAAACAATAACAACTTCATAAATACATGTAAAATAATCTCTGACATACTGAATTTATTTATTTTTAAATAACAGATTTTGTAGCCAATGGTAATGATGGTATGACTGAAATAGGGTATGTTATTAAAGATTTGGATACAATGCCTCTGATTATGAATAATTATTTCTTAGCAGATTTGGTATAAGCATTGTCTTATGCATGGAAAGAGTGTGAATAAATAGTGGTGATTAGCAGGAAAATATTGAATCCTGGGAGATGCACAAGTGAGGTGGTGCTGGGCAGTGTTATGTTAGGTTTTGTTTATAGTGTTTATTAATGTTTTGTGAAAGAAGTGTAAACTGCACATTAATTATGTTCCACAGTAGCTAAACTGGGAGGTGTAACAGACGATGCGCTAATCACTTTATCTCTTGCTGGGCACTCTGAGCTGGTATAATTTAGCATACCCCGATTAAAAGTAGGAATAAATTCTCCTGATAGGAAATTTATTTCTTAGGTTTATATGTGGATCTATGTTTTATATCATTTGGACACTATATATCTATTCTTATATACCAAGGCTACTGGCTTTTCTCTTATTCTAAGTGCCAGGAACACTGAATGGTTTTTAAATTGCTTATAGATGATGAAAAGTGCAATTAAAACAATTTTATTAGAGGAGAAAAAAAGAAGAATAAATATTGATGATCACAAAGTGACACAAAAGGACCGAAAAAGGCTGGCAGGTGGCTGATGAACTAAACTGTCCTGGGGATGAAGGGGAAGATAAAGCTATCCATGGGAGATAGGATACAAAGGATACAATATGATGCTGTGCTGATTTTTGTAGGGCAATTTCTCTAATTCTCCTATAGTTCTGTTTTCCATCATTGTAAGGATTCTCTTACTGGGGGAAGACAGAGAACAGAGTTCCTATGCAGTCCTTGGGAAGACATTTGAGTAATTGGCCTGTTTCAAGGGTTCCTTCTGAGAAACATGAGCTATTTTCTTGTCAAAATGGATATTAAGAAAGTTTAATGACTGTGCAAGGCCTCAGCAGTCTTCCAGGGATGCCTTCATGATGGCAGTCATGAGGGTGACTGTGATACAACCAGCCTACTTGTGCTGACTGTCTTCACAGTGGCTAAGATGTCAACAGAACTGAAGTTTCAGTGTACAAACTTCAGCTTTTCTCATTTATGTCTAGCTGAAACCATCTCAGTGACTAATACTTGTGATCTGACTGAAATTAGTCTGACTCTTAGGGCAGATGAAGAACAACGCGAGCTTCCCTGTCCCAGATAATTTTCTTGTAGTAACGAGTTTAAGAGGACAAGTTCAAATGGAACTCAGGCAAGCAAAGCCACTGTGTTTGAAGCTGTTGAGAATGTTACCTGTAATTGCGGTAGTTTTTAGTAGTATTTACTTCATTAGAAATGAAATGAAAACCCTTCTACTCGTAGATGTGAGAGTTTTGTTGTAAACTATTGGCCTAAGTTACTTTAATGAAGAAGTATGCCTTAATGCATCTTAGGCATGGGTATGTGTTTTGTCCTCTTGCATCTGGTGTCAATGTCAAAGCTTTCTGGAGAGTAGAAGATTGGGTAGTTGGGATGGTCATGCAGTAAACTTCTAGAGGAAGATCTTTTCTACCAACACATAGAAGTATGAGTCAGTGGTTTGAGCTAGTGAGATGTCTTCTTTATTCCTCAAGTGTTTTCCATACTGATTGGGCTTAAATGTGCTACTTCTACAAAAATGTCCATCAGGATGGTTAAGTCTCACATAAAAAATGAAGTAAATTCTGCCTGGTTCCAAGAGATTCTTTTACAGCCATTCTACACTGATGTTCCTTTCACAGCACCCTGTAAATCAGGTACCATCTGTCAGTTTTGAGTTAGTTCCTCTATCTTGTCTATTCTTTGAGAAAGTGGAGGAAACAACTGCATTTAGCTATGCGTGCAGTTGTCTGGGATCTTCTTTGTAACTTGAGGCTGGTAAACTTGAAAAAATGTAAAGCACTGGAATGGGAGTTGATTGGGGAGGGTAGTTGTGTTCTACTTGCTCTTGATTTTTGTGTGAGACATCATTTATCCCAGAGAAGTTAGAATGGAGCAATTTGTGACCTTTTTTCATGGAGATCACAACTTGTCTTTACCTGGTCCTCTCAAGCCAGGTGTCATCTTGTTCCCTCTTTCCTCACAGACATAAGGAACAGCAGAAACTGCCCCTCAGTTATGAGAGTGGCATTTAATAAGGTCCCTCTTTTCATTTACTGAGAACCATAATCAACCAAGCTGACTATAAAGAAAATGCCACCAGATTAATCTAACCATATTTAATGACAAGATGTCGGTATACCACCAGCATCCATTTGGTTTTCTTCAGTTTCTTTGCTGTTCCAGCACAAATATATATGGTTAAAAGTTTTTGTGGCTCTTGAACTCAGGTCTGTGTTGCAGTGTTCCAAGGGATCTGATTAGTAAATGTTGCTCAACAGTTTTAGCATGCCTATGTTGGGCAAACCTCCTGGTGATCGTAAGAGACTATATAAGTAAAGAAAAGTGTATTTTAGTGGAAAAATTACTAAAAAACATTTTTCAGGAAGCTAGTTTGAAAAGAATAATAAATGGAAATCTTTTCTGTGTAGGAGACATTGAATTAACATCTAAAGCATATAGAAATTTTAATTTAAGCCTTTTTGTATATGTATTTCAAATATGCAAATATATATATATATATATACTCCTCTCAAAGAGAACAGTTGGGGATTTCAGACTTTTGAAACAGATCTCTCTGTCAAGGGCACTAGTCCATAAATTGTGATTTTTGGATCACTATTTCTGCTAAGCTAGTCTAACTTGGGAAGGTGGTAAAGGTTTCAAACTGGCAGAGATATGCCTGAGGCAAGCTTCAGGCATATTGGCACTACAGCTGCCTTACTTCTTTGCCAGCAGAAAAGTGGTTCCATATAGACTGATTAGAGGAACATGAATAAGGGAGGAGTGGAGGATGCCGGATAAAATAAATAATAATAAAAGGAACACTCAAGAAGAAGCAAGTTATTCAAGAGCTTTGATTTGTTGTTAAATTTATTTATTTTTGGAAAGGTGTTTTTAACGCTCTCTTTTGTGTTCATTGCTAGTCTAGTCTGCAATTTGGAAAGTTTCAAACTGAGCTACTCCTAGCTTACTACAATGTGAATGAGATGTATTGCTTGTGAAATCAAAAATATTTCTACTTTAAACTGTAGTTTTATATCAAGTTCTTAATTACACATCACATGCTGGGTGGTAGTGCATTTTGTACCTGGTTCTTGATGTCATTTATATAAGTTATAACTATATTACAATTTCTAAAATATGATGATCTTTTAAACTTCACAATCTTTAATCAACCTAAACTTTAATTATTAGAATATGTGGAAAATGCTTTTTACTTTTCATTTTCTGGTGATTATGGAGAAGCTATCAATAGGATAGAGCTAGGTTCCTCACAGTGTTACATGCAGAATAGAGAAAAGAAAACAGGCATTAGTTGAAATGACAGGTGAAGATTGCATATAGCCAAGCAATGGAGCCAGTGCAGCCTCCATCCTTGATGCTTTACAAGACCCAGCTGGAGAAAGCCCTGAGCAGTCTCATCTCATAGCTGACCTTGTTTTGAGCAAGAGTTTGGACTGGAAACGTTTTGGGGTCCCTTCCAACTTGAATTATCCTAGGATCTTATGGTTATTAGTTGCTACTTTGTCCAGTCTAGTTAAAAAAATTATTACGAGCAGTATTAGATGATAGATTATTAGATTTTTTCCCCAAAAAGGAAATCGTTTATAACATGAAAGAGCAGGTAGGACACTGCCATTGCTGACATAAGATTGATGTTCGGGAAGACATGTTTATAAATCATTGAGATGGGAACTGAACTCCCTCTGGCACTCTTTGAAATGTGATTTATACATATTTTTTAATAGGACTTTGGTAAACTTAGCCAGGCCTTAGGAAGAGGACGGGTAGTTCAGCTCCATTCCTATTCTCTTCCTACTTTCTCTAGAGCTACAGTGGAAAGATTAATCAATTGGAGATTTCATTGGGTTTACATGTTTAGTAACAGCAAGGGCAAATCAGGCCAGCTGAGGTTTATGCTGGCAAACTCTGCTGTGTTACAGTTGCTGTCTTAGACTTTTTTCTTTGAAGACTTGCAGCTTTCTGAAGAAATTTCTTGCCCGCTTTTTGCTCTTCGTTGCCACTCAAAAGAACATTCAGACCCCATTCTCAAGTTTTTCTCCTCTTCCAATTCACTTCTGCCAGTTGGGTGATGACTACCAATTCTCTTAGCAACAGCTCACAGTTCTTCGCCTCCTTCCTTCAGCTCCACAGGCAACGCTAATGAACCGTTCACTGAGAACAGCTTTTGCAGCATCCCAAATGATATCTTCAGGGATCCCTTTGGGAACAGTGCTCCTCTGCTTCTTCTCTGGGTTTTCTTGGTTAATTAGAAACCCCTGTTCTGAACTCCAACCCAGGACCCACATGCTTATTTTTTCCTCCAAAGGGCAAATGAGTTTCAGCTCTTATCCCAGTGACTTCAGTGGATTTACCACTGGAACATGAATATCTTATTGTCTTTCACTTCTGAGTACCACTAGTTCTAAGATAACTGCGGTTTTATGAGCTCTGTGTTTAGTGACTGCCATTAAAAGGCAGCGCTTTAGTGCCCTCTGATATTTGAGCTTTACTGTGGTATTTGTAGTATCTTCTATAGTGAGAACAAGAAGTACTGCAGTAAAGACCAAATTTGAGGTGCCATAAATGTTAAATTTATTTTAAACGACCCACTGCAGGCTGACAGGAAAGATATACTTAATACTTTAGTCTATAAATATAAAAATTGATCCAACACAATGTCCCAGCAAAGTGAGAAAGAAGTAATGTTTTTCTCTCAGAGAAGTTGCCTCTTGTGTGAATCGGTTACTTCTAAACATTCCAATTTTTAGGTTGTTCCATGATTAGTGACCTTCAAAGGCAGTACTTCATCTCATTTCTTCAGCCCAGTCTGCTGTTAGAGGAAGACTGTCTTCTCAATGACCTCACCTGGTCACATGTAGGGGATCACTCACCTCGTAACTGTGATTGCTCCAAGGCTGCAAAAAAATTACGTTTTTTTAGAACTTCATCCCAAAGGCCTGAGCAATGTTGAGGGTGCTCATTTCTTTCTGAAGTATACATGGGGTGTCTAGATGACTAAAATTGGCATTCAACATCTATGATTCTATGATTCTTTTCTGGAATAAAGAATAAAGTTGTTAAATAATGACAAACAATCTTGTTGAGGAAGATATTGCTGCCACGCAGCCCAAACTCTCTCTTTGTTGATGCAAGGCCACAGCTGCTCTGTTCACAAAGTCTAGAAGAGTTACAGTATTTTTCTATATGCAATGAATGTTTGAGGAGGGAAGGGAGCTGACAGCGCTGTAGCCCTCCTTCCCCTTGCTGCTAGCACCCTTGAGTGCCACAAAGGCCACTGTGCCCTGCAGTGCAGCTGTGAGTGCAGCTGTGAGTGCAGCTGTGTTTGTCCCTATTTTGATCTTTGTTTTCTGCTTCAGCCTTCTATCATGCTTATTTTGCCTTGATGCGCTGGCCTCTGAGGATCAATGTGGTGCCACTTGCCCACCTCCTCAGCTACAGCCCATGTCCAGATCAGCATTCAGACAGCCATAACAGCATGTGTTAGCAGCTGGGCAAGTTTAGCAGAGCGTAGAGAACCCTGTTAAATGTGTTTGGGTTCCTCCTGAGGCCTAAGCATTTTCCACCTCTGTTTCTACCCAAACGCTGTGAGACAGGGTCTGAACAGAGATGCAGTAAGACTGTTGCAGTGCCTCACTGCTTCATGTATTGAGGCATGTCATTAGCAGCCCCCTGGTGCTAAGAGAGTCTGTGAGAAGAAAATTAAAATAAAATTTGGCTGTAGATGAACATATTAAATGGAGTACTGATTTCCATTTAGGTATACTTTTAGTCTCAGGGCAAAATAAAAGAATGTCTCCTGGTTTGAGCTTGCAAAGCTGCTTCTCTTGTGATGACTTTAAGATTGTCAAAGGTTACTAGAAAGTTTTGGTGCTCAAATGAAAGCATTTTCACAATAGTTTAACAGAGAATGTCTTGGAAAACACACAGGGGTGTCTCAGAGGATGCTTTGTGAATCTGATACTCTCATGAAAAACTAGACCATAGCCTTTTGAGAGAATTATCTACATTTTGTTTGTTTACATTATTCATGTTAGCTGGTCAAATTTACCACAAAGTCTCTCTGGGATACTTCTACAAGGAATGTAGACATTGACTATTCAAAAAATGCAACTTTGAGTCATGACAAAGAGCATAATTTGAGCCCAGAGAGAAGAGTCAGATACCTCAAGTGGCTGCATTATGTGGATGGGCAGAGCAAACACATCTGAGAACTTTTTAGGTGCATGGATCCAGGATAGCAGCAGTGTTGCTGTTTATAGTTAGTTGTACAGTTATACGCAGATCTATCTAAACAGAGTTATATATCCTAAAGTTAGGAAACATGATAGATGGAAATGGACATATTTGAATCATGCTGAAGTTTCTGTGTTTGAATGTTAGTGTGCTTAATCTTCAGTTGTTAAAATATCAGGTATGAGAGTGACTATGTGCTTGCACGCATATTTAGCTCTTTTTAGAACCCATCTGGTTGACTGTTTCTTCTTCAAAGAGTATTCAGTGTCTTTTAAATCTCTGTTATTCCATGTTAATTTATTATTATTTTTTTAAAGGAAAACAGTCTTCTTTGAAACACGCAAACTTTTAAAAGTGCCTTTTCATCAAGTTCAGGTTCTTTTGACATGTTTTAAATGTTCAAAACAGCTTCAACAACAAAAACAAACCCAGCAATTTTTTTTTCAGAATTAAAATGTGGAAAAAAAAAAAGTAAATTATATGCTTGCAGCATGACAGACAGAAAAACTGGTTCAGGTTAGTTTTAGCCAAATGTAAGAAGAGAAGTAGGAAGTGCTTTCTGAAGTCTGAAATACTTTGTGGAAAGGACTGTGACAACTTCTTTGTCATCAGCAAACAGAAGATATCTTAGCCCTTTGCTTCTGCTGACCAAACATTGCTGGAGCAAGATTTGAGGCTCTTGTTTGTCCAAATGTACTGAATGCATAGTTTAGGTATTAATTTCACCTGGTGCTTCT
Source organism: Perdix hodgsoniae (assembly GCA_035772895.1). NCBI lineage: Eukaryota > Metazoa > Chordata > Aves > Galliformes > Phasianidae > Perdix > Perdix hodgsoniae. The sequence goes on along the minus strand of JAPSGF010000056.1, from coordinate 3,805,730 downwards.
GTCAAGGCCTTCACACATTCCTGTAATTAGAGGTAACAAAGGCCACTGGTGACCTCCTAAATAAACCAATCTAGTGATATCTGCATGAAGTCCCTAGCTTCAGTTTGAGCACAGGCTTTAATATACATTCAGTTATGTTTTAAATACATCAAATAATGAGAAATATACTGTATCCCACAGGAAGCTGTTCAAATAGTTATTTCTTCTCTCTCAAAATCATGAATTTCATGTTACATTTGAATATTTCTAATTTCAGGTCCCTGGTGTTTCATATCTCATTATCCGAAGATGTTAACATACATTTACCATTGAGCTTAGATGAGCTCTTCGAGCAACTATTGCCTCAGCTTCTTATGAACCCCGTCCCCAGAGACAGCTTCTCAATAGAGCAGGGATGGCTGAATGGCTCCCAAACTGTTGCAGTGTACAATTGTAAGCTTATCCTGGCAGCAGCATGTAAGAAGCAGAGACCAAGCTGCGGTACTTGCCGCAACCACACAGTTTGATCTGCTGTAGCATGTATATCAGTATTTTGATGTAGTAGACTGAGTTACTCATCTCCATGGACACAGTTGTCACAGAATCATTAAGGTTGGAAAAAGCCTTCAAGATCATCTAGTTCAACCCACCACCACCATGCCTTCTAACCATGTCCCTCAGATCTACATCCACCCTTTTCTTGAACACCTCTAGAGAGAGTGACTCTACCTGAGAAACATGTTCCAGCAACTGACCACTCCTTCTGAGAATATTTTTTTCCTAATATCCAACCTGAACCTCCCTTGGCACAACTTGAGGCCATTCCCTCTTTTTCTATTACTGTTACCTGGCAGAAGAAGCTGACCCCAGCCTCGCTGCAACCTCCTTTTCAGGTTGTTGTAGAGAGTGTAGAGAACGATAAGGTATCACTTGAACCTCTTCTTCTCCAGGGTATACAATTCCAGTTCCCTCAACTGCTCCTCCTAAGACTTGTGCTCCAGATCCTCCACCAGCTTTGCTGTCCTTCTTTGGATGTTATGATCAAATCTCTTCATAATTTCCTATTTGAATAGAGTGACCTCTGAATCTTCCACTGTAAAACGTGACCCAGATCATATGTAACTTTTTTTTTACCTGTATTTCAACATGTGGACATGAGACTTGGATAAACTTTCTTGGATAATGATTCTGTGAGCTGTGTTAATCTACATAGAAACCTCTTTAGAGTAAAAAAAAGATGCGCCCTCTACACAGATGCTTCTTTCCACGTAATGTTCCCAATCTTGCAAGCTTGACTTGATACCAAACTCCTTCATAAAAATGTGAATAGTTGAAATTTTAAGGCTCATTTTAAAACTTTAGAGAAACAAGAAGTAAATGACAAAAATGAACAATGTTTTGCTTTGTTTTCACTTTGCTGTGGAAGAAAGTTAACAGAAGACAAAATTCTAACATTGAAAACACACTTTTATTTGTTTTTTTAGAGACATATTTTATTCTTACAAGGAAGTAGCATTTTGAAGAAGCAACTTGTTAGGCCTGTTCATTTCCATGCAAAAGTTCTCTGGAATAGTTGTAATACATTGTGTGACCATATTAACATGTATAAGAACGTTCAACATGTGCGTGCAAAACTTCCTTGTTTTTTATTGCAGCCAGGTATGCAGTAATTCAATGAAGACAACAGAGTAGACTGTATTCAAGTTACTTTACAGTGAACTGGAAATTAGGAGAAGTATGACACTACTTTGTGTTGATGGAGTAGGTGAAGTTCATTAATGTTCATTTTGGAAGTGATTTAATGATGAGCAGTTGATACATTGCCAGCTCATAATGTCAGCTCAATACCAACTTATTAGCAGGAATCTGAACTTTATGTGAGTTGTTCTGAGACTTGTACTTTAAATAATGCCTAAGGGAAAATCATAATCTTGTTAAAAAGTCTCCAGTTTAAGAAACATTTTTTTAAAAGTAGGGTGAGAGTCTATAGAGGTAATGTTAGAACTCCCTTGAAACCTCACCCTTAAAAAATAAAGCATGAATAACAAGGTATGTCAGTGTCTTTCTCATGCTAACACAAAACCACTATTCTTTATATCTGCTAGAAGTGACTTAGATAGAAGACCTGCTGTCTTTTATTTTTAAATCAAGAAAAACATGACTGAATTTAATTTAAACTCACTAAGCAAAAACAAATCAGTAACACTATATTAACAGCACAGATTACATCTGGTCTCAATCAGTTTTTGTACAACATTCAAGGCACTTGAAAGTACACCACCCACCGCATTTCCCAGTGTGCTGAGAGTTTCTAGCTCTACCTTCCTTGCTTTTCCCCCCTCATTTAGAGTGTGTTCTATAAAAGCAGACAAATAAATGGACTTAATTTCCTGATTGACATTTTCCATAACCTTGAGTTTGCTGTACTGGCTCCACCTTTTCTAAAGCTATTCACGCATTCCTTCATTTATTGTCCAAAATGCCAAACAATTTGATCTATGAGTCTCATTGATTTGACATGTACTTTGCAACTCCTGAGCCATTTGGTCCCACAGACCCCACATCACTTTCTAAGCCAGTTATTTGGGGATCCCAAATACCTAGGATTATCTTTTAATTGTTTGTTTAACTAAAGCACTGATGTATTGACTTAATTGTGCCTATTCTCCTTTATCTGCTTAAACAAGCAAGAAATACTAAAAGATAACAGCACTGTTGATTGACTGTGACTTTTGGTGCAATACATGTCAGCCACTAAGTCTGTATTAGGTTTGCAATCAGAAGTCATCTTTAAAATCTCAAGCAACAGGAAAGCTGTTCATGTTAGAAAGAAATTCAGTTCCTGTAGTAAAGAATCATTTGTTCTGGTTTGTAAATTCCAGTAACTCATATGAAGGAATGTCAGTAAATCAGTTGACAGCCAAAAATTTAGCTTCTAAGTAATAATTGCAAACTAGGATCTGACAGTTTCATGCTTTCTAGTTCAAAAATTCTAATTAAAAATAGAAAAAAAAAATCAACACTGATAGTAAGCATGTGTACAAAAAATAGCAAACTTCTGTTATTTGTAATGTGCAGATTTCCCACCTCTATTAATTTATCTAAGGCTCTATTTCTAAATCTGAAATCTCATTATCCTTTAAATGTTTCAAGTTCTCTGTGCCTATTCTGGACTTTGGGAATGGACCCTATTTTTGTCAGCTGAATCAAAACAACTGATTCTTTGTTTGTTTTCACCCCTCTCACATGCCCAGCCAGCTTCTGTGGCTTAAGGGAAGGAACAGAAGTAGATCACAGTTCTGATGCAAGTTTTTTTTCTCTTTGTAGGCAAGTCAGAAGCTGTGGAAGAAATGGAAAGAGAGAAGTGGAGCCAGAAAGTCTCAAAGAGGATATATTCTGCTGATTTTTTTGGATGACTGTATCAGTTTTGAGCACCTCGAAAAAAAGGAATTTTTTTTTCACTCCTGGCATATTGTGTTTGTTCAAATAGAGCCATTAAAAGCGTGGGCATAACAGTTCACGAGGCAGCTTGTGACCCATACCACTTTCTCTTGCCTTCTTCACCCTACTTAAACTTTAAAAGCTTCCCACATTATTCTCAAATGCTTCTTGCAGGTAAGATGATAAATGCAGCAAATTGCCTCCTGTTAACAGGTGAATTACAGGTTCTCCCTCCTGAAAGAAATCACAAACATTTTCTGTAGAGGGAAACAGTTTGTTTTCATTGAACTTGGAATGGAAAATGTGGACAACTTCTCTTGAAGAAACTCTTTTGAAAAAGAGAAATGGGAAAATGAAGAACTGAATGTTTCTCCCTATATCAAGAACAGCTGTCACACTATGCCAAGCACACTAATGAAAAAACTAGCATTAAATGGTTAGGACTGTACTTCAAGAGAAATGTCACCAACTTACATGTAGAAAATAAAGTACGATAAAGTAATGAAGAAAATATATAGGGTTACATCCAAACCAGTCAAGCTATTCAGGGAAAGAAAGGCTATGCATTCTGTCCTGCAAGCCATGGTGCTTTCATTTGTAAATTTTCCCTGCTTTTCTCTATTTTTTAAAATTGTCTCATCTAGGCAACTGGGTCTCTTTTAAGTGTTAGAAACTACCTAAATATCAAGAACATGTTACAGAATAAGGAGATTTATGCTTATGACTGTCTCTTTTCTGTATCTAGTGTGCTATTTCTCTAGGGTTGTAATCATAGAATCATAGAATGGCCTGGGTTGAAAAGGACCACAGTGATCATGTAGGTTCAACTCCCCTGCTATGTGCAGGGTCACCAGACCAGGCTGCCCAGAGCCACATCCAGCCTGGCCTTGAATGCCTTTAAGGATGGCATCCACAACCTCCTTGAACAACATGTTCCAGTGCGTCACCATCCTCTGTGTGAAAAACTTCCTCCTAACACCTAACCTAAAGCTTTCTGTCTCAGTTTAAAACCATTCCCCCTTGTCCTATCACTATCCACCCTTGTAAACAGCCATTCCCAATCCTGGAGGTATTATGGTTTCTTGCTGGATCCACATATTTTATATTGATGTTAGATGCTGTGGCTACAGAGCTGCTAGGTGAGCTATAAACAGTACCTGGCCAGGTGAGGTAGTGAGCTATAAGGTCAGAGGCCATACTATCATCTTGTCTGCTCTGCTAACATTTTGTCTATCAGCCATTATACAATGCAGCCTGTCTTAGACACATCACTGACCTCAGTTTCATTAAATGGCAGTTTTTGGCATAAATGGCATGCTGTAGAAGGCTTTCATAACAAAGTTAAAAACTGCTGTTGATAGTTTACTCAGTTACTCTTTTTATTCAGGGCAAAGCAAGTAGAATCTCCTTCAATTTCTCCACTATTTCCCCTTCTTCTGTTATGTTTTAACATTTTCACTATCCTCTGCTGGCTTGAGTTGGTTAAGGAATCAGAGCTCCATGCTTGCTAATGTAATGAATGCATGTTTGGCACTGTGTTGCAGCTTTTCTGTGGAATTTGATTCTGACATAAGCTGGTGGGACAGACTGTCATTTGTCACTCTTACAATGTTTTCCTTATGAATGAATTCTTTGGTATCCTTTTGCCCAAAGGACAGTCAGACACTTCTCTCACCTGCTCTATTTTCTTCCAGTGCTTACTGTTCTGCTTGTGCTAATGCACAGAGACAGTCAGTATCCTTTAGAAATTTGTAAGAGGCATTAACCTAAGGCACTGACACAAGTATTTTTATGATTCAAAGTAGACATTAAACAGCTGAAGTAGGAGGGGGGTTGCCAAACCTATGAATGAAGCTGGTGCACTGTGGAAACCTTAGCTAATTACTTCTGGATGAAGAAACCTTCAAGGTCCACTGGCTAAGACATTGGAGGCTGTTACCTGCGCAGTTCCCTGGCCCCAGGCAATGAGCTAGCACAGCTTCCAGCCTGTGCCAGACCATTAGCTGCAAGCTACTAATATGACACATCCCTCACGACTTGTCCTCTAAAGCCAGCACTGGACTCAGTCCCAGACCCAAGCTCCTACGTCATGTGGCTTTTTCAGATTTTCAGGTTTTTTGGTGTTTTGGTTTTTTTTTTTTTTGCTGTTTTTTTTTTTTTTAATTAGAAACAAACCAGCATATGCCAAAGCCTAACCATTCTTTCTTACTTAAAAAAAAAAAAGGTCACAGCTGATACAACAGTGTTTGCTTTGGTATACATCAGTACTGGTGAGAGGCGTGACCAAACTGGAAACCTCACTGTGGTGCTGATGCTATGGCCCAAAGATCTGTGAAGCTCTTCCAAAATTATGTCTTGAGAAGGCTGCATGAGAAAGATACAGTAGGCCCAAGTGCAAGATTTTGTAGAAATACTTCCACAGGCCTGGAGAAGTGTTGCCATAAATAAAGAGCATAAAGAGTTTCCTTGGCTGAAATAAAAGAGTGACTGCTGACCTTACTACTTAACTTGGAGGTGGTAAACATGTGATTAAGATTTTCCATCTCCTAATCACTGCCTTCCCTGTCCTATTACGTTTTGCCCAAGATGAACAACTGGAGCTAAAATTTGAGGCCCAGATCCCAGCCTCACCACAATATCTCTTAGCACCACAAGCTGTAGGACTTGTAGTTTAAAGATTAGCACCGTGGCTTCTGGCTGATATAGCAAATACTTATACCTCTCTTCTCATTTAAGGTAGCACAATGCTATTTGAAGCAGGCACAAGCCTTGCGCAGGAAAGCTCACACAACACTGACAACTCCAAAGCAGAGGAAGGACAGCTGAGATAAGTGAATGCAAATGATAACATCCCAAACAGCTTTAAACCATCATGGCTTTTAATCCCCTGGTGTAATGAGAGTGTCAGTAGACTCCTTCCTCTAAGTGGAGTGCCACTGGGAGCATCATGCTGGGTCAGGCCACTAACTATGGGCATCTGCAGAAAGCAAGTCCACATGTGCCTTGGGCTGAGCTGGAGAATGTCAGTGGATGAGTAGAGAAGGTACTCACTGGGCTGCAGGACAGGCTAAGGTGACCCTGGCCAATACAACCTGCAGCCACCTGTGCTACTGTATTTGAGCACCACAGTTGCTCTTGGGATTTGTTGTTTGACTGTTAATCCCTCTGAAATATATTTTCTTATTTTTTAAAGAAAAAATATCTGTCCCAGGAAACTCTTTGATAACTTTGGCTTAATAAATCTCCCAGTAGCAACACAGGGAACATGCAACCATATATGTATGCTGGTCTCATTTAAAGACCTGTCACACACACCATACTTCTAACAGTCCAACAATTTCAGCAAATAGTGCTTTTTTTATTATATATTCTTTTTGCTAACCTGTCTTAGCAAACTAGTAAAATCCATTCTCCTTCATACTACATAAAAATGCCTCACACAGAGGTAGTATTTAGCTCACTTTCTCCATGGAGAGGCATTCCCACCTGACCATACCGTACCTCCTTAACTCTAGGAGAACCCATCACTTTCTGTATAGGTAGCAGGTGGCAACAGATGATTCAACTGTGGTAACTCAATTGTTAAGTATGGAAACAGCTGGGCCTGCTTACAGTCTTTCTGTTATTAGCTGTTTGTTGCCATTCCTCAGCAACAATTTGTAGTTAAATCTGTGACTGAGCTTATGGTAGAGCCTGAAAGGGACCTTTGGATGCTTTTCTCTAGTAAGTGAAAGTAGCTTGTATGAGTTGGGGTGGAAAATAGCTGTTGTAATTTATCCTACCAGCTTTGTTGTGTTATGGACTTCAGCAGAGGTGTAAAAGCTGATGGTGGGTATGCAAGTAATGCTTTAACCTTTTACAGCTGTTTCTGCAACAAATGATGGTGAGATACAAAGGGAAGGAATTTGATTTTATTCTAGCTTTTTCTGAATGTACTTATGTTGTTATTTAATCTTCCTTTGGGTTTTCTGGTACCGGGGATCCTTGGAAGTTCAATTATATTGGTTTATTCTCAGAGACTGATTGACTCTACTGTTATTTCAACACCATGGTTTTCCACCTGGGACAATTGTTACAAATACTGGTACTGTTTTAATCTGACTTCAGCAGGTTTACCAAGCTATCCAAGCTTACAGTCTAAAGTTTTCCTATTTAAATATGTCTATGAATTTTTGTCAGCATCCCCTGAAGGAGGGAGAATGCCACTAGGTTTGCTTTTTACCTCTGTGACCCCCTAGAGCTGGTTGCTGGGCTAATGTTGTAGGGTAGAGCATACTGTAAAGAAGTAACCCCCACATGAGCCTCTTTGTGTCAACAGGACGTCTCATTACTTCTGGTTGCCCACTGGTCTGAGTAAGCCTCTCCATAGCTTCCTTAGTGGAAATTCTCTTCTTGGCTGAAGAGTGTATCTGAGTTCCATGTTATTCATGGCTTGAACAGCATGGACTTTGAGCTGCAAGAGGTTGGGAAGTTGCTTGGTAAGCCTCAGGACAAGAGGGTGTGATAGACTCTCAGTCTCTGGATATGTTGCTAGTAGGGAAGTGAGCAGTCCAATCCCAATAACCAAGCATCTACTGCTGCCCTGCTTTAAATGGTATTTCAGAAAATAATATCAACCTAAGAAATGTTAATCTTCAGATTATGCTTGCAGTCTACCAAGTCTTTTGGTGTTTAGATATCCAGGTTATCTTCTCATGCATGTATATTTCACAGTGCTACTTCACATATATACATATGTATATATATATTTTTTCTTTTGTTATTTATATCTAGATACAAGCTTCCTGTAATATAATTTTTTTTTTTTTTTTAATTAAAAACAGTCGTGTGTGTGTTAGTTTTCAACAGTTTTTACAACAGCTACTTTGCTTGGGTCAGGATGTAATACTTCACAGAGAAGTTATAGGTCTGTCAAAAATTGGCATTTTAATTTTATAGACACACCTGTGAATTTAATTCTCTGTCTGAAACTTCTTTTAAGTCCTTAAAGGGTCATTCCAAACTCAAGAGAGAAAACTATGATTGCATCATCTAAGTATACTGCATGCTATATTGACATAGTGAACCTGGCAGCTTAATGTTCATTAATCCTGAAACCTTGCCAAGTCACTTGTAATTCCAAAAGGCACTACATTTAAAAGGAAAAGTTCCCTTTATGGTAAAATCCCACTTCCTTAAAATGTATTTTATTTTGTATCGCTGTCATCTGTTTGTAACTGCCAACACCTGCTAGTAAGATCAAGGGTAGTTAATTTATTCTAATTGAAAGAAACTTCAGTGAACTGTAAAGTCAAATTCTAGGATTTTTTTTTTTCTCCGGTGTTCCCCCACTTTATTTTTGTTGTTATTTTAAATTTGAACCTAAAGACTAAACTGAATATTTTAAAAAATAAAAAAATAAATAAATTTAGGCTACCTGAAATTAGCTCTACTCTTCTGATGGCTATGCCAATGGGAGAAAGATTTTTTGAGCTGCAGCAAACCTGACGTCTAGTGCAGCCTCACAGCTCTGCTTTTAAGGATAATACATTTGGAACTATGATTATTATGTGTTGCACATAAGAGCAGTATTCTTTCCTGTGGTTTAACCCCAAAAACTTTTCTGGTCATTTAGTAAGGTGAGAAAAATGACCAATTGTCTTGAAACATACAACATAGAAAATCCACACTCTTTACGGACTGTGTTAAGTCGAGTCAAACTTGACATTTATCAAAGTTTGCAAGATGTAAAAGAAGAACAAAATACAGAAAAAAAGTTTGTCAACACGGGCAGCTCATAAATGTAGCATGGCCATGAATAGGCACAGTAAGTCACTTGATTGTTGTTTAAATTGTGACTAAAACATTTTAGTTTTACAATGGAGTGAAATACTGTAGGTCTCTTACTGTGTGCTCCTTTTAAGCAAAAGCATTTACAAGCCATGGCCAAATCTATTTGAAGAACTGATAGCTTGACTAAATAAAAGTACCGGAGATCTTTAGACTCCCTATTCTTTTGGATATTCACTGCAATTTTGTAATTTTTAGCAATTTAGGAAAGGTAAAATTGCCACTCTATTGAAGCCAATGTGAGTTATGACATTTATTGCAGTAAGGCCTGTATTTCTTGGGGAGTACGCTACCAGAGCTGCTCTATTCTTATGGATGGTAGATTGTCTGCATTCTTATCAGAACCTGTTACATGCTCATCTGAATCTGCTGAAGTCTGCTGAAGTTAACGTGAGACATATCTATTCTGCTCTTTGGTAATTTGGTGGGAAGTGTGTGGTGTTGTATTTGTATTTTTATTTTTTTTTTTACTTAGCGTGTTAGAAAAAGCTGAAAAACCAAAGGGAGAGTGTTGAGTTGATTAGATGTGCAGTTTGGAAAGCCCGACTGCCAATCTGCCTAAATGCTTAGGTTTGATTAAGATGGGAGGTTGTGAGTGACCATCAGAAGGGCAGTTGTCATGCTGTAGACAAGCCCTGCGTTTATGGAGCTTAGCTAGATAAGAACTATTTAGAGACATCACTAGGGGGAACAAATCTTGCCTGTAGTGACAAGGAAGCAGCTTTTAACATGGAACAACCCGTGTACTGTGGCGGTTATGCAGTGGATGCTTAACCCAGGCACTTTGGCTTTATTGGAAGGTAAATTAGTCCAGGTCAAATAACCAGTGCTGACCTTGCCTAGTTGTTAGTAAAACCTGCCAGCACTTGATGCATTTTGCAATTTGTAGCAAGGTAAGCAAAAAATAAATGGGATGGTTAAATAAAAACCTAACATCCTCTTCCAACTCTGTGCCTTTCTGATAGAGTAACTGCAGTCCTGAAAACCAGGGAGACTGGTTATTCTGGTGGCCTCAATAAATAAGTCTCTTTATATTCTCTGTAATTGAATCCCATCTCTGAGACGGGAGATGTGAGGAGAGAAAGACAACAGGAGGCTAAGGGTGGGGGGGGGGAACAAAAATAAAAATGCAAAGGGATAGAGGAGAGATACAGAAAGCATGACTGACATAAAATACCCTGAAAAGCACTGAAGTGTTCAGGTTTCTTATCTCTTATTTTTATGTCTTAACATTGTTTTCCAGTTATTCTTTAGCTGTATGGAATAATTGTTCATTACTTTCCAAATATTAATGGTTTTAATAGGTTAAATCTGTGGTTACATCTTTGTAACCTAAAAAAGCTGTGTAGTATGTTATCCTGAGCATTAGAATTTCTATTCTTACTGTGTTGGCAAGAGAGAATATGACAACGAGGGAAACAATTCTAAGAGCATGCATACAAAATCCAGGAAAGACTCGTGAGTCTTCTGACTCAGAATAAAATGAATTTATAATGAAACAGCCTTCACAAAAGGGAGCCTTTGATTCTTCACTGAATGTTATTTTCTAGAGGTATTTGACAGTGTTGCTCATATCTTGGAATCTGGAGAACAAAGAGAAATGATTTTCATTTATTTCCTGCTAAAACATTCCCTTGATGTTTGAGTTCAGTTTTGGTAATACTCTAATAGGTTGCACTTATATACAGCTTCCCATTTTAAAGCTGGAGTTTCATACGCCTGCTACACTAAACCTCATATACCCTCACGGTGTTGAGCAACAGCCTTGAATCACAGGAATGAAAACCAAGACATTGAATGTGATTTTGTTTGGTTTTTTTTTTCCCTTTTTTCTTGATATTGCACAGTACATGCAGTTGATAAGATAGTCTAATAAATTTCATCCTGGCTTTTTTTCTTCTTTGTCACTGTAAAGCTGGATACCCAATTGATTGACTGTGATTCCCTCTGCCTGTGTAGATTTTATTCTTTGCCAGGACACTACAGGACAAAATCTTGGTGAAGAACAACAGCACAAAAGTACAAATGTATCTGGATAAAATATGGCATGGAGGTTGGGGTTTTAACAGGAATGCATGGGAGGATCTTGCTATAGCAGTTCATGAGGTACTTGAGTTGAAAAAGGTTAGAATTTTATATTTTTAGGGAAACGTTACATATTTGGTTTTGTTCCACTGCTGTTCTCTAGGCGTATTCTTTTAGACTTTTGGAGGTGGTATTAACGCCACCAGCTGGACCTCTAGTCAGAGCCATCAGGCTTTTGCTGTCTTTCCTTCCTGCTGGAGGTGGGTGGACTTATCCTCGCCTCAGCTGTTCTTGTGCAAACGACATGGAACAAGATCAGCACTGCCATTTTCAGGGCTGGTGGCTAAGGCAAATGCATGTGGCCATATCAATAGACTGCTGCAGAGAAGGCAGCTTCTGGCAAAGGGAGTAGTTAGCTGGAATGATAACATCTGAAAAAAAAAAAATGTTGTGTATATAACTAAGGAACTTAGAGTTGAAAAAGATTAAGTTTTAAAAAATATGAATTTCTGGGCAAATTGTTTCATTTTATGTCTGCTCTGAAAATAAGATTTTTACTTTTCCTTTATACAGTCTCGAAAAAAAGAGATACCAATCAGTTTCTAAGTGTACTTGTTACTGTATGTTTGCATGCTGTGAGCTGTTTTCTAGTTAAAATCTATTAATTAAAATGTGATTGGCTTATGAAGAACTTGAGAACTGTGGCATTGAGCAGAGGACGGGAACAAACTTCTGCGAACTTTGCTTCAATTAACTGTTGTGCAGGCATTTAAAGAGGCTTTCTGAATTACTGCTTCCTTGTGTATAGAACTGCCCACCAAATCCATATTATGTGTATCTATTATTAGGCACTGAATGAATATCTGTGTAAATACTATGCTTCATGTTTTCTCTGTTTTATACCATAATGCCTACCAACTGTATTTCTGAAAAGACAATAAATTGTTTCATGTGAAGAACAATACAGGCAGGCAAAGGAAAGGTAAAACCATATAATCTCTTGCACAGTTTCCTTCTGTGTCACTCACCATATTTATTTTGGAAGGGGCAATCATTTTAGTCTTTTGTGTACAGAGAGAAGTGATAGGACTGACAGACAAGGCTTTAGCCATAGTATCTTGAAGGTGTTGTTCTAGAACGTTGTACTAGATTTAATAGCATATAGGACAGACAAATGTCTATCTAATCTTCTCTTTGTTAGTTTTTACTCTTAATGATATCTAAAGTGGAGTTATCCTTTTCTCAGGTTTTGAGGGGCTGCTTCCCTGTTTTTTTACACTGATGTTCTGCTGCAGCACAAGTGGACAGCTGAATTGAAGGATCAACAAAAAGAGCTGCTAGTTAAGTCTTATCTGGTGGCTTTTTTCCTGTCAAGGTAACCATGATCTTATATGGGAACATATTGGTTCTAGCAGGGAACATTTATATGACAGAAGCTAGAAGAAATATGTGTCTATTAGTTGGTGAGGCTGACAGAGATTCATTTACTAGTTAGTTTCTGTTTTACTCTTTCAAAATAATGTGAAGGGCAAGGGTGGGGATACACAAAGCTCCTCATAGGAGACACGGAAGTACTAATTCTAATGATATCTCTTCAGCTATCTTCAAGGCAGACCCTGTTCATATCTGTTTTCATGATGTCTATGGACTTGTAATGTGGTAGCTGCTTCCTAGCTGAATTGGGGTGTTATTGAGTCATGGGCTAAAAAGAGATTTCACTGCAGGTGTGAGACAGCAATGTTCATTCAATGGAAAAAAAAAAAAAAGTTTACTTAAACAGTTTAATTGTGCTTTGGCTGACCTCTGGAAGTACTCTTGCTCTTGCTATCTTTAGTTTCTTGAAGTCTTGAATTCAGAACAATTCCCTTCAGCAGTTTCTACTGTCTTTCTCATCTTGTACAGTTTGATTCTTTTATTAATGAGAAAGAAGTCACTTAAGTCACTTTGCATTGTTAATTCCTTCATTTTTTTGTGACTCTTCAATTGACTGAATAATGAGAACCCATTGTACTCTTCATAGTTATTCGAGTTAATAATAGTCCTAATAGTTATTTGTAAAATATTTTTTCATAAATCTTCACCTCCATTGCTCACTCTCCTACCTCCATTTCCACCCCTTCCCCCCCCTCATAATAAAACCCCATAGGCACCATAGCTGCTGGTGGGTCTAATATAAACCTGTGAAGTGTGCACAATGACATGCAGTACTTTATTATATTTTACAGGTACGTATGCAGCATGCTAGTCTGATTGCATCATTTCTGATGGTATCATAGCAGACCAAAAGCTTGGGATAGGGAACTGCTTGAGTACTGGGCCAGAATAGGATCATTCAAGTGCCAGAAGATGCAGAACTCACTAGAATACAGTGGATAGAAGGTGGCGACTATAGCCAATTTCTCCTCTTGTTCTGTTCACACCTCATAGTTTGTTCAGAAGTGTATATTGTATGATTTTAAGGAAATACTAGTAATGTATTAACCTTTGCCTTGTTATGGGTGTGAAATCAGTCGAACACCAAGTCAATACCACATAGGTTTGATAAAAATCCTTTTCTTAGCTTTCAGGTTTGTCAGAAATGTGTAATTTTATCTAAATAATAGATAACATGATATTTGGACTAGGTTTTTGGAAAGCTTTGCAAATATTGTCCATAAAGCAAGAGAGAATTATTTCAAGCTGACACTTTTGCTTTGGCAGTTTCGTGCTATGGTCATGTCTTCTGTTCTGATTTTTTTTTTTTTTTTTTTGTCCTGCTAGATAAGTCTAAAGTGCAAAGATAAATAGCTTTTGTTGTCTTCCATGTAAGTGTTTGATCTTTCCCTTACTGTTAGAAAGCCAGAAAAATCCTGGCATGGTCTCTCTTCTTTCGGCAACAGAATGTGATAGAAAGGAGTGTATCAGGTTTGCTTTTCTTTTCTAGTCGTGTTCTGTATCTCAAAGTCTAAAAACTTATTCTATGTCTGCCATTCTTCTATTTACATTATTTCCTCAGGAAAAACTACCAAAAAGTTGCTTTCATTATGCTAGTCTTTTGTCTTGTCTGAGTACTGGCATCTTACTCTTCAAAAGTCACTCATAAAGGAAGAGCTATTGCTTTCATGTTGTGTTTCATTGCCATTAGATTTGTATTTTCCAGCACTCTCATGAGTATCCTAAGAGTACTGTTAATCTGATCTAGAATTCTGTTCTTGCAACTGTTATGCAGACAAACTACTTAAGGATGACTTATACAAACAATGCAGTTTTTACTAATTTCACTCTATGTTTAGATGTGATATTAAGCTTTCATATTCCCATCCTTGGGGACATCTGGGAGAGGGGGAAAAATCTGTTCTGGATACAAGTGGATGTCTTGAAATGTCTGTGAAAGGTTGAGAGGGAACTAAATATGAAAACCTGGAAAGAGAACTTTGGCAGACCATTCAACTAATGTTTGCTTCAGCCGAAGTCTCTGGGCAACAATCTTTGTGATGAGCAGGGTGGGAACTGAAAGCTTGAGGGACTCCCTGCTAAGGACTACTGGCTCAATCTGGGACATCATGTCTTTGCATAAGGGAGTCTGGAAGACATCTCATCTTACTTCCAGGGATATTTGGCTAAATAGTCTGTCACATATTCTGCACGGGCAATTTGGCACTGCATATGGCAAGTTCTTCCTCTACCAGTGATTCATGGCTGAAATTGTTGCATTATCACATGTGTTTTGATTTAAAACAAGTTGTAGGTTTTCAGCAATAATAAAATAGTTCATTGATATAGGTCTTCCTTCATTATGTCCAAAACCACAGAAATGGAAGCCACATACTAAACTGTTGCTGTGTTCCAAGGTTTTTGGGTTTTTTTTAAAAGAACTTCTACTAATTGCCTCATTGTTTTCTGCTCTGTTTTCTTTTTACCACTGTAATAAAGACAGTGTACTCAAATATGTCTTTGGCATAAAAGGAGAGGTAATTACTGAAAGCTAATTCTCCCATACTTGCGGAACCTTAACACCATACAGATCTATAAGACCTCAACATCTCTCTTGTCTCAGGTGAAAAATGAATCCTATTTGATGATTGACCTTCCTAGGAACAGGAACATCTCAGAAAGACAGCAGATCTATTGGTTCCTGGCTGTTGCTAGGTAAAAATCATTATTAGAGCACATGAGGGAAAACTAGCTGCATTGCTGAAGCTTAGTTCAATGAACATTTTTCTTAGAAAAAAAGTTCCCTAAAATAATGTGAACAAATCTGTATGTAATATGTGATTGCATCTGTGGGTGTCTGAATGGAGAGGGCTATGGCTCAGAATTGATAGGACTTGTTGGCAGGAAAAGTCTATACTGAGTTTGTTGGGTTTTTTTTTGTTTGTTTGTTGTTGTTTTTTTTTTTTAATTTATGTAGTTTAGGAAGGTGAATATATGAAATGGAGTCAGAAGGTTTCTCCCTTGGTTGGTAAGCTGCTTGCTTCCTCAAATCTTTCCTAATGTACAAATGAAGACAAATGGAGACAGTGTGTGTTCGGCCTGCATAATGTATTAATTCAATTAATTACTTAATTCTTCCTGAAAAGAATAGCTTATTATTCTTACCAGGCTCTCAAGCTGCAGACAGATTCTGCAGGGATGGGAGGGATGGGACTGTTGGACCTGGGGCAGAAGTTGTATGATGGCATGCATCTCCTTGAGTATATCTGGCTGAAGTAATAAGATCATGGCCTAGATCTTCAAGCAGTTCATTTAGATGATATGTAATTCTTGATGTGATTGGACTATGACTTTCTAACTGGAGAAGATTGAGGGGAAACTTCTGAGCCTTGGCACCATACCCCTTGCAGTGTTTTTGAGTGGGGCAGCTTTTGGGATGATATCTCCCAACTTTCTTGCCAAAAAAGGCCCTAATGGGTATGCCCAAACCCATTGCAGCATCTTCAAAGCACTACTGAAGTCACCAGAAGTCAGCAGATAATCATATTCTGTTGTCACTGTCTGCACATACTTCCTGCTCCCAGAGGAACAACTGAAAGGAACAATACTTCTCTATGCTTTTTAAAGAAAGCTCTAGCAGTTAATAGCATTTCTGAAATTGAAAGAATAAACATTTCTTGAATGACTGTAATTAATGAGGAGAAAACAAGGGAGGATTAATATTGCACTCCCACCCCTGTTAACACTAAAATAAACACATAACCCTCCTTTCTCAGCTCTTACTAAATTCTGTCCTCTGTAAAATGCAGTATAAAGCAGGAATCTGGTAAGAGACTGTACTTGGTAATCCAGTTCAAGGTTATTTCTTTATTGCTTCTTTTTGTCCTTATTGAGACTTCAATATGTCATCTATATTATTTTATATTTCCCAAGTTTGCTCTTTGGCATTCCCAGCAGTTACTGCCACTTAGTTCTGTTCCTTTTCTTTCAAACAAAAAAATTGAGGCTTTTGGTTGGCTAAGAAAGTCACGTCACTTATAGTCATCTGATGCTGTGACTGCCTGCTGGATGACTGCAACATAAGGATTTGCATGAGAGCATCCTATGAGAGGAGCGGGCAGAAATTCATTTACATTCTAGTTGGATAAAATCAGTTATTATACAGGAGAATGAATGTAGATATCTGTTGTTCACTGGATACTGAGTCCTTAAAATAATTTTTCTATCACTTTTTCTTACTTTGTATTTTTTTTTCTTCCAAAAAACCATTCAGGTGATCAAGATTTACAGTGTTATTCTGCTGCAAAGCTAGAGCATGTAATGATGAGAATTCAGATATCAGACTGCTGGTATATGGACAATAAACCTTTGTAGATAAGACTGGGGAGAAAAAACTATTTTTGATGAAAATCAATTAATGTGAATTTGGAGTTTTTGATCAGTAATTGTCCACAGAATTACTGCAGTTTTTGAGAGACTGTGTTTGAAGGAAAAGGCTTTGTCCATCGGCATTTAATAGGCATGTCTCTGTAAATTACTTGAGTTAAGATTTTGTTTTACTCCCTGGATTTATGCTCTGTGAGATCAGTAAATGTTGTGGAAAAGAATCAGTGGATAAACGCTGAGGGTGTGTCTTTATTGTGAAGTTGAGGTAATATATCTTTAAGTCAATTACAGCTTAAGAGAAAGAGGATGTGCATGAATTGTACTCAGGTGGCTGCATCCACATCAGTGCTGTGTTTGCTCATGTATGTATAAAGCTCAGACAGCTGTAGCTCTTACTGCTGCTGTTGCAGTGAGCTGAGCTCTGCTGTGGTGGCTGCTGTGTGTGGCCCCTTTGGAGGACTAGGGGAGGAACTGGAGACAGAAACGAGTATTGCTGCAGGTTACCTTCCACTCTGAAGTGTGAATGTACAAACAAGTAACTTTTTGAGCTGGCTTGTCTGGGTTAAATGTGCAATGAAACAAAAGAAGAACCTCTGTTAATTTTCAGTAGCAGCCAAGTCTTTTTGGACAAGCTTCTCATCAATTTGCTCAGTATAGTGCAGACTAGGGCTGCATTCGTGCTCTGCAGAAGCATCAAAGGAGGCACCTGAAGCTCATCTTCAAAAACTAGGTTCAGCTTGACTCAGCCTTTGTGTCTAGATCTCATTCTTTATAAAAACTTTATTAAGACCTGTGATTTTTAGTAGTGTTCACCTGGAAGTTTTTTTTTGTCACTGCCTGTGGCTAATAACTGTTCCCATGTGTCACTGGCACACACGAATTTTTCTAGTTAAGGTGAAAGATGCTTGCGTGTGTCCTCAGTTGCAACAGTGATTAGAACACTAAGTCAATGATAAAACTGTTGGTTGTGCCACAGAATATGGGCATGTCCATTCAATAGGCCTAGTTTGGAGGTAATACCTGGAAGAGTCTCCCACTTCTCTGGGTAAATATAGATTTGCTCTAAAGCTCTCTGTTGTTCAGCAGCTTGTGCTCTGAAGACAGAGCGCAAGGCTTGGAGATCTCTGAACAAGGATTTGAAAGCCACTGTGGGATCTCTGCACTCATCTGTTTCATGATGCCGCCTATGGGAGCATGCCAGAAATAATTTCCATTTGAACAGTTGGTTTCTAGGGCACTGAAGTGTTGGAAATGGATAATGGGACTTCTGGAGAGAGGATGTAGTGAAATATTAGGGAATAGGAAAGTTCCTGGAGTTTTGAGTGCTTTGAGAAGCTTCACGGTTGCTGCTTACTTAGATACAAAGAGATTGGGTTATTGCTCACTGTGGATTGCCAAACTATGCAGCTAACTGGTGACTTGCTTCTTTTTTTTTTTTCTTTTTTTTTTCTTTTTCTTTTTAATGCTTGTGTTGCCAATATATTAATGTTATTTACTAAGGAAAGTAGAAGTAGCAAAAATCAGTTGGGTCACCAAGTTTAGTTCCTTCTGTCTTCAGGCAGCCAGAAAACAAGATTTTGGTCTGGAAGGAATCTGCTTCTCAGGCTCCACAAACACCCTGTCACAAACAGAGCACCTTGCAGTAAAGAGGGTTAAGATTCATCTCTGTCCAGAACACAGCAGTTATAAGGATTTCATAATTTAAATGTTAATAAGATTGCAACATTGAATTATTGTATGTATATATTATTTGTTTTTGAAATGTATAAAGGACATTGTTCTTTACTCTTCAGTTCACTTTGTCCTGTTACTTACAATTTTGCTTTAGAAGTTTAATGCAGTTTTGCAGATAAGAAACACTTCTTATTCAGATCAGAGTGGGGCATTCTTCTAGGCGTGCTTTTTAGAGGAGCATGCCCTGAATGTGAGCACTTCGGCAAGGGGCAGCAGATCTTTCTGGAGGTGCTCTATTGAGGGCATCAACACTTGTTTTGTTTCCAGAGCTCCAGTCTTGAGAACAAAGCAGACTCTTACTAAGGCAGAAGATGTACCTTTAGGACCTCCACAAGTGGTCACGTGGGACTTGCTGCTCAGAGAGTTTGAGTGCAAGATACAGTGTAATTTCTGTGAGAGCCTGATACCACTTAGAGGATGGTGCTTTCCCCGAGATGTCAAGCTGGAACCAGAAATAGAAGCAGTCTTCAGTTTGTGTACCGCAGGGTTTTAATTACTTCATAACAATGACATGAGTAACTGTGAGTGCTCTGTAATGTTGACAAGAAGCTGGAGATAGCAGTGCACATGGTTTTCTCATTGTGTGCTAGGTACTGAAGGGCAAAGGAACACTAATCCAAAAGTATATGCTTGGAATAAAGCAACATATTCTACAACATACTGGCACCCCTATTTAGGATATGTAGGCCACTCTGAAAGTAATGCTTCCTATTTATTTTCCCAGAAACTGCAATGGATACAAAGAGCAGAATAACACTATTTGACAAAGCAAATTCTCAGCTACAAAACAATATTTTTCAACATAGTCCCTGACATTAGCTACCTGTTTTCACCAGGGTTTAACAAGCACCTGTGAATCTTCCTCTTGGAGCAATAGGAACAGTTTAACCCTTCGGGGCATCATGGTGCTCCTCTGCCAGGGGTGTAGATGCATTGTAGTGTCTGAGCAGTGGGTAATGTCCTGGACTCTTCAGACATCCACAGCACTTCCACTTAAGAACTTAACAGATTTAGAATTGATACAGCAGAAATTCCCAGGGGAAAACTTTGGAACAGCTAACTTGTGTAGCACTGAAAGGCCAGGAGATGGAGAGGTGTGTGGTGTGTATTTTTTTTTCTTCTCTCCAGTTTGTGTACTGGTAGGAAGATGCAAATGAAGTTATCTCCTGTCGTGTGACACCTAGCAAGCAGGACTTGATGTTCCTTGTCAGGGAGCAGGATTTCTGTAATAGATACTAGCTCCACTGCCAATTTCTTTCTCCTGATAGAACAATTTGCAAGATCCTAAATTTTTGGAAACTATTGAGTTCAGAGAGAGTAGCAACACAGCTGAAAGTGCTACATAAACAACATATGCTAGATGTCTGTGCAGAGCTGGTTAGCTCCACACAGAGCAGTGAAAACTGCACAGAACAGAGTAGCTCAGTCTCTATCTTCAACAACAAGGAAGAGCATTAAAAGGGGGGGAAAAAAAAAAGGATCTCTTTCATTTTATACTGAAGTTGCAGGTTGTTTTTTTTTTCCCCTCATGTGCTGCTGAATGTTTGTTTTAAGGGAAACTGATATGATATCAACGAAACCCAGTCAGTGCATAGGGTCAACAGTTAGTTTTGGATTCATCTAGCATAACTCTTTACCATCTAAATGTAGCCTTCAGACAGCTGTCTAGACATTTTCTAGAGCAGAACAAGATGCTACGTAAAGGCAGCTCAGCAACTTGTAGTAGGACGTGAAAGTCTGGCCATGCAAAGCTTACTGCAGCCTGCACGGAGTCCTGCAGTTTTGTGACATAAAACAAGAAGTTACTGTAACAGCACCAAATAGCCCTCTGCAAAGCATTATTTTTCTCAGTCTTGGCTTGCATGTTCTCAATTGACTGCAGTTTCTGCTTTGTCTCCAGATTCATATTCAAGCGCTGTCATATTTGCTGATTTTCTCATGAATTCTGCGGCTGGTGTTCTGACAACTGAGTGCTGCCTTGGTGGTGGCATTACTGCAGGGCATTTGTGCTGTGCCTGCAATGACAGGGCCTGACATTCAAAGCTTGGCTTCATCCAGTTGCTTGAGGGGTGTTGAGAGTGAATTCTTGCCTGGGAGCTGCAGCCTTGATGCCAAATCTTTTAAGGAAGCCTGTATCTCAGAGGCGAGAGCTCCCCTTCTTCCTGCTCGTTAGGTGGTAGGATCTGCTACAGTGCTCCCACTTCTACAGTGCCACAGGCAAAAGCTATTGCTGTGTTTTGCATTTTTACCTGAATCATTGGCATTCTACCTCTCTGCATTTGAGACTTGGATTAGCTATCAGATTCAAGAAGGGGCTGGGAGACACAGAAGCATGCTGACTGCTTTTTAAATCAAGCCTGATTAGACATGAAAAAATTATTTCTTATATATTTATGAAAGCATTCTTTCTGCAAAAATTAGCATTTTTATCAACTTATATGTCATGCAAAATGGATCTAACTTTGTGTTTGTGTGGGGGAGCATTGTTAAATCTGCCTGTGTTTTTTGGATTAGTGAATATTTTTCTCGTGTGTTGTTGTTTTTTTTTTCTTCTCGGTGTCTTGTTTCCAGTAGCTCTCCCTTGTGTTGCAGAGGAGAGATAGAAAGAGAACGTCAGACTCCTGCTCATTTGGGAAGGAATCTTCCCTTGCAGTGATGAAGAGAGCAACAGTTCCTTAAATGGTGGAAAGGCAGATAAGGAGTGAGAAAGCCTGTGAGGGGAAATGCAAGCTGCCTGTGCAAAAACTGTGGTGGTATAAACCTTATGTGCAGGAACAGTGGGATGGTGTAAGGTACCAGAAAATAGACAGAAATGTGTATGTTCCCTCCACTCTGACAACAGTCCTGCAATAAGCATGTGAATCAAAATGGAAACGCATTCTGATTTCAGTTTCCTCGACTCCATGTTCTCCCCACTGCAAAAGCTCACTGCCCTACTTCCTTTCTTTGCTACTTCACCTTCCTTTCTTGCTCTTCTAGCAGAGGAAAAAAGGATTTGCCCTCTAATGATTTTCCTGCAGTCTACTTCTGCTGGCCTGTTAAGTCTCCCATAATCCCCCATCTCTATTCACTTAATTGCCCACTTTAAGAGCCTGCAGAAGTACGGTCTACCTCTATGAATGATCTAACAATAAAAATAATTTGGTCCATAAATAATGCTTTCATACACCTTTTCAAAAATTGCTAATAAGCGACAGTACTCTCGACTGTTTCACTCCCTCCTTTCTTATGGTTGGTATCTGTTCCTTGATATGGTAATACACTCAAAGGCAATAAGATGTTTCCAAACAATTTCCTGTCCTTGTGTATTGGCATTTCGAGCATAAGTGTATACTCTGAGTCTGCAAATGACCTGAGAGCACATGGAAGTACCTCAAACATATACAGATAGCATAATCTTCCCCCATGTCTTTGAGTTGTGGAAGTTGTGCCAAATGAGCTCAGAGCTTATTTTGTGGAGGGTGATCAGAAGATGCCATTCCTGGAGGGAAATCCAGCTGTTCTCAAATCTGCCCTACACAAACTTGCTGAGGCCCAAATCACAAATGGAGTTCGGGCATAATGGTCTCTATGAGCCTGTCAGGAGAAAGCTGAATCATGGGTAAAGCACACAGATGAGGCACACACCATTGAGCTAACTCAGAGTTTGCTGAGTGGTGCTTGTGAGGCTTTGGTTGGGCAGTGTGCTTGCAAAAGGTTTGCAACCCACAGTGAGGTTTCCAAGTATTCCAGCACTATCAGGGAGACTATGGGTATCTTGCCTGAGTTCCTGTACCCGTGTTTATCTCCTCTTTGATAAGTGAACATAGATATGTGAAACTCTTGTGTTTTTTCTCATGGCTCTAGTCCTGAATACAGAGCAAAAGGTCCAAAGGCAGTTTGTCCTGCTGGCAGGTATCCAGAGAGGGCTGGGTGTGGGCAGGGAGGTGGGAGTGGTTTCAGCTTGAGCTAAAATGTGCACTTGTTATGTGGAGGGACAGGGCAAAATTACTTCACTAAGTTTTTTTTTTTTTAGCCATAAAACAAGGAAAAGATAGATCTGTCCTTTATAAAACTTGTGGTTAAAAGCAATTAGAGAACATCTTGTCATGGAAGTATTTTTTTACTCTTGGTGCTATTTTTTTTTCTCATTTCTGTTTCTTAAAGCAATTTCATGCCTTGATAAAACACCGTGATTTTTCTCTGTTGCACGTAGTAGAGTAGCCACTCTTGAGCAGACCTAACAAATTTTGTTCCCTCCCTGTCCTCACTGCAATACAAAATAGCAAAAGTAATTAGTCTGCAGTATGGATGAATTGATTAGATTTTTCAGCTTGGGGAACAGATGGATCTGAAAATGGGAGCCTCTGGAGCAATATCTCCCTCCCTAATACAGGAGGTGACTGGAACTCACAACAGAACAATGTTCCTTATTTTTGTCTTTAATTTACTGTGCAATTTAAGAGAGGCATTTAAACTCCCTGGCCTTAATTTATCACTGTCCCCGTACTCTCTGTTTCAGCTGGGCATAGCAGAACTGTGCAGAGCAGAGGTTCAGTACATGGTGAATACACGGTGGCCCTGGGTGTCACAGCTCACTCAGGGCTGGACAGGGGGATTAGCAAGAGGGAAATTAGCAAGAGGGAAATTAGCAAGAGGGAACTGCAGTACCGATGCCACACTGCCCCCTCCATGGTGCCTGCTGGAGCAGCTGGGTGATGCAGAGTGGCACAAGGAGCCACAAGCATCCTGAGTGAGGGAGACCCAGGGCAGATCTTCCATACTGCTGCTGCTCTGGGGATGCTGTAAGTGGAGGATGAGCACCGCAGCTGTGCTGTGGTTCGAGTGATGCCTTGGTACTTGAGGATCTTTGGAGAGAAGATGCAGTTAAGTCTCAGCAGAACTCTGTAACTTAAGAATGATCAAAACTCTCCTTGCACACAGGTTTAATTAACTTTGTTTAAAACAAATATTATTATAAAAATTCTATCTGGCTGAAGCTTTGGCTGCCAAGTTTCACTGTGGGCCAAGTATTTGCGTGGTTGAGCTTTACACACTTCAGAAATTTGCGGTTTGCAATGGAAAAGCTGGCAGATTCTGTTATATCAGCATTAACAGACATTCAGAATAATTGAAAATACTGGACCTTGCCAAAACTGGAATTGTAAGAGTTTAGAGGTGTGGATTTTTTCTTTCTTTCTTTGGTTTCTTTAACATTAGTGAGAGAGATCAGTCCTAAATTTAAATCCAGGCTGTGCATAGCTAAACCGTCCCCCCTCCTGCACCCTCTGCCCATGAGCTTGGAATGATAACGTAATTCCTGAAATCAAGAATGGCAGTTTCTGTCCAGTTGCCTTGTGTGGCTATGTGTGTGATAAGCAGCCAGGATGTTTCAGAACACCCTGTTTCTCTGGTCAGGCTGTGTGATGCCCTTTGAAAAATCCTATGTCAGGGAAGAAAGGCGGAGGGGGGCGGGAGGGATACTCATGTTTCACAAAGTCCACGAACTGCAGCCAGACTCAAAAGCGCTTAAACACAGCCTGACTGCAAAAGGAATTCAATATTCCATTCTCCAGAGTGAATGACTCTGATCAAAGGAGCTGCTTCTGAAAAGACAAACTCTCTCTTGTCCCCTTCAGTTGCAGGTTTGAAGGAAAAGTATGAAAGATTGCTGTGCTACAGGAATGACCAACCCCCTGTTTCTGTGGATAAAATCTCTTTTTGTCTGCCACCCATCCCTTTTTATGGCAAAAATACTAGTTTTTTTTTTTGTTTTTTTCTTTAAAGGGAAACACTTTACTATGCTTGTACTGCAAAACTGTCTTCAAATAGTGTATGACAAACCCTGAGAAGGAAAAACAATCCATCAGGCACTGCTAAGCAGCTCTAAAGGGACCTGCAAGTTTGATCTCTGAGCAGATAGCAGGAGAATGCAGCATGGATGTATGGCTCTATGCTGTCCCTATGCTCCAACCCATGTTGTAATTCCTGAGCAGGCAGCTGCTTCCCCTTATCAGAGCATGGGGCTGGCTATCAGGCAAGGCAGACCTTTGGTTTGGCAGAGGACATGCAGCATGTTGACTTGTCCTGGTAAACATGGAATAAGGCATCGCTCCCTCCCCATGTGATCTGGCACTGCAGGACTCATCTTGCACACTTAGCTTTTGTGAGCCAGTAAGGCTGTTGGTACTGAGCACATTCCCTGTGAGTACCCTTCTATCCCTGTGGGGCTGTTGATGCCCAGGGAAGCCCAGCACAGCTGTGGCCACCAACTCCACAGCTCCAGAGCTCTGGTTCCATGAGGGGAGTGAACTGTGGTCTTCCAGGACTCAGAAAGGACCTTGGAAAGGTTTGCTGCATTCAAAACACCAATGCTGCAGTCACAGAAGGGTAAAACTGCATCAGATCAAATAATTGTAATTATAGCACACATATGAGACAAAACCCATTGTCATTTATCTCTCTGGGGACACCACACTTTTTGTTTGAGCCCTATTATTGGTGAAGTATGAGTTCTAAAATTATAATAATTAAAATGATGATTACAAAGGGTTAGGATTGTAATTTTTTTTTATTTTTTATTTTTATATCTGGGAACAGTCTGTTCATTACTGAAGCAAAGATTTGGCTTTAAATTCTCATCAGTTTTAAAGACAGCAAGAGGGGGAGGAGTATTGATGTGAATGTGGAGAGCAAGCCTAAGTGCTACAGCCCCTTCTTCTTCCCTGGGAGAGACCTACGAGGAGGGGCAGTTCTGGACAATGTGTTGCTGCCTGATCTTCCAGAAGTGTGCTGGTGATCACTGTTGTTTGTAGGGCTGCTGGAGTTTGGAAACTGGAAATACATAGTTCCCATTTTCTTGACTAAACATCTGAGGATGGAAAAAATTGAGCATTAGAGGCATAAACAACTGGAGCACAAGAGACTCTTAATCTTGAATGTGCCCTGTACATTGCCTGTCTTATGTTGGAGCAGCTTCCTGTTACAAAGACCTGGCTCTGTCACAGGACAGATCCTAGGCCACTGTCTGAGCTGCAGCCTCCTCCAAAGATGGTAATACATCTACAAGAGTTAAGTGGCTTTGAGCTCTGCAGTTTGCCAGAAGTAGACGGGTAACTCAAACACAGGAATGTGGTGAATCTCTGAGACTCAGATTAGTTGGTGTTTTCAGACTGACTCAACTTTGGGATGAAACAGACCCATAATGTCAGCTATGTCTGTTCCACATCAGAAGTGAATGAAAGCTGAGATGAGTGTGAGCTTCAGGCACTCATTCAAAACTGCAGGGGAGAGAGGAGGAAATCTATACCATAGGTTTCAAAGAGTTTGTGTGTGTGATCCAGAACCTGCTGCCCATCCTTTGCTGGCTTGGGCCCACCTCTGAGAAGGAGCAGAGTAGCTGCTGGAGGATTGAGGGAAAGAGGAAGAGAAAGGAGAAGGAATCAGAGAAACATTGATAAATTCTATTTAGTGAATAACACAATGCATGTAGCAGCACAATAGCCTTTTCTGCAGGCAGATTATCCCAGCCAGAGTCTTTGCTATATTAAAAAGAGGGGGAAAAATAGAGCACCAAAGAAAAGGAAAGGCGGGCTGTACAGCAGCAATCAATGCTGCCCTTTGTGCTGCCTGACATTTGAGGGACTTGTTATCAACGATTGCTGGCTGCTTTATCTAAATGTATCTCCCCAGCTGCCAGGCACAGTGCTGATAGGCAGCGGGACGTGCCGATGGCCCCAGCTGATATTGTGGCTGCCCAATTCACTCATGTGCTTTGCTGTCAGGGCCGGGAGGCCTCTGTCACTCTGCTGCTGACATGTGTGCGACCACCCCCAAGGAGGGGAGGGAGGACAATTGCCTCTGCTGCCCCCCTCCCTATCAGCTGTTTCTTTCTCTTTTGAAAAGAGAAGGGAAAAAAAAAAAGGCAAGAAAGGACAGAATGTTAAAAAAAAAAAATTAAAAAAAAAGGGAGAATGAAAGGAAGAAACTTAGGATGAGGGAGAGATGTGATGAAGAAAAGAAAACTTGCTTTATTTTGTTTGTTTGTCCTGCAACAACTCTGTCATCCTGCTGTTCTGGCAGAAATTGCCTTCTGTGCTCTTGCCTTCCCTGTCCTGCTTTACTGTGGAAGGATGATAAGAATAATCTACTGCTTGGCGGCGAGGTTCTCTCTTAGTGTGGGAAATGCTTCTCTCTAATACTTTCCATTTATTTATATAACAGGTATACATGTGTTTACATAATGTGTGGAGCTCTACACACACATATGCATGCAATTAGCAGTAAATGTTATGAACAGATAACAAATGGCCATAAAGTAAGAGTCAGTTTGTAATATCTGCTAAATCCTGGTGTGGGTGTGTACGTGTATGCAAAAGGACACCACAGGGCAGTTCCAGCCTGAAAGTGGCTGCTTTAAGTGTGCAACTGCCTAGAGGCAGCTCAGAACTTGCTAAAAAGTAGCCAGATAGTGACAGAGTACAAAAGCACTGGATCGGTGTGGCCTCTCATTCCAAGAGACAGCTTAAATTATTGCCTTTGCTGCTAAAAAGGTTTGGAGGTCTACATGGAAATGTCAGCGCACAGGCTTGCATGTATATTTGCTCTTGTTTGCTGCTAATGAATCCATTAAAAATGCAATATGGCACAGTTCAAAGATTTCCCTAAAAATAAGCATTTTCTGCTGTCTGTGGGGAAAATAGGATCTTCGCTTTCTTAAAAAGAAGCATTTGGGGGAAAAAAATAAAAATGCACAATAATACAGAGGTCACTGTGTAGTAACTAATCTGCTTTTAATGATTCTTCAACAAAGTCTGAAAATAATTAGAATTCTCAAAAAAAAAAAAATTCTGGGAGAATAGAATAAATTCTTTGTCTCGTATTCAGTTATGTTTATGTGTATATTTAGCATTTGTTTATCAGTTACAGAGCTGATTTCAAAAATTGTCAAGCTGCTGCCGTAACTCTAATTGAAAACCTCAAAAGCTTGTAATAAATGTAATTTAGATAGTGTATTTTGAGAAAATTTGGGCCTATTTGTAGCACTGTCTATGTTTTTTGATCATCTCTGTCTCAGGGTAAGATTTATTGCATCATCATGTTTACTCTGCAGTGAGATATATCTACTTCCACCAAAAGGCCCCCTAATGGGGGAAAACAAATATATGAGAGAGGTATTACAGATATCAAAATCCCTTTGGAGGGCTGGAGCTAAATACCAGGTATCCATATATAACACGGAAGAATCACAGAATCATGGGTGTTGGAAGGGACCTCTGAGGATCATAGAATCTTAAAGGTTGGAAAAGACCTCCAAGATCGTCTAGTTCAGCTGTCTGCCTACCACCAGTAGGCACCATGTCCCTAAGTACCACGTTCCCTTTCCTTAAACACCTCCAGAGACAGTGACTCCACCACAAACCTGGGCAATTTTTTCCAATAACTAATCACTCTTTCTGAGAAGAAATTTTTTTTCTGATATTCAACCTGAACCTCCTTCAACACAACTTGAAGCCATTCTCCTTGTCCTATCATGTAGCCAAGTTGAGCCTGAAAGCCCCTGGTGAGGCCAACATTTCTCTTTCTGATAAGGAAAAGCAGTAATTTCTTTGTGTTACAAAGGGACATTAAATGGAGACTGTCCTGTCTGGTATCATAAGTCAGCCAAAATATGACAGGTGCTTTTAATTATGTAATAAATACTGGACAGCACAGAGTCTATTTGCCTTGCTGTCTGATCATGCTTAACCAGGTCAGAAATTGCTTATGCCTTCCCCCTCCTCCCCCCCTGTCTTGATGCTCCTCAGCCCTCAGTATGGTTCAGGAAGCATAAACTCAGCCATACATAGTATAACCTTCCTGAGCATTTCACTTTCTGTGGTATTAGGAAGCCAATTCCTCCCAAGAGCATGTTTATATCAATCTAAAATTCATTTCAGCTGAAATATTTATGATTTTTTGGGGGGAGGCAGACTGTCTGGGTGTTGAGTGTGGTCAGATCAAGTTAGCTTCAACTGGCAAGGTTGACAATAGTAGTAATCTCTCTGTCCCTCCTCCCAGACCTAAATGAGCATTTATTTCAAGCCCTTTCTTAATGCTGTAACATAATTCATTAGGACAGCCTTAATGAGCTGGTAATTAGTCTGGTGGGAGGGGGTGAGGAGGGGAAATAGAAATGCTAGACAGAGAGAAAGTTGAGCAGGCTGGGGCACCTTAAAGAGCCCTGAGAGAGCCTTTTGTCAACAAAATGGATCAGGCTTGCAGGCAGTAAAACTTTCAAATGACCTTCGTGTCAAAATATTAGGCTGCTATTTTTTGCTAGATGGCGGTTTCATAAACATAAAAAGTACACATATCATTCAGAGTGCTGTAAAATTTGTCTCAAATATGTGATGTTTACTTTCCTCCTCCTTTTTTTGCTGCAAGACTGATATCACCTCTACACAGTATGAGCAGGGATGGAGTAAGGGGACAGGCATCTGGTATTGTAAAGTTCTGCTTGGTCTAAAAGTAATGTGAGTAGCAGCTCATCTTTGTTCCAATGATTCTGAGTGTGTTTTTTTTTTTGGTTGTTGTTGTTGTTTTGTCGTCCGTCCCCCCCCCCCCCCCCCCGGAAAATAATGTGAAATATGTACCTGTGTAATAAATGCTAGAGGCAGATGCAAGAAGATGGTGATCTTTTCACTTGTAAAATTCAGGAAAATTACTTATATATGTTCATAATTGATGGTAAATATATATCTTAATATTGCTCAGTAATTTAGAAGACAGACGTGGTATATCAAAAAACAACTGCACATTTCTGGATAAGTGAAATATCAAAACAGTTGACTATTTAAATGCTTTTCCTCTTGAGAAATATTTATTTCCAAATTTGAATTTTGACATAGGGTGGAGGGGTAATGGGCAGCTATTTTCTGCAAAGCAAGGAGATGATTGATCAGAACATCCATTCATTTTGTGTTGCACTTGTCTTTAGGCTCCTTTCCTTTCTGTCCTTATCTAACAAGCCCCAGAGCGGTGGGATGTGTAACTTGAATAAGTAGCTGAAGACTGATAAAGCATTGCTGGAGTTGAACCATAAGAAAATGCAGGCAGCAATAATGTGGATAAAGTAGCCAATTTATTAAAAGCAGAAACTCAGAAACTACTGAGATAGCATAAAGACAGAGTGTTTGACTTCCTGATACGCTGTGCGGTTAACTATTTCTCTGCCATCAGCTCACATCAGATCCTCTGGACATACTGAGCTGTTCTTTCCCTGCTTTCTGTCTCTCATCTGCATTTCCTATTTGAGTAGCCTGACCACTGGCTGTTTATGAAATGCCATTACAGTGGTACTTCTGGTGATGCACTGACAGCCAACCAATTGCAGGGAGGGCACATCTTTCCCCAGAAATAGCTGTGACAGTTGACCGCAGAACTTTGATAAGGGAAAGCAAAGGCTTAGGTTAATAGAAACCTGGCCCTGCCCTGGCTACTGATTTCATGCTTGGTGTAATTGGTTTCTTTTTTTTTTTGTGTATGTAGGAAGGACAGGAATCATATAAAATATTTGGGATGTGGCTAGGCATATCATGAACAGTTAACCCCCAGTAATGCTACAGGCTTGGGGTAGAGTGTCTGGAAGACTGTATGGAAGAAATGGACTTGGGCATGTTTGTCAGTGCTTGGCTGAACATGAGCCAGCAGTGTGCCCAGGTAACTGAGAAAGCCAATGGCATCCTGGCTTGTATCGGAAACAGTGTTGCCAATGTGAGCAGAAAGGTGATCATCCCTCTGTACTCAGCTCTGGTGAGGCTGCACCTCAAGTACTGTGTTCAGTTTTGGGCCCCTCACTACAAGAAAAACATCGAGGCTCTGGAGCATGTTCAGAGAAGTGAAGAGTTTAAGACTGCAGTTTCATATTGCTCTGATTACCCATTATGTTGAAAGTAAATCAACCTGGAATTTCCCTCTGCTCTTGAATTCACTTCAAGTACTTTGCATTTGTGCTCTGTTAGAAGAGCTGAATATGGATCACGATGACATCTAGAAAACAAGCTATTTTCTCTTTCTTTTAGCTCACTGAAAAGTCACAGTATAGCTTACAGCATCTGTAACATACAGGTCCAATCACAAAAGCTCCAATGATCAATTTAGCATGAGGTGAAACATTGGCATTGTCCTGCAGTGACATTGGAACTTGCTGGCTACTGATGAAACTCTACTTTTTAACATTTTTATTTTGTTTCTCTGCAGCCACTTAATGGAAAAAGTAACATCTTATTTCTACCTTCTAACTTGATACGTTCAGCACATGGCAGGCAAAGAGTGTGGAAGTAAAGTATGAAAGTTCAGTAAAGAAACAGGATCTGTTCACAAGGTATAAAGTACTAATTCTGATACTTCCTATATTTAAAAATAATTCCAAAATAAAGTGTCTTCCAAAATCTGCTTTTTACAACGTTTGGACTTGGGAGGTTTTATCACATAAATAAGGCTGCATGATCTGTCTGGCTGTCCTTATTAGAATTTGTTTGTTTACCCCCAAACACAGATTTAGGCACAGTCTTTCCCTGCTTAAGTGAAGAAAACAAACCTTATCAAGGTTAAGGGAAGAATACATGATAAATTCGGGAGACTTCTCCTTGCAAAGTACTACCATCACTAGGCAGGACAGAAATAATGAATTTCAGGCTAGGGAGTTGCTTTCATTTTAGAGGAGTATCTTCTCCTTCTCTCTGATGATTTGAAAAGATAAACCATATTCTCATGTCTTTGAAAATCTGCAGCATATATAAGCTAGATAAATGTTTCTCAGATGCAAGAAAGAAGTCCTAAGGAGAGGCATAGTACAGCTAGAAGGGAGAGAAGCTCAGAAGGAGCAGCAGAGTGGCTGCTGAGAAGAAGGCTAAGGCAGTTCATGCAGGATTAGGCAGAACTGAGGAATCCAGAGGGAGCAGAGCTGGGGAGTTGGCTTGTTGGGCATAAATTAATTGATTGTGCCTAAGTGCCTGGGGAGCAGAGGAAGGAAGTGCCTTGGTGAAGAGAGGGAGACTGTGAGGGAGAGACTGAACAGATGAGAGCAGAAGTGAACGGCAGGGTCATGTGTTGTGTCACTAAATATAGGAATATCTCTGTTCATTATAGTAAATGCCTTTCTCCTAGCTCCTGAGTACCTGGAATAGCATTTCAGATCTTTGAATACTGGGATTTATCTTCTATCATCAAATAGCCATAACGTTGATTGGCAAAGCCTCCTACCCCCTCTGAAAATTCAAACTGAGAACTGAATTAGTGGCTTCTTTTGACTTAATGTCTCCATGACTTGCCACTGTGTACTGTGGGTGTAAATTAACTGTGAATTAGTGCCAGAACCATAAGAAACTCACACGCAAGTTAATAGTTCTGTATTCATAGCAGGGACTGAATAATGTGTAGTAGGGTGAGATCAAAGGAAGTACGTAGATGAATACAAACAAAATATTGAAGGAATGCAGTCTGTGCTGAGTCAAGGGTTTCCAAGGCAAAATATACGATTAAGTAATTAAGAGCCGTATCCTAATGCAGAAGCAGTGAGTAAAGGCTCTGCAGGCATCCTTCATTCCAGTGCGTCCTAACTCTGCTGTGCCACCTGAATAATGTTCTTTTAACTTGTACATTTTGTGAGATATATTTATCATTGCACTATTCGCCTACCTCCTGCACAGTGTTAAGTGTCAGCAATTCACTGTACGCCATCCCTCAGTAGCAGTGTTATTTTTCTTGCTGTGGAAATGCCAGAGCTAAAGTTGCCCACATAACCGCAAGTCTGGTCCCCTGTGTAAACATATTACGAGACAGTCTTTAATTACATGAGTTTGTGTTTTTTTTTTTTTTTTTTTTTCCTGCTGCATGATGCTCAAAGACATCTGGCTGTATCATTCAAAATGTGGCCCAGGCCTTATTTACCTCACACCATAACCAAACAGTGCACTGAATATGAAATTATTGATTTGCTCTTGGGTGCTTCAACTGAGCTCTCACCAGAGCATTTAAGTGCTCTAGAGACATTCATGGATTTTAATTCACAGCACCCCTGTGAGACAAGAGGGTGATGATATTCCCATTTTACAGATGGGGAACCGAGTCACAGGGAGATTAAGGTGAAAGGACCCACTGATTTGGGGGTCCAACTTTGATGTTTCTGAGTACTTAGTGTTTTTATAGCTCAATCTATGTTCAAAGCACAGCTCCCAGAGACTTCAATTACAGCTTCCAGCACTCAGCACTTTGCAAATCAGCCCCTAGGGTCTCAAGTCAGGCATCCAGAAAATGAGGAATACACAGTTAGTGACCACCTGTGGTTTATAACTTGGCCAAATGTGTGTGGATTTTCACAGTAATAGCAAAAGGCACCTCTCTTATGCGTAGGTGATTCTTTTCTCTCTGTCAACCCATTGAGTCCCTGCAGTAAAACAGGGATCACTGTTCAGGTCTCAGTCCACACACATATGGGAGGAGGGTGCCAGAGGGAGGGTGGGGGTGAAGGGCATTTTCGTCACTAGCTAGAGCTAACATCCCTTGCTAGAACTTTCTATAACATTTCAGTCTCTAAGCCATGGTGACTCACCTTCAAAATCTTCTGCCACGGCAGCGAAAATGGGCAAGGTTATGGGAGACTAAAAGCGCAGAAACAAAAGGGGAGGCAGGGGCTGCTCTGCTGTGGGGTTACTGCCTGTTCTGCTGCTAATGCTCTCTAACAATATACTGAAGACAAAGTAGTGATATACTGAGGCTAATACTCTGCATATTTTCAGTGTGGGAAAAGAAATACCTTTCAGCTGTGTTCAGCATGGGGCAAATTTTTATAGCAGAGTTATGAATCCCCAGGAAGGAATATTTTTAATGGAGAACTCCCTGGCAGATCATAATTATTGGTATGCCAGAGACTTTCATAAAAAGCATTTAAAATGTGAGCAAAGTACAGCTGGGATACCCAGTTATACGTCACTAGCTTTGATAGTATTAGCAATAGCATGATAGCTGTGAGCACGGTAAGGAGGATGCAATATATAAATTAAGTACTAAATGTGATTTGTTTTCTTGAAATATAGAAAGGCAAAACTGTATTAATCTTATGGTTTTGTCTATATTCCACAACTTATTGTCTGTGCTGGAAGATATCTTACTGCTGAAGGTGAAACACATCTGGTGATGTGAGCTGGAGGTTGATTTGATTTCACAAGCAGAGAAATATGGGAAATAGCAAATAATAGAATTGTGTGAAGTGAGGTGAGCTCAAGTGTGGGGAGAATAGGAGAAAGGCATTGCTCTGAAATATGCAGGTAGTTGAGACTGAGGCAGGAGAAAAAAAAAAAACAAAATTACTTTGAGAATAGATTTCTGGGATCTGGTGAGATCCTGGGACAACTCAGAAATAATGTCTTTTGAAGTCAGTAGAGCTCAAAGAGGGTCATCATACTAGGAATGTGATCACTAAGAACTCACAAGAACCCAGGCTCCTTAGAAGAACAATACATGTGAAGAAATGACTGCTTCTAATTTGCTGGATATCTTGTTTACCATGACTTCCCAGTGCTGCTGGTGAACCTGTTCCTTAGCAGCAGTGTGTTTTGCTTATTAGTTTTTCTGTTGTTCCTCAAGAAAACTGAGGGGGATTGAAGGTGTATAGAGTCAAATTACAAGGCCGTAGCACCTCGTGTATTGACAATAATTAAAGTCTTCCTTGAATTTTCACTCTTGCTGACACCATTTCACGTCTTACAATCTCAACGTTTTCACTACAGGGAGAAACGTTAGACCTCAGAGAAAGCTGCAGCCTAGATTCCACCCTCATTTTTCCAATTAATCCTTCTCCTTATCCCTAGGTTGGAAGGTATAGTCTGAAGAGCAGTATTTGTGACCAATCCTTTACATGGGGAAAAAAAAGAAAAAAAAAAAGCCAAAATAACACCAACATAAAGCAGAGAAAAGATGCCTGTTAGGAATGGAACAAGGGAGTAAACATCTTCTTTGCATGATCTTTCTATACTCTGCTCACCATTTGTAAGCAACTACCTTATATCAATGAAATGATTTGCACCAGGTGGGTGAGCAGGATTTGTTCCCTGGCAACCTGCAGAGTGCTTGGAGGAGAAGCAATGGTCTATACCCTAAGGAAGTGGAAACAACAAACACAAAATAAACTTCCCAACTTCTTTTATAAACAATCCTTTACATGTCACCTTTTAAAAGGCTTTCATTTATGGCATCAGTATTTTAACTTCCTGTATAGTCTGTGTGTAGGCTGAAGTAAGGTTGAGTGTCCAAAAAAATACAGAGGCTAATTACAGCAGTGTGAAAGTAAAATAATGAGAGCTTGAGAATGTGACTGATAAGCAGTCAGATAATAGACTAACAAGCAGGATGTCTGTAGCCTGTCAGAAGGCTAATGAAGGCTTCCATGTCCTCTGTTATTGCCTGAAGAACATGTACAGATGGGAAATATACCAGAAATGGCATTTAAGGATATTCACCATATATTTTGACTGCATGGTGAAGATAATGACTGGATTCAATGACTGCTTAACCTATGGACAAAGTAATTACTGAATTAAAAAGTGCACGCCTAGACACTGATAACCAAGTGGGATGAGCTTGAAACAAATATTTACTGAGGAGGTGGTGTTTGGTCTCTTTGCACTGAGATAGGTGCATGGTATAGCACCTATCTGCCCACCGAGTTGAGATTGTAGCCTTTGGCACTATTGTAGATTCAGTGTCCCAGCAAGTTGGTACAGCAAGGGCGCTGGCATCTGAAGTGGTGGGCTTGAGAGTGGGTAATGGAGTTGCTGGTCATAGCCTGTGAGTGAGCAGCTGTGCAGTGGACTAGTAGTCAAGTGATTGGTACCCAGAGTGTTAAGGAAGGGCAGTGGGAGTTGCATCCTGAAAGAAGCAGGGAAGCATTAATCACAACAAATTCAAAATTTACCAGGATGGTATTTTTATTGAACTCAAGGCTAAAATTTCCCCAGTGTTAAAGGGGGCATCTGCTTTATATGCTCACATGCATCTCCTCATGTGTCAAAACACAACAGTTTTTACTGAAAACGTGCACTCTGCTGTGTTTTCAACCTCTCTCTGGTAGTTGTCTGACTTTCCTTGGTACACTTGCAAATTGTACCTCCTCGGGGTGAGTTGTTCTGGACAAGGATGCTGGGGAGTCAAGTGCTCTGTTTGGCTCAGAAAATGGCAAGAAAATAAAAGAACAAATAAGCAAACCTGTTACCAAAAAAGATTAATAAAAAAAAGACATTTTGGCCATTTGGTCATAAATAGTACCATTCAATAGCACAAGAAATCATGCAGACTGTGCAGGGAGACATAAAACCTCTGAATTATGTATTAATATGTCATATAAAAGGAAAAAGTGCTAAAGAAATACTGTAGGAAAAATAAATAAAACCACCATTAAAAGTGAACATGTCCCATTTGGTCAGTTATGCCAAACATAAAACAACAGAAAATGCTGTTTGGAAGTTAACAACACTTTTAATTTTACTGCTGACTTTTCCATTATAAACCAAACAAAGGTGTGGTTAGACCATAGGCTCATGAATTGATTTTAAGTCTGCATCCATCTAAATCAGTAGGTTTTTAAAATATGTATCTGTATAGGTATTTCTCTGAGTATACGAATGAAGGAGGAGAGAAAGAAGAACTTGGAAAGCTGGGGCTGCATGAGCAGGCTGATGTGTTGCAGAGAGATTATGACAAAGTAGAGGGTTGGGTGATCATCAACCACATGAAATTTAATTAGAGCAAGTGCCAGATTCTGCACCGGGATAACCCTGGCTGTGTGTACAGACTGGTGGATGTGGAGCTGGAGAACAGTCCTATAAAAAGAGATCTGGGAGTTCTGGCTGATGGCAAGTTGAATCTGAGCCAGCAGTGTGCTCTGGCAAAGCCAAAGGACCAACAGTACCATGGAGTGCATCAGACCCAGTGCTGCCACCAGGTGAGGGGAGGGGCTGTCCTGTTCTGGTCTGCACTCTGTGGCCACACCTCTAACACAGTGTGAAACTTTGGGTGCCACAGTACATGAAAGATATAAAGCTGTTATAGAGCGTCCAAAGGAGGGCTACAAAGATGGTGAAAGGCCTAGAGAGCAACGAGTATGAAGGATGGCTGAGGTCCCTGGGTTTGCCCAGCCCAGTGCAGAATTGCTGAGGGGGGGCCTCATGGCTACATCTCTTCAGAGGGAGTAGAGCGACTGTGACAAAACACGAGGGAGCAACATGGAGGGAGATTCTCAGGGGAGAATCAGATTGGGTTTTAGAGAAAGGTTCTTCATCAGAGAGTGGTGGACATGGAACAGGTCCCCAGGGCAGTGGTCATGAGCCCAAGATGCCAGAGTTCAAGGAGTGTTTGGACAATGCTCTCAGATATACATACGGTTTGAATTTCAAGTGATGCTCCATGAAGTGAGGGACTGGGCTCAGTGATCCCTGTGGGTCTCTTCCCCTGGAATATTCAGTGATTGAATTGGAGGTGATGCCCAGGGGCTCTCAGGGAGTGTTTGGGTGGAAGCACCCAGAGCTGAGTGGTAGCAGTGAGGCCCAGTGCCTTTCAGCTGTTGTGTGGAAAAAGCACATGGGCACACCTTGATAAGCAATGTCCTGCTTGCAGCAGCCTGGTCAGTCCTACATTGAACAGGCTTTGCTCAGCAACACATGCAGAGAATGAAAGAGCCTCACTCATACTGCAGCTTTGGTTTCACTCTGTCCCCCAAATGTTCCCAGCTTTAATGCAGAATGACAGGTGCAGCAGCTGGCTGGCATTGCAAAGCAAGCTCTGGAAGCTTTGTAGGATGGGGAAAAGCAGCTGCTTACATTTGCACAGCTGGGCCTTTTCATCCAGTGAGTTTGTTTATCCACTGAATTGCCCACTGCAGGACTGGATAGGCTCTGGCTGTCTTCTTTCATGTCCAAAGCAGCTGGTTGGGCCTGAGATGTACCTGTCACACCTGGTCTGCTGAGATCCAGGTGCCGCTTCAGAAGTGCTTGCAATTGCATCTTTTCCGTATCTTGAAAGCTGAGGCAGTGGCCAGATCACATGCCTTGGCTTAGCCATGAGTGCCAGGAATGCTTCTCCTCTGCACAGATTTCTGGAGGGATTAAAAAAAAAAAAGGGGGGGGGGGGGGGGGGGGGAAGATTTTGCTAGCAGAAAGCACAAATGACACGGAAACTGCTGCACTGCTGCTTCATTAAATACACTGGCATGCTGAAGCTGCATTGCGGATATCCTCTCAGTGTGTTTTGAAAAGCAAAATTCCCTTTGGTCAACTCAGCTGTGATCAGCTTGCTTTCCCTAGCTTAGCCATGGCAATGCCAGTGACATCTCTGCTGCAAGGTGCAGATCAGTGAGCTCTGTAGCAAACAGCTGGGGCTCAGTCAGGTGCTTTGGCACCTGTGCTTGGGCTGCTCCCATCTGCTGCTGCTTGTTCATGTCCCCCAGCAGTGTTACTTTCTCTGCATAGGGGCTGTAGATCAACACCCAGAGGAGGTGATCTGCCAGACCTACTGGAACTTATTTTCCCTCCTAGGGAATAACAAGGAAACCAAAGAGTCGCATAAAATGCACTTCAGCTAATGTGTCTCCCCTTTAGTTTCTGCCATTGATGGACGTGCAAGTTTGCAGAGCAGGGTCTATGGTGTGCTTTTCAGTTCAGCACTCCTCCAGCACAGGGAAATGCTATATGTTGATACCAGTTTGCTTTAGTTTTAGGAAACTGGAAGAGTGCTGCAGAGAATGAAAAGGGAGAGAAAGAAAGAATACAAAGCAAACATGTAAATAATCATAATTAATCTGAAGGCCTAAAGGCTGGCCTTGCTTCCCACTGAAGTTCACCATATGTTCTAGCACTTGTGTGAGACTCCCCAGCTCACGTGCTGTTCATTTGAGTAAGTGAGCACAGACCTTCAGCATATTTGTATTTTTATTATGTAGAAGCTAACATTTAGCTTTCTTGTTGTGGGTGTGTTGCAGCATATGTTAGTGTTTATGTTGCAGTGAAAATGGATCTCTTGTCTGGAAAATATCTTTGTCTAATATTCTAGCCATTTTTTATTTTGACCTTTTTTGTAATGATGTTTTGTCAATAGTGAAGGCAAAGATGAGTGGGATGAGCCAGGAAAAGTCAAGTCACTTGTGTGTGGCATCCATGGCATATTATTTTTGCTGGGTCTTTGAGGACATAACCACATCTAGGTACAATTCAGAAGGTCAGCCTTAGCTGGAGGGAAATGACTTCTTTAAAGTGGCTATGGAATGGGAAGAGGGTTTTTTTTTCTTTTTTTCCTTTCCAAATGTATTATAGCAGTGGTACATCTGTTTTCTTATCTTTCTGTGTATTTGTGCTGTTATTTTCAGTTTTTGTTTTGTTTTTTTTTAAACAATTTTATTTTTTAAATTTGTCATGGCAGAATCTTCAGCATTTTCAGTGGGAAATATGTTTATGTCATTGGTATCTGTTTTCTCCAGGGCCAGCAAAGAGAAACACTCAATATGTTATTACTGGAATGAGACCAACAGATAACATGTTATGATTTTCTCTAATTAACGTCAAAAAAATGTAGTTATAGCAACATTTTTAAGTGTTTCCACTGAATTTGGGGTTTGGTTTCCTTATAAAAGCCTCCATTGGAAATGTCACAACTTTTCTGTGTTCCAGGGTACATGGGAGTGGAATAAAGCCTTAGCCAGCTCCCATGGTTGCCATTGCAGCCAAGTCAAGAGGGAAGTCCCTGCAATGAATTCTTCCTGCACCCACAAATCAAAGGTTTTTCTGTTCAGCTCCTTGACTGGAGAGAGGAGGCATCTCTTAGGCATCAGTTCTGCACCTGCCAGGGACTCGATGGGCAGCAATATCTATCCTCTGGCAGTGCTGGAGATGCATCAGACCCCAGGGAGGACAGGGAGGTTTTGGGATGCTGTGGCTATGCACTATGTGATGTCCTAGTAATGCCTGCACCGTCTCCATCCGCTTGCAGTGAGAAGCTGAGCTGGCCACTATGAGCTGCCCAGAGTAGCAGGCCTACAGATGGGACTCAGGTGGAGAGTCACAGGTCATCTGGGTTGGAAAAGACTGTCATGATCACTGAGATCAACCAACAACCTGACCTAGCGAGTCTCATCACTAAACTGCGGCTGTTAGTGCCACAAGACCATGATCTTAGTGCAGTGATTACCTCCTACACCCAAAGTCTACTGCAAAAAATCTTCATCTAGCTTAAAGAATGAAATTAAATCAGTCACAACACACATTGCTGGTAACTGGTCCTGTTATCACTTTGGCCTAGGTGTGCCCTCATCTGCTCATCACATCTACTTTCTTTTGCTTTGATCTGCTCTTTTGGTGTTTTGTTTTTTTTTTTGTTGTTTATTTTTTTAATGTGTGTGTGTAACTCTCTGAGGCAGCTCCTGTGCCTTGAAAAGCCATCTTCATAGAAGAAAAAGCAAGAATAGTAAGTCTTTGGTTCCTATTAATTTCATTTTCCATAATTCCCACGTGCTATGGACTGATCGTTGGTTTGTTTTTAGAAATATCCATCTTCTGTATTCACAGAAAAGTCTAATTTGATTATCTGCAGTCCTATGACTTTGTATGCCGTGTTGAGGACAGATTCAGTAGTTAAGAGCTGTGGGTTTTTATGACCTCATGTGATGTCTCAAGCAAGGCATGTGAATTCACAATGAGCAGTAACAAAGGGTGCTTTTGCCTGTGTGAACATCAGATTCTCCACTATGCACTGTGAGCATTACTGCTTGTGAGTCCCACACAAACAAGACCAGGAAAATGCCTGGAAATCTTTTCAGTTCAGAAATAATGTCTCCTAGGGCTCTGTGCCAAAGGTTTCATGGGAAATTTTACCTTTTTTTTTTCATGCAACTTCACTTTGACTGCAACCCATGCACATTTCAAAACTATGCTAAGTACACCAAAAATAAAAAGACAAATTAGGTTTGAAGTCCAAAGTAATTACTGTTACAAGGATTAAAAAAAAAAGTTGTTGAAATATGCTTTTAACCTTGATTTGACAGTATTTACAGGATTGATGTTTCCTGAATCTCTGCAAGCAATATGTTCCAGGCCTGCTGGACATAATATAAAAAGACTCTGACACTTAATGATTTATAGCAGTACTGTGTTTCTGTACAAGCTGGAGCCCAATATCTACCGAGTACAGAACATGACTGGGGCAATAGGGAACCAAAACCTCATTTAGTTATACAGAAGCCTAAATTGAGTAGTGCTTTAAAAATCAACAGGATCTTAAAATGAGTCTTGTAAGCAACTCAGCAGCAAGTGAAAGATTTTAGATATAAGGAGGGTATTTTTGACTGGCTTTATGCTGCACTGAAGCTGGGACAGCTGGATACTGTGCAGTTCCCACTCCAGGGAAGCCTGTGAGAAAAGATATATCCATAATCTACTAACTGTCCTGTTTCCGTTTTTTAGCTGTTTCTTCTCTTTGGATCATCAGAAACAGTTGTGTTTTTTACTTTGTTTATTCATTTCTTTCTCTCCAGTTTCAGATCAGTAACCACTCTTTTCCAAGTCATTTGCCAAAAATGGCCAAACAATAGAAAATCCGAGGTTCTTTGGCATCAAGTCATCCAAGTGCATTTCCATTTGGTAGAGTTTACTGGTTTTTGGTTTTGCCCCTTCTTAAATGAAAAGTTTGTTGATTCACTGCAAATAAGATATCACGAGCCACCCTAACTGACATGTAGTGGAAATGTTGGCTTTTGTGTGTTTGGGAAAAATAATACATGAAGAGGGGAACAGCTATGACAATTTTCTGTATGTTGCACGGCTAGTATTTATTCAAATTTTGAAAGCATAAGGAAGAAATAAGAGGTTTCAATATTTTGTCATGAGATGATTTTTCCAATGATATTGCTTTTTCTTGCTAAGGCACATCCTGACGTGTACCACAAAGATAGGGGGTTGCTTACATAAGAGAGGTTAGGCTATTTTATGAATAAAATACCAAACAAAATGTCCAGATTTCCACTGCAGAAACTCTCTGCACTGTTCGGTCTTCAGTGTCTTCAAAGCAGCTATTACCAGGTGCTGCAAGGCAAGAGCTATTAATAATGCACTGTCAGAGCCTGCTCAGCCTTTCTGTCTTGGATACACACCAGCCCACTGTGGGTGTATCCCCCAAACTGGAGCCACATGTCTTTGTGCTTTCTCATTCTGGGCAGAGTCCAGGGATTTTCTCCAATGTGGGTTTCTAGGAACATTTTTGTGGCAGAAAGTCTTTCTAGGATTCTCTATGAGCTGAGAGCCTCGAAGCACAGAGTTGTTCTTTCCTCAGCATTTTGCAGTTCCTCAGAATCAGCTCTGTTATCTTCCTGCTAGAAGAAGGGTGGCCTGCAGTACAAGTGAATGCCTTTTCATCTGCTGTCCCTTGCCCTGCTCTGTTCTTGAAATTCCTAGGAGAAAATTGTTTTTTTATACTTTTGTTCCATCTAGTCAGGATTGATTTTGGTGCTGATAATCCTGACTGAGCAATCTGTTCTGAGACAGAGATGTAGCAGATGTAGCCACTGCTCCAAAAAATACAGGGCCAAGACTCATAACAAATATTCATGAGGGTTTCAATGTACTGAATGTCAGTGGAGAGAATTACTAAAAGGAAAATTACTCTCCCTCTATTCCTTGAACCAAAGTACAGATATGTTTACCATGCATCTGCACCATAGTAATTGTGCATTACAGAAAACTGTATGGAAGCAGAATTTTCTGTGCTTTCTAAGCACATCCTGAAGAGGTTTTGGATTGTCCTTATTAACAAATCATATGAACAAACCAAACTGTTACTCATGTCTTTACCTCTATGGAAATACCGTGCTTTCTTGTAGTCT
This sequence comes from Perdix hodgsoniae, assembly GCA_035772895.1. Taxonomy (NCBI): domain Eukaryota; kingdom Metazoa; phylum Chordata; class Aves; order Galliformes; family Phasianidae; genus Perdix; species Perdix hodgsoniae. The sequence goes on along the minus strand of JAPSGF010000056.1, from coordinate 3,763,045 downwards.
GAGTTACTAGGCACTATTTAATGCTGTTAGAACGTTTCCATGTAGGATTTTCTGGGGGCAAATTTCAGCTTTCTATGAAACATGCTGCCTTCAAATTGGAAGAAATTTTCCCCCCTTAGTCTATCAGTAAATCCACTGCACTGTCCTGAGGTAGCTCGAAGCAACTCTAACATCTTTAAGCCATAAAGATCTGAAGATGACAAAGTGTTTGTGGCATCTCTTGCTTCTTGCTATTTTTCTCGATAACTAGACTCTGGGGAAAAGTCTTCAAATCCTTAAACAAGCTGAAGGAGATTACTCCCTCTGATCTGCGCTGTGGAAACTGCTCACTGCTTGCTCTGTACTTGTCTGTGGAAGAGCCACACATGGGATGCCAGTGGCTCTTTCACCTGCAGGAATGGTGCTCGCTGCAGAGTAAGATCCAGATACAATACAGGCTGGGAGAATGAGGGTTTCTTTTTCTCTTTGATGATACTGTACTGGCTTGAAGAAAAGAAAATTTCCAGAAATGCCTGGAAGGATGCCTGGTCTGAAAGACAAAAAAAAAAAAAAAAAAAGGGAAAAAAAGAGGGATCGTGCGATCTGAGCCTTGCACAGCAATGTCAGATTTAGCTGCTGTTTGCTCTCCAAGAATGAGCACAACTGCTACATTTTGGCACAAACATTAAGTGTTTTTGCCTATTTTTTGCCTTTTATGATCTTTCTGAACATTTACACCAAATTAGTTACCACGAAGTCTGAACATACACTTGGTTATGGGCCAGCTAAATACAGAATGTATAGCCATTTGGAAACTTTTATTAGAAAACATTTGCTTAAATTCTTTGTGCATATGTATGGCATTAGAATAAATGAATTGCAGTAATGTTTTGCATCATGGTTGTACCTGGCAACTGGGGGTCTTTCCCGAAGAATTTATGAATTAACTAGATTTGTTCTGACTATTTTGTTAGGTATCTGGTTTTTCCAACTTGTATTATTATGTCCATGAATAATTCCTTCTACAGGTGTTTGGTTTTTCTTTTCCTCTTTGTGAGGACTCCAGGCCAACACTTCCTCTGCTTCCTTAATGGTTCTTGTAAAGAGTTATTGCTGAGTAATTCTTGATTTTTATAGTGTTGAGGTTGAACAGATACTTTAAGTAACTCAATGAGACTGCCTCCCCGGTTTCAAAAAACACTGCTCATTAATTTTCCCCTGCATTTTTCTTCCAGTTAGCGTTACTTATAAACCAATATTCAACATAAACTACTAATAAAGATCATTTGCCTGAAGCTTTCTCTCATGGCCACCCCTAAAATTTAGGAAGTATCATGAAAAAGGTGAACAATGTGTAATTTTCTAGAAGTTTTCCATGTGTTTGAACAGTGATTATTATGAAGCCTGTGCTGAGAAACCTGAGGCCCAAGAATGACAGTAATTTCCTTTTATTATTTCCATACAGCAATATTGAGGCAAAATAAAGCTGGAACAACCTTCAGTCTTGAACTCTTATCGCTAGATGAGAGTTTATAATCTGGATGAGTTGGAAGTAGAATAGATGCTTACAGAAAATGTGCAAGGAAAGATTTCTGAATCTTTCTATACATATCCACAGCTAGCAAAGTGTTAGGGGCTCTGCAGGTATTCTGCAGGTAACGCTCCTGCTCCACTGTGGAGCTGAACCTACAGCTCTCACTGCTGAAGAAGTTCTTTCATGTTACTTCTCTGCTTTCTCATCTAAGGAGAAGTACGGTCAAAGCACATCATTAAAAACTCTGGAGCACTTGTAACATTTCCGTAAAGGAAAAGATACCAGTTAGTAACTGTACCTTATTGCAAACAGTCCTATAGGCATGTGTGACCTTGACCTACATCAGAAGCTTCAGAAAGCCATTCACAGTAACGCTTCTCATATTTCCTGGAGGCACGGAACATACTGGCAGTTCAGCCTTCAGGAATTGATTTAAGTTTGGAAGAGCCAATGGACAAAGCTGAATTGTGCTCTGAGTGAGTAGAGCTCCTTTGAAAGAAGCGCTCACTTTTTTCAGTGATTTTGTTCCTGGAGCAGTGAATTTGTTGCACTGTCTCTTGCTTGTGGGACCACCTTCCTTTTTCCTACTCTCTCCTCCTTTCTTTCCCTTTTATGTATTAATTCACCGTTGTTATGATTTATCTAGCAATGCAATGTGCAAGACATGAAAATCTATCTATATATCATTCCTCCATCCAAACGCTAGGAAATGACATTTCAAAATTATTTTTTTCTTACACATTTGTCATATTTTTTTTCCAAAAAGGGACACTGTCTTCTGTGGATTAAAGAATACTGAGGTTTCCAAGATGGTCCAAAATGCCTGCTATATCCTATTTCATGTACTCCGTGCGGCACATGGAATAGAACAAGGGGCAGAAGCACTGCTCCTCTGCGGTTTTCTTCCTGTTCCTTTGGCCAATAGTATGAAGTTTAATATTTTATGATTCTTGTATAGATAAAGGTACATGCATTTAGCATGTTATCCGTCAGTAGCAATTTGAGGTTTAGTGCAAACATAAATTGTTCTTTAGGGAAGAATAAGAATCTGTGATAGCTTGTTCCCACAAGTGGCTGATCTCTATCAGTCTTGTGACAGTCCTTTAGGGACAGCTGGTTGCAATTAGCTCATTTATTATTGATTCAGCCTTTGGTCAATTAATCAGAATTAATCAGAGTGGCGCTTTGAAGCCTAAAAATATGTACATAAAAGCCAGGGATGCCCAAGCTTACTGAAGGAAGCATGTGGTGAACATTGTCCTGAGAACCGAATGCAACACTGCCTTTTTCATGATTTGAAAAGAAGCGATTTTGGAAGATTTTTACTTCCTCTCTCTCATCTTCCCTTCTCTGTACAGTGTAGCTGTACACTGGAGAGGCAGAGCATAAATAACAGGACACAGTGAGAAAAACTGTTCTTGAAAAATTTCAGCCCAATTGCAGATTTTTCTCCTCTGGTCACTCCTTCTTCAGGCAAAGCCCTGCCTCCCTGAAGTTGTAAGGCACTGGAGCCTGAAATTAGCTTTGTGATCTTATTACTGCAGCCCTTGTGCTTTTTTTTTTTTCCCCCTGCATATCCACATATTAGTTGTTACTTCTGTTCTTTATAATTTAATTTCAGACGTAACATAATCTTGTTGGAATAAGTGCTTTTGTCTCTTTTTGTTGTATTTTTGTTTCTTATAGAACATGAACAGTAGTGTCTAGATGCTAGGGAAGAACACTGGTGTAGTGTAAGGAACAGATATAAACTAGTTTTAAAAGCCTTTAACACTTTCAAATGTCTGTTAAAAATGGTCAAGAATTATAACTGCAAAATGAAAGTTGTTTGCAGAACTGGGTTCTGATTAGAAACAGATTTTTACAGAAAAATGATCTTCTGAAAACACAACAGAAAAATTATTGTCCTGTTTCCTCCCTTATCTGTGCTTTTTAGAAATGAAAGCTTATTTCAGCGTAAACTGTTTTTTTTAGTTAAGGAAATTAAGCTGTGGTCTGTATTCATTTATATATATGTATATTTTTGCAAAAGACATACTTTTCATGCAAATAAATGTTTCCTCTTCTCCACACTCTCAATCTAAGTTGATGAGGAGAACTGGATATAATGTGAAGGTTCAGAGCATTCTCCCGCTTGTTTCATGATTATTTTTCCCTCTAAAGGAGGTGGAAATTATTGGGTGAAAAGGCTGCAGTCTTGTTGAACTTCTCTCATTTTTGAGGTGAAGTACGATGGAGTGTAACTGAGACAGAGGCACTGGTGCATTACAAAATTATTGCCAGTGTCACATAGTGTTTGAGATTAGTTTAACCATAGGTCTTGTTGTCTGAAAGACTTAAGAGTAACATTCTAAATGAGAGTCCCAACTATGTATTTAATTTAGATTTAATATGACAGTTATTTGTTCTGCTAATAAAAAACCCTATTGCATATTTAAAATATATCAATTGAGAATTAACACAGATGTAGTAGATTTAGAAATCTTTGATGAAAGCATTTGAAAGCTTCAATTGGCATTTACAATTACTGTAAATATATTAACAGTATTAGTGTGACTGTCTTTTTAAATCTAGTGGATCTTGTCCATTTTGGAACAGAATGCTATGGTTTTTCTTTGCCTGGCTACCTGAGCTGAGCTGTTTTGTGTGTTATTCAGCCACTGCTTTTTCAGTAGTTTTCAATACAAGTTTGTAGGTGCTGCCACTTGAGATGTGTAGTCACTTTCCTGATCTGAGAATGGAAACTTGTAACTGTGTACTGGCTTTGAAGATCATGCACTTTGTGTGATGCCTCCTTGGAAAATAACGATATCTGTAAAGTACATTTCCCTCTTTTCTGGAGTCTGGAAGCTAGGCTTACTGCAGTTCCGGTGAGGATGTGTAGTATATCTGCATGTTCATAGTGATGTAGCACTTGACTGAAGTGGTTGCACACAGAAAAGCTGATACAGCTTCATTGCAGCATGGTACAGGTCAGCAGGAGGTGCTTTTATGCTCTTCCTGAGCAGCATCCTCTGTGCTCTGCAAGGAATGTAGTTAATCCTAGGGATAGCTATTAGTGTTGTAGTTCATAATTGTCTATGATGTATCTGCTAGGCAAAGCCTCTAGCTATGCTAACTGACAAGCTAAGGACAACTGGAGTTGTTGGTGGAGTCTTTGTGGATGGTGCTGTGTTACTATCTTGTGTTCCTGTTCTCATCTTTTTGGGCAACATAATTTAGTGATCCACCTTGCATGGGAGTGACAGGGAAGTTTGACCTCACAACACCTTTGCTGAGGGAAACCTTAGCTTGAAGTCTATTGGAAGAAACAAAAGAATGGAAAGACTGTGTCTCCTCTGAGAGATCTCTTCATGGAAGATGAATGTGTGGGGGCAATGTGTTCCATCTGCATGTGTGCATTTTTTTTTTAATTGGCCATCTTTTTTGGAAGTGTGAAGGAGCATGTACTTTGCCAGGGCTATCATCTTCTGCTTTTCTTCTTTTTAGCTTTTAGGGAAGTTGGAAGAGAGTAGTTTAAGTATATGCATTGCACTCTGGTTCCAGGCAAACCTGCTCTCTGCTTTCTGTCTCGCATGAAGAATAGTCTTGTCTGCTGTCCAGTTAATGCCTCAGCAGTATTCTCTATTATTCTACTCCTACTCCTGCTCAACAAGCTTTGAGCCAACTTCAGCAAGGCACATTTGATTTGATGATAGCAGCATTCCCTAATGCACAGCAAGACCCTGGGCAGGCACTACACATGGTCTTGCCTTGAGGGCTGGAATGCAGCCTTGTAGTAAGGATGTATTATTATAAATCCTTATCATGTTTATTTCACTTTTCATTCTCATTCCTTCCCATCTTCTGATAGTTTGCCTCGGGGCAGAGTCAGCTATATATCCAAAGATGCAACTTTACATTGAATTAATGTGTATCTCTTTGCCTGTTAAAAAGTTAACAAAAAAGGAGTAGGTGTCACTATTTTGCTTATGGTGGGAATTTGATGACGCACTGAACCAAGCAAAACACACTTCCAGAATCTTAACTAGTTTGATTGCATCGTCGACACTGTTATTTCGACATCCCCACTCTCTGGCATCTGGCATAATTGGAAGCAGCAGCCAGCAGGTATCAGATGTCAGTATGAATTGCCTCCTGCTGTGTGAGCACTGACTATGAAATTGATTTGCTGTCTTCTTTACGCAGTTTTGTAATGAAAGTAATGTAAAGTACCAAACAGACAAATTCCGTTTTTGTGTACATACAGTTAAAGTAACTATATGTATAAAAATTAGAGAGGGGAAAATATGTCAACAGGAGAGTACTATGGCACCATTAGGCCCTGCTTCCTCACAGGTGGTTGTGGTTGCAGTCCCCTGTGTTTTTTTAGAAGCTGAGCTAAACCAATAGCTGGAAACCAATTTCTTTGGGTACTTGTATGGATCAAAAGCATAAAACATGAGGAAGAAGAACCCTTCAGTGAGTGAATTTATATCTCTATTTTACTTACTGGAGATAATAAGGCAAGAGAGAGACAGGCTGGAAAACAAGACTCCAACCTGGAGCAAATTTTTCCCTGATTTGTCATCAGCATGATTGAGAGACCTAAAACTGTAAAACTGGCCTGAGCAAAGTCAGTGGTAAATTTCTGTTGATTTACTGTAGCCAGAATGTTGCCTTAGGGCACATCAGAAAAAAATGACCGGTTTCAGAGCCTTCAAGATGCTGTCATGTAGAGCAATTTCACAAATATTTATAAAGGTAACATCTGTTGAACCAGCTATCTTAACCACCGATTTAAGGTACGGCTAGGAGGCTTAGACTGGGTAAAGAGATGTTGTCACCATTCCTAGCCTTGAGTAAAGCCTGACTGATGGCTTCCAGGCAATAGCAGTACAAGCCACAGAGCTGAGGCTTCACTGAGAACTATGCCCATTCTCTAGCAAAATAAGAACTGGCTACGAAAAAGGAGTGTTTATGAGCCTCTTTCTCAGGTTGAGGTGACACTTGGCTTTGATACAAGAGGGCTTAGTCAGCTCCTACTGTATTCAAATTATTTAAGGATTTTCAACAGAGAAATTGCAATACATTCCCTTCCTGGGATGAAATCAGCTTGAGCATCGATTAGTGATTTCATCCACTTTTCAGACAAGTGCAATGAAGAAAAATATTCCCAACATCTGGTTCTGTGAGGCACAGTGTTTAATTGTGTTTTCATTCTGACACCCAGTTGCATAGCAATAAGGGGGAACATATGATACAATAATCTATATATAGGATAGGTGGGGCCAAACCTTTGACTGGAGGCCAGTTAGTCTGGTATTGCAATTTTGATGCTGACATGAAGGCAGCTGGTAACCTTCAGCAGGTCACTAGAAGTTCTTCCTAATTTCAGCTCCTCTGTTGATAAGGGACAAATCTGTGGCTGTCTTGGGATTGATGCTTGTCATAACAGGATCCAACTGGCTATTTCATACTGAGAAAGGTAACGGGTGCCCCAAAAATCAGGGGACCAGCTCTGTCCCAGGATAAGAACAAGACGATTTACAGGGAGCTGGCTGCTGTGTTCAGAATGCATTTTCTCTCGGAAGTAGGAAAGTGCTACAGTTCTCTTCCTGGCAAAGCAATCAGACTTGTTTGTATCTGACCACAGGGGGAGATAGAGGTCATTTGTTCAAGCAGTTGTCCCCTTGTTTTTCCCCACCACAAGATGAAAGCAGCAGTTCTTTGGCTCCTCCATATGCCTAGACCACTTTCTTTCCTCAGTCCTGGATAACAGCTCATTTTCGCTATTTCTGAGGCAAGGTCTGATTTCACAGCCTGAGCACAGCTGCAAGGCTAGATCGATATGCTTATGCTGTCTGGTGGGTTTAGGCCATTTTCCATAGAAGCAGAGTTTCTGTGAGCTTTTAGCCCTGTGATTCCACCTCAAGGAAAAGTTGTAATTCCACCTGCAAAAAAGTGCCTTTTTAGTTCTCTCTGCAGCTCACTCTCCAGAGGGATATGCTGCACAAAACCCTCCCACCTCTGTCCCAAAGCACTGTGTGGTCTTGCTCAAAGGCAAGACACCACAGACTCAGTCAGCCCAATTTGCTGCTATGATTTTTCTCTCATTTTCTGGAGAAGCCTCCCTAAGGTGTGCAGGCCTCCAACAGAAAATGGTGGAGGAGGGTGACGAAGACAAAAGCTGCAAAAAATTGAGATGTATTAGGGAAACTGTTGCCTGCTGCTTTGTCTGTCATCAAAATCAGGAGAGGAGCAAAGACCTGACCCAACACAATTTCCTGTCCTGTTTTAAGTAAGAGAAGTCCCATCATTTGTTGGAAGGGTACCATTACTGGAGTCAACAAAGTTTGTTGTTGTTGTTCCAATGCATTCATTAATGGAGAAAAGAGGGTCTTGGATAGAATGAAGTACAAAGCTGAATAAATTAAGTAGTGAATTTTATACTGCATTTAGCAGATTCTTCCAAGCTGTGTCCTTCCAATCTCTTTTCTTCCCTTCATCGTTGTGCTGTAGATGTGAATGAATAGTAACACTGGGCATCAGTCTCCATAAGCCTGTTCTCTTTTTTCCCTGTAACATGTAACTGTCACTCTGCAGCAACTTCTCTTACTTTCCAACTTAAATAGGCTCCTTATGAGGGTTCTATAACTTTCGTTTTTCAACTGAAGTTGAATCTGATTGCACATTTAAATCCAATATGTTGGGGGAGGTCCAGAAGAGGTCTGTGAGGATCTCGGTGTCCTTTCTCTTACTTCTTTCAGATGTCTGTTCAACTGTTATTCCCCTGGTTTATTTCTCATTAAAGGAATAGGCCATCCTTCTGTTCCTGGATTAATTTAAAGATAAATTTCAGGGGGATTAGTGTAAGCAGAATGGTTAAATTCCTGTCTACTTCTTACTGAAAACTTACCCTTCGGCTATTGTTTTAGTAGCAGTGAAACTTCTGCAAGAGCATGACTTATCTGAATGTTTTACTGTTCCCTTTACAGCAAATGTTGCAGCATGCACATTTGATGTTAAGTTCCTCTTGTGAGCATTTGAGTTTTAGTGACATGAATATCACACAGATGGACATGAGAACCAAGCTGTTAACACAGTCTCTCAGTGCCCTTTTGTTTATTTCTATGACCCGGTCACGTAGTACAAAGAGCTTCCTGCTAAACTACATGCAGCTGCCTGGTTGAAAAGCATGTGAGAGCTTTATTTGTCTGGACTGAAGCCTGAGATCTTCTTGGAACAGGCTCCCAGATCCCACCCTCTGTGGAGACTGGTGATATCACCACCCAGGCTTCTGAGAGATCCTGGCCTGTCTGGAATCTTCAGTCTGCTGGAATACCCAGATCTGCTGGGTATTACAACATGTATTTCAGCCTGCGGCTCCAAATAAACTGCCCCAGTAAGGCTATGGTCTCTCTAGGGCTTCAAAGCAACACCACCCAATTTTATCCAGGGTAACAAAGTGACGCACAGGGGACACAAAATGAGGCTTGGCTGGCTTATCTCCTTTCTTAAAATTTATTTCAATAGATCCACCCTTGTGAATGTCTTGTGCTGCCAGAAAAACTGGTTAGAACTCTATTCTCATTTTTTGCTTTATGAAGGATCTAAAGATCAGTCTTAATCCCAAATGCTTCTTGAGATGGCTGCACCGCACTGCATTGCACTCACATACTTAACATAGCCCATGGCCAGGAGAAGTCAGAGGTGGTAGGGTCATCTGATGATCTCTGGCACTTTGGCAGGTAGCTGGACAAGCAAAATGCGGAATTTCTTTGCAGCTACCCAGCATAACCTCAGATACCCAAATGGCAAAAGAGTGTGTTGATCAGACAATACACGTTTCTCAATTGGTTTTTGTGGAACTGCATATTTAGAAGTTATTTCTCAACTACTGGGCGTCTACCAACATACCCTAGAGCCCAGGCCCCCCTATACCAGCTGGGCAGAAAATAAACTTTGAAGCAGAAGAGTCCTTGCTACAAATAATTATTGTGGTCTCAAAATAAGATGAAGTTGCAGATGCAAACAGTAGAAAATGTAAAAATCATTTTAAAAAAGAAAAGAAATCGACACATTTTTCAACAACTTGAACTGAAATGGTATTTTCCAGTACATCTTGTTTGACATACCCGTTTTCTTCCTGAAGCAGATTGATTTTGCTCTTCGCATTTCCTTGAAATGTCATGCCTCCCTTTATCATCTCCCAGCACGTGGAGCACCACTCTCGCACCTCTTATGTCCTCGGTCTTTCTTACATCCTCATTTCAACACTAGCTAGTGATCACATGAGAAAGCAATATTAGGAAACCATTTGGTATATTTTTAGCAGTGTTCAGACTGAAGTAGCAATGAGAAGGAACGAGTGCCAGCCACATGTGACCAACCAGCTGTCAGTGGCCCACATTTTGGAAGTCACTGATTCAAGGTACTGATAATAGGTTGTGGAAAGTTTCCCTTTTAGTTCACTATTTCTGGTTGACCCAAGCTAAGCATGATAGGAAGGTCATCTCAGCTATAAACAACTATAAAATGTGTGAGCACTCTGTGGGAATACAAGAAAAACTGTTCAGAGCAGAAGCTATGGAGCAAGATAAATAGCATGAGAACCAAGGACACCTCTAGAAGAAAGAATGTCTCATGGCTCTGATTGGATAAGCACCTGTGTGAACGTTTGAAGAGTGTTTTGTAGAACTCTCTGTTGACATGTAAAGGTGGACGGGAAAGTTGTAGGGGTGAATGGGAAAGCTAGAAAAAGAAAATTTTTGAAAATATATAAGTGATGTGAGAACTTGTAATAAACAATTTGGATCGTTCACATCTGAGTCCGTGCATCAGACGCTGCAGCACTCCACTTTTTAACGAAAGATAAATATTTTAATTGAAAGTATGTTTCTTTTGCACTGCTTTAGCAACAGGAGCAACTGAAATGTTGCTATGGCTGGGATGGATGGATTGTGTACTTCCTCCTTGCTATTGGGCACTTGGTCACACTGCAGTAAGTGCTGTGGTCTTGTCTTCTTTCATGTGGAGAGAGAGGAAGCCATTAAACAGGTCTAGCTCTATAAATAATAATATAACAACCATGCAACAACAGCAACAGCAAAAAACTAATGCATGAAATGTGAGCAAATGTTAATTTTTCTCCTTGAACATTTTGTCATATACATCTGTTGGCTATGACCTCCAGCTCATCACTCCCTGTTTTCTTAATCTGTGAGTATTTTAGGAACCAATAACTCCTCATTATCTGGCATCTATTAGTACATATGCATCAAAGGCATCCACTTGCTAGTGCTTTGCATGCTTCTAGAGTTATTTACCTGTACATTTGAGTGAACTTTGCTCTGCTTGTACATTGCCTGTCTGTGAACACCCTGCTCCAGTTTCAGCCAAGTTTGTCAGCTCAGCTACAAGGGACTGTGTGCTGGCCAGGCTTCTAGTGGTTTTCAGCTCTATTTTCTCCTGCTGACTTTCAGACCAACTCTGAGCACAGCAGGGAGTTGGGCAAGACCTTTCCAGGCCCCAGCATGTGCACAAAGTAGGTTGAAGAATGACTCAGTCAGCCAAGTCTACTTAGGTGAACAATGCCCCATGTTCCAGCTGACAAGGGGAAGCAGCCTAGGTGGCTGTTCCTAGAGCTGTTGTGTCCCAGTGTGAGATTCATTTCTGTTCGTAGAGTTCTATTCTTTGCCAAATTGCTTGCTCCATGCTGACTGCCGAGGAAGCAGGCACTGTGCAGCAGCTGTGATGGACATTGTAGGACTGAGTTCCTTTGTGTTTTGACTGCAGCCATAGTTTGATTCCAAAGAAGTGCCCCAGCAACAATCTTTCAACCTCCAGGGAGGCCATTTATTTTATTTTTTTTTAGGATGCATTTTGTAAATCACTCAGGTGATGGCAAGTTTATGTATTTGGATGGCAAATTTATGTTGCACTTTTGGTTTCAAGGAAATGCAATTGTGTGCGTGGATTTTGGACTGCTGACCTTTAAACAGAATGAATTTTTTGAAGAAGTGTGAAGTAGCCTGTTCATCTCCATGAGAGGCACTCTGCTGAATGAAAATGCTCTCTGGAAAGACATAGAAAAATGAAAAATAAGGAGTATGAACTCCATCTTCATCTTCTTAGCCAGTGGTGCCTCCTTTCCAAACTCCTCCAAGTACTCAGGACACTGTAACAAGCACTGACCAGGTGTATATTCATCTCACACTCTGTGTTTTACAGAAGTTCCCAGAAACCTGGGAAGGATCCCCTAGTACTATATTCCATGAAGAATTAGAGATTTGTTGCTCTCCCTGTGTGACAAGAGCCAGGGTTTCCCAAGTCCCACTGAGGATAGAGAAAGGGCAGGGAAGAGAGGGAGATGTGCATTCATTCCTTTGACTTGGAGATACACAGCTGTACATCCAAGTTACCAAGTCCTGTCCAAGTTCTTCTCCTTGGACATGCCTTTAGCACCCTTCTCTCTCCCCACACAGCTGTGAGCTTTTCCTTCCTCCTCAGCACATGCTATCTATTTAGCTGCAATGCCACATGAGCTTTCAGCTTTCCTGGTTTGATTTCTCTCAAACTACAGACTCCTTTGACAGAAGCAAAGTATGACTATATGATTGTTTCTTCTTTCCTGCTTTTCCCCCCTCCTATTTTCTGCTAATGGTTAGGCGTGAACTGACATTGTCTTGTAAGTTAGGTTCAAAGGCATTGAGTGCTCTCTGAATATCCCCTTGGGCTCCCACCTCATCTGAAAATGAGTAGTCTAGAAAAACTCTTTGACTGCACAGAGTACTCCACTTTATGAGCTCCTAAGGTTGATAGACTTCTCATTTAAAATTGAGTTTTCAATAATTTAGCCTGAAATCATGCATCCTGTGGTAAATAATAGGCTTAGTGATTTCACTATTATGTCTCCAATAAACCATTCTTCTAGCCTGAAATATAGAAAATAGTCCCACTTTGCACTTTTCTTCACAGATTCCTTGAATGTCTTAGTGATGCTATTTTGGCCTTCAAGCAAAGAAGGTTGTAAGGAGGCAACAGGGAAAACCGGGTACAAAAATGGTAAATGGGAAGCTCCATTTGAAGGAGCAGTGCTAAGTCAGCAGGATGGAATTATCCCAGGTTTTAAAATGCTGATTTTAAGGATACTGCGTCCCATTTTGTTTCACAAGAAAGAATGGATGGCATATATCTACTAGGTATATTAAGTGGCCAAGACTCAAATGTGAAGAAAGAGAGAGGAAAACCATTGCCACAGTTCGTGGCTACTGAAGCTGCTCCTGCCACTGCTACACTATTTCTTATATGTTTGTTTTAGGAGACAGTTACATAAATGTCTTCAGATCAGTGTACACACCCTACACTGACCCAAACAACATTTCAAAGCAGTTTATGTTAGCATGTGGATTTTAAAGCCTTTATAAAATGAGATGCTTAACAAAGATGAGCTTCTCAGCTATGAAAGAAAGACTGTTCTGCCTCAGTCAGTGAGTGCATTTTAGCCCATTTAATTCAGCATCAGCTTGAATGAGACTCTGCTAATTGACAGTAGATGAGAGAATTTGTCCTTTTTTAAGGAACTTGGTGTAAATGGAAGTGGTGGGCAGTGGCTTAGATTGCACAATATCCAGGTCCTACGTGTTTTCAGTATGCAGAATTCATAAGCTACTGCTTGATGAATATGGCCTGAAATGATGCAGGCAACTTATTGTAATATTTTGCTGTGCTCTGTTCAGATTTATTTCACAGGCAGTCAGGTGGGACACCCTCTAGATTAAGACTTAGAACACACACTTTGAATCTGTAGACTAATACTTGAGGTGAAATAGAAATTGCTTTATGTTTTTCAGCAGTAATGGCCTGAATTGCCAGAAATAAGCATAATAACAAACTGCTTGTTTCCCGAGTCAGGCACATACTGCATATAGCCATAGTCTTGGTGCACCAATACTCTCTTTGTTTTTTAATGAAAATAACAGGGATGGGAAATGGTCCAAGAAGAGCTTGTTCCCTTGGCTTGTCTGATATTCTTTTAAAACCTGTCTACTGCTATGAAAATATATAATTACAAAGCTATTTAAAATGTGTGGGACTTCTGAGGAGAGGACTAGATTTAAACTTGGAACTGTAGTCAGCACATACACAAACCAAAAAGCTAATACACTGAAAATTTCTGTTTTCTGGGACATCTTTGGGTGAGTCCGTTCGTTTTATTAGAAATGTTATACAGAGTTGGGCTTTCCAAACAGTCTCTCCCTTCCTTGTGTGATTTTCTCAGATGTATTCCTTTCTTGTATGCTCCTCCTTGTAAACTTGTTTATCCTGTTGCTTGCTTCACAAGGACTTTTCTGCATGCTCCTTTCAGATTAGCAATCTGGGTGGTGAATTTGGGGAAGCCTTCCAACCTTTCAAAGCAGAATTTACATCAGAGGATTTTATTCTGTTTTATTTTAAAGTCCTCACCTTACAAGAGCTGTCTTTCTTTAGTCCATGTATTTCCTTTCTTCTCTTGACCTCCTGAATTTCCATCTTTTATCATGCATTGGGTATGAATCTTTCCTCTCTAAAACATTAAAATGTCTATAGCGATCTGCTTTAAAAGCTAAGAGGGAACTTACAAAGTCCACACATGACCATTCAGGTATGCATCCTTGCTGGTAAATATAAGGTCTAAAACTGTGGCTGAATCAGTGGGGATTGTAACGCAGATGTGATATCAGATGTGATTATTGCTGTGGAGTAACTACAATGTGTCAAAGCACTATTTGATCCTAGAGGAAAAGAAGACAGACCTGCCAATATTCCCTAAACAACTAAAGACTTGCTCAGGGTGTATTTTGGGGTGCAGGGGTTTTGACTTGCTAGTTACTGTCAGTTTATTTAAAAAAATTCTTTTTAGCTCATGGTGGATTATGCTAAAATACAGGACTGCTTCAGCGTGAATGTGAGTTTATGTCATAGGAACATGTGCCACAGGTCTTCATGACAGAAGTCATAGCTCGTATCAACTGAGCCCACTGCTGCTGTCTCTGAGAGACTGAGGAGTGGAGGAACCCAAGGAATGAGCTGTTCTAACAGCCGTCCAGTCACTCATTATTGGTCAGCTGCTGCTTGTGATGAAATCGGTCTGTGGGGATTTCATTATGCATGGCTGGCAAGCTGGTATGTGCTTCTGTCTGGGCTCTACAGCCCTGGACCTCATTTGAGGAGGCAGGCCTTTTGTTCTGTAACAGGCTTCAAATAGTTTGGCATCTGTTGATTTGTATTGTCTGTTCAACCATTTGTTGCACTAGTGAACTTCCTTCTAATCACAGTTCCTAAGCAGTCTGCTCCCTTGTAACAATTCTTGCTTTAAAAAGTAAAGGTAGATGTGTGCTGACTGTGAGTTCCTGAACCCTCTCACACTGGAAAGGTAAGGTTATTTGCACACGTGAGACAGAAACTAGCTACCAGGATTTGTTTCTGATTAACTGCTTGGTCACACTACAGTTGCCATTTTCATGCCCCCATCAGGGCATGTTAGTGGAAAAAAGTACAAGCTATGTGTAATCTATACTTCCACTGCTTCACAAGAAGCAGAGTTAATTGGACAGAAGAGAGTGGTACCGATTAGATCCGCAGTGGTGATTCACAGCCTGGGATTACAGTTTCTGCAGTTTGCTTGAGTTTGTACAAACCGAATATCAGATAACATCACAATTTACGTTTTCCATGGAACACTGTCTCAAGAATGTATTGATTTGTGCTGCATCAGATTACACAAGGGCTGGAGAAAGCCAGAAGGAGAATTTTACATTTTTCCTGCTGACATTTGAAAAACAGGATTATACGACTTCACATCTAGCCCTGTGTAACCTTCTGCAATCAGCCTTGGAAAGTCACTTAGGAATTACAAATTTTTAATCTTATTTTTAACAGTTAAGAACTCTTTTCAAATCCCTTGAAGGAAAGCTTTAGTCTGTTCCAGCCACCTTAGCCACAAGGAAGATGTGGAGACAGGTGGAAAAAAGGCAGAAGATGATTGCAATTCACCCTTTGAGTTCAGTATCTCTCTCTCTCTGCCCCAGACTAATCAAGAACCCAGTGAAGATTTCTTCATTAGCATTCCTGGGCTTCTGGATAATCAGCTCTCGCTTCAAAAGCTGCTATCTATAGTATCAGTGAAGGCACTGCACAGAAAGGATTTCTAAGTGTTGAATGGAATTGGTCATCTCCTGCCCTCCCAACTAGTTCTGCCTGTTATGTCACATCCTCAGTGTCAGACTGATGGGATGGTGATCCTGCCATTTGGACAGGAGTTGGATGCCTTTCATTGCCCAGTTCATATTGCAGCATGCAATACTCAGCCCTCCAGTAGTTAATTAATTAATTAATGCTACAGAAATTGAACACTCAGTGGTTGATTTTCTTTTCCTGCCTTAGTTGTCTGTACTTTGAAATTAAACTGTTTCTCGAAGATCAAATTAAAAAAATGGAGCCATTAAAAGCCATAGTGCTAAGGTATATACTTAAATGTGCCCAATTGTCAGAGGAACTGAGCCTCTGGTTTGCCAAGCAGAGTTTGTGGGCAATGCAAGTTCTCTGCACCTCCTGAAAATCAGAGCTCTCTTAGTTATATGCCTACTTTAGTCATTGGAGTTTGGCATCAGATCTAACGTATGTGTGGAAATGAGTCGGGAGGGGGAAGCCAAATTGTTTTTTGTTATTTTTTTTTTTACTTCTCAGCTGCTTTGCTTGGAAGTCACAGACTGCTCTTTGTAAGGGTGCAGCTGTGGCTAGTCGATCACACAGTATTTTATTTTAGGATAAGGCAAGTACCGAGGCAACGTAGCTCCTATTGTTTCTTGTCTGTCATCCTATGTTAGTAGAATTCAATGCATGCAGTGTTCGCCAAGGAGATGTGGCATTAGAGCTGCATATGTAGATGAAGGCTCCCCAGATGTGTTGTACTGGAAAGTTCAGAGCCCTGAGCACACAGCAGTTACTTTTTCTTCCCTTGGTATCTGTATAATTCAGCGAGGCACCACAGACCCAATGGTCTCGAAGGAAGTAATAGCCTTTGGCACTGTGGGTCACTCTCTGATGCAGTGGGAGAAGACACCTTCAGAGTGCTGAGCCAGGAGTGTACATTCTAAAATGTCAACTTGAAACATGTCCAAACGCTATTTGAGAAATAACTGCAGAGTTGAATGCTCAGGTGCTGGAGATGCTTGGGTATTTGGAGAGCATTACAGCTAAGTAAAATGACTTTAGACGTGTCTGAGAAAACAATGGAAACTGCTGAAATTGAGCTATTGAGAGATTCAATTTGTAGTGAAGGAGAAGGAAATTACCTAATTGTTTCAGTGCACTAGGAGATGAATGTATTTCTTCCTAGGGAGAGCTCTTGTCTTGATGTAATGATGTTGTTAACTCCTGGATCTCTCTTCAAGAAAGTGGGATGCCACAGGTCCACTGAACAGTTAGTCTCATCTCTTTTGCTTCACATCCACTGCATACTCCTTTGCAAAGACAAAGTGTGAGGACCCTGAGTGAAGAGCATGTCCGAAGTAAGGTGGAGAGGAGGAAAAGAACCCATAGCTGGCACAAGTTAGAGGCTTTCCTAGGTTTCTCTTAGTTTTGTTGTCCAGGCTACCGAGGATTTGCCGAGGATAGTAATGAAACTATCCCATGGGAAAAAAAAGACTCTGTGATTTCTTTGCTTCTTTATACGAGATGCTACAGTGATGTAGTATTACTAAAGTAATCGTATCCAAATATCTCACCTCAGGAATTCAAGTGACCTTTCACCATTTGTTTGTTTGTTTGTTTTGCAGTTTAGTAGAGCATAGGCAACACTGAATTGATAAAGAGGGGAGTATGAAGATAAGTCAGGGTGAGGTCAGCAAAAGCCAAGGGTTAAAGGAAAAGGCCAGAACTAAGCTGTATAGGGATATCTCAGACAATAAGAGGAAAAACCTCAGAAAGTGTGAATTGCAGATCCAGATGCCAATGATGAGGTGAAAGGGTGACCCCTAATATTGGTGTCAACTATGGTTGCCACTGCACATACCATTACCTTTATGGCAGTAGTAATAAGATAAAGCCTGATTTTTCTTGGTCTACAAAATGAAAGGAAAGGAGAAAGGGGGCCGTGGCCTGCTCTCTGTGGACTTGCAATCCAGAGAGTCACTGTTTTTGGAGAAGATTGTTGTAGCCCGGTCTCTTATGTTCAACAGCTCTTTTTCCAAATCAGATTTCAAAGTCAAAGGGAACTAGAAAAATCACAAAAATGATTATTAAAGGAGATTGCTGGAGAGAGTAGATGATAGAGAAGGGACATCACTGAGATCAGTTCCTGTTCTTAACAAATGAATGTGATGTGATCTGTGGTGTTGCACCACGTGGGAGAATCAGTGGAAGGTCTCCCAATATCCTGCTGGTGCTCGAGCATGGTAACTTGGCTAATTAAATAAGCCAAGTTAAGTTATGTTGCATCCTTGGCATATAGGTGCCTACTAACACAAATGGCCTGAGAAGAATGTGAGGGGAAAAGAGTATAAAACATACTAGATCATAAATCTGACCTCCCTTTCTTTCCTTTATGAAGAAATGCAGCTACTTAGGAATCTGGTAACTGGCTAAGTGACAAGGGGCTGTACAGATTGTATGGAAGGACAACATGAAAAGACGTGAAGTGGCATTTGATTTTACAAGTTTTCTTAGCCTTTGTTTTTAGCCACAGCGATTCTGAGAGATTCTGGTAGATTTAGTTTTGTTGTTGTTGTTGTTGTTGTTGTTCCCCCTACCCCCCCTGACACTTTGGCCTAGACTTTGCAAATAGGAGAGTAAAATACAAAATATACATAGTATATTTCACTTATTATGCCAAGTGATTGGCAACTTACAGTCACTAAACATTTTGAATGAACAGTTTGTAAACTGATTATCTAAAATTTGTTTTCATAAACAATCCTTGAGGCAATTAGGAACACCAGAATAAATTTGTAGTGCTAATGGCCTGTTTGCAGGTAATTTATTTAAATAGAAAAGCAAAGTTGACTTAAAGAGAAAACAACCATCCTGTAGTGAATTATTTGTTCGTATCTGTTTCTGAGATGTGTCTCATCTCCTCCCTGCCTTCATGCATGAATCACAGGCAATCCGATAAAACTAGGGATTTGCATGAAAAAAAAATTAAAAAAAAATCCTCCATCTTTTTTAAACAGCCATTTCATCACTTCTGTACTTCCAGCTTTTTTACAGCAAATCAGAACTGGAAAAATATATACATATTATGCTAATGATACACTTTACACTTGTTTCTTTCCACCAAACCTTCACGTTATCCATGCTGTTGTTTTTGAAGCTGTTACTGGGATTTTTGAAGTATTTTTTGTCATCAGCATGTACAGCTTTTTGGGGATGTGTTTTGGAGAGGCTGCTCTTTACACCAAGGTTTCTTATTAGTGGATATTTAAAAAAAAGCACAACACATCATGTGTGATTTTTATTATTTGCCGAGGTATCTTTTTCTCCACAAAAACTGCCATTGACTTGGTCTGCAGTTGTCTGTATATATATCTTCTGACTGCATTTCTTTTGTAATAATGTGCTGTGTATGCCACGCATGGGTCTGAAAATTCAACAATACAATAAATAAGAGAAAGATGATGATTGATTTAAGAGACCTATTATTTCTACCACACTCCGCTACTGGCATACTGGGACTGCAGTTTTGAGCAGGCGTTGCACTGCTATCAGTATCTTTGAGATAAGCTTTAAATAACCACTGGAAAAACACTCTGGACAGCTTTATGAAGATAATAACAGCAATTAATTGTGACTCTTTGGGGAAAAAACCCTCAGCAAACCACTGAAGAAAATATCTCAGCGAGACTTCCTCAGTTGGATATAGAAAGGAAAAGACACCAACTGGGAGGCTGGGATTAGTGTGGACCATGGAGGGTGGCAGCTGGCTTTGTGCCTGGCAGGTGGGCAAGAGCTGTACTCCATGTGGGCAGGATACGTGCTTCATATTGGGAAAAATCTATGCTCTCCTCCTTCAGGCCCTTGTCCTCCTGCTTTCCTCTGGTGCCATCTCACCGACAGCTGATGGGCCAGCCCAAAATTCATCTCCTTGACCAGATCCCTGTACAGGAGCAGCTGTTGAAAGACCACAGCAAGTCCAAAGAACATGATATATGGTGAATGCTCAGGGATGGTCAGGCACAGCAGGGCAAAGGAGACATGTTTCCTTGTCCTGCCAATACAATCTCAGGGGCTTTCTTTTGGAATGAGGTTGCTCCTGAAGTATCCTCTAGACTGAGCAGTGAGACCATGGTGGAACCCTGCCTCCACCCAAGAGAGACAGTCTGAGGGCCTGTCTACCACCAGTCACAATCTGGACACTGTCACTCCAGGACCAGGTGAGCCCTGCCATTGCCCTTTATTCTGTCAAAGACAACCTGGAAGGTAAGCTGCCTGTCTGGGCCCCTCTCCTGGCTGCCTGTTGTGGCCACGGAGTGAAACCCAAGTCCTGTCCTCGTTTCTGTGTGGGGACATTTCTGTGAGTGCCTTGCAGGCAACAGCTGATGACCTGCAGGTCAGGGCAGGAGCAGTTTCCACCTCTTCCACCATAGTGGTGATGTCCTGCCATTCTTCAGGACATATTAACTGGGAGAGAGAAATGCTGTCTAACCCAGGCAGCAGCTAGGAGTGCAAACCTCATTCTCCCAGCTGACAGCCTGTAGCTAATGGTCTGCTGCTGCTTGTACAGAGAGCTAGTAAAAATGATGGGAGTGGATCCCTGACTTTTTAAGTACTGCATGCTATAGCATCATAAAAAGGTGAAAAATAATGACCCAGACACAACCTTGTTTCTAGGCCTCATGTGAACACTGAGACACAGAGCTGGGAAAGTGGTGTTGTGAGCCAGAAATATTTTAGCAGGAAAAGTGGAGAGAATATGAGGGTGGAGTGGGAATATCCAAAAAGTGTGAATAGCTGTTCCTAGTGGGTACAATTGCTTGAGTTCTTGTTTAATTTATATTCCTCTCATTACCTAGCTGAGTGCTCACTGACTTCATGGTGGCCTTCCGGAAGTCCTGAGAATTGTCATTTTCCTATAGCTTTCTCTGGGAATAAATAAAATTGAGTGGTTAGCTTGAAGTTGTGGCTATCTGTGGACTGCTACTTTTGTGGGAAATAAGCTCAGCATTATGCATGTGGACCATGAGCCAGCAGTGAAGCCAAAGTGAGGAATAATGGTGCCTTTAGAGCTTTTATCTAAATGCCTGCTATTAAAGTTTTACATTCTGAAAGGAGCTTATTGCTTTCAGGCAGGACTGTTTTACCACAAGAAAATTGGAAAGGGGAGGAAGAAAGAAGAGAGGAGGGGAAAGAAAGAAAGAAAGGAGTCTTGTATTGTATAAAAACAATTGGGACTTAGTGGAAAGTGGAATTGGTTACTAATGATCTGTGGCTAAGAAAGTATTAAACAAATTTGAACTCCAGCCTCTGTGACGATAAAACTCAATGGCTGAGAGTAAGGCAACATGAATGTCAGTGAAGAAAGAAAGCTATGATCTTGCTGCAGCACAGTGTGACTGCTGCTCTCCACTGCTCAGCCTGACTGCCTGATCCGTAATGCGTTGCAGTCCTACACTGACAATTAGCAGCAGTATTGGCTGCTCCTTTTGAACAAAAAAACCCTCAAGTTTTTGTCTAGCATCGGTCCACACAGAGTCCTGTTGAGTGTTCATTCAAAACTGTGTTGTAAGGAGCCTCCTTTGCATCAGAGAAGAGTATTACTACTGCAGGAAGTGCTGTAGAAAATCCTAAGGCCAGTGTTACACAGGAAGTCAGGCTACATGATTATTGTAATAGTTCTTGCTGGCCTTAAAGTCTCTGTCTTCTCTGCTTCAGTGGGCCTGATTTACAGACTAGAGATGGTAATCTAAGGTTGGCTTTCTTTTGAGAAATACCACCATTCAAATCTTTCTGTCGCCCACTACCTGTGATGACAGTTTACACTACTTTGAAGACTTCATCTTATGGACAGTGTTCATACAAACTACTTTAATTTTAATTTTGTTTTAAATATTTTCAATGCCAGGCACTTCTACAGTGGCCACAGCCCCCATGGACAGGGAGCAACCGATATGGCTCTTTGCATACCATGCCTGTGGGACAACTTCTTCCTTGCACTCTACACGGACAGCTTGCCCTTCTATAAAGGATAGTCTGAGACTATTCCTGCCCTATCCTAGTGTATATGCACTGCTTACTCCTGCAGCAGTACAGCGGGAAAAGCAATCTTTCTGGAGACATTATGTTCCTTGCTTGTGAACGTACGAGGCAGAAGTGAAGAAGGTGAAGGCAGAGGTGTTTTTTTTCCTTGTTCTGCAGGTGGGCATGGCCACCTCCATGCTGAACTGGGACTAGGTGCAGGATTTAGTCAGTGTTTCTTTGTCAGCAACGTCAAGTACTTAAAAACATTTATAAACAAGTTGCAATATCACTTCAGAGTCTGCATGGTGGTGAGTTGCGAGATAGATGATTTTTGTGCCATAGCCTCAATCCAGTCCTGAGAATTGAAGAAATATGGAATAATCACTGTCTTTTTGTCTACGTGTATGTCCATGGCTCAACCCTATCAGGTGCTACTACTTACTGTATATCATGAGCCAAAAGGGAAAGAAAACAAGGGCTGGGTATCCAAATTCCATTCAGAGCCATTTTATTTTCTTTGCTAGAATATTTTCTAGTTTGATGATTTCAATCACAGGCTTCTTTGTTTATTTGCTCTGCTGCTAAACTGCGATTTCTTAAATCACTCCCTGTTGGCCTTTTTATAATTCTCAGCTTCTCTAATAACCTTAATTTTCTGTCCCAATTTTCTCCTTCAATGTTAACACCTGCTATTTTCTTCTCCTTTGTAAACTGGAAACTCTTATGGTGGAAGTTGGCTTAGTAGAGTGGCTATAGTGAGCTGAAATATCCTGATCAAATCTTGTGCTTATATGGGGCTCAAGTATTAAGGAAATTTGAAAGAAGTGTGAAAATGTTTTCTTGGCAAACAATGAAAAATTGTCTTCACTACTATAATGTAGGCAATTCAACAGAAACAAATGGTATGATCATTTCAGTCAGACTGCAGCTTTTGATCTTGCTTGTACACCTGGGATTGTTAGGAAAGGAAAAGAGGAATCCATACACATATACATGTATTTTTTATGCGTTGAAGAATGCATGTATATGAACGAATGCAATGAAGTGTTTTTTACTCATTGGGAAAGCACTACTGCTGGGAAATCTTTGTGCTCTATCAAATATATGGGAAGTAGTGCTAATTTGCCCCATAACATTAGAACTGAAAGAGGAAAATCCCTTTTTCTCTGTTAGACTCAGTATGAATTGTTTTGCAAAGCAAGCTCTTTAATTCACATTGTTTCTGCCTGCATCTGTCACCTAATCTTGATCTCATTCAGTTCTACGTAAATGTAGTGGAAACTGCCTGACAGTCACAGGTATCACTCAATTTGCAGTCAGGATGCATACAGTTGGAACTGACTCCCAGTACTCTGAACTCTGTATGACTGAAAAGCTTGACGTGACATCCATAATGTGAGTCTGGACTTGCATCTGTGGATGTTGATAGGAAATTTGCTCTCTTCTGTTGAGAGTTCTTATAGTCTTCAACAAAGATGAAATCTCATGGGGGCACCTGGTAATTTTTAAGTTCTGTAGTTAGTTCCCAGTCAGGGACAGTCAATCACCTCCTCTAGGTAGGAATTGTATCTAGAATGATTGCAGAGGATAATGTAAAACTAGGCATGATGAAAGTGGTCTCTGGGCAGAATGAAAGCAGAAGGACTCTTTAAACAGCACCTTGGAAATGGCCATTCAGCAATTAAGCAATGGGGGTCCAAAGTTAGGTACAAGTATTCATATTATATATGCCTATTCCTCGTGTTCACAGTTGAGGTTCCACCTCAGAAACTGACCCCTAATGTTGTAGATAAACACATTCATGACTTAGGCTGAATATATATGACCAATTAATTGAACCAATATCTCCAAAAAGTCCAGAAACATCCACTTCAAGGACACTTGCCCTGAAGAGGCAAATACAGGACAACACAAAATCCTTTCTTTGTCAAGCAGTCAATTTGGACATTGAACAAAGTATGCAAAGTGGCCCAGATGGAGAAAAAAAAATGTCTATCTGCATAAATAGCTACATTGAGTCAGACCAAGGACCCTTCAGACCAGTATCTTCTCTCCTGCAGTAGCTATGAGCAAATATCCTGTAAGAATAAAGACAAACACTTTCCCCTATCACAGAATTGTAGAATGGCTTGGGTTGGAAGGAATCTCAAGGATCATCAAGTTCTGATCCCCTTGCCACAGGCAGAGTTGCCAGCTGCTAGATGAAATACACAAGATTGGCCAGGGCACTATCCAGCCTGGCGTTAAACATCTCCAGGGACAGGGCATTCACAACCTCTTTGGGCAATCTGTTTCACCTCACCACTCTCAGTAAAAAACTTCCCCTGACATCTTATCTAAATCTCCCTTCCTTTAGTTTAAAACCATTCCCCCTTATCCTATCACTATCTACTCATGTAAAAAGTCAATTTCCCTCCTGTTATGGCTCCCTTTAAATATTCAAAGGCCATAATAAGATCTGCTTGCAGCTTTCTCTTTTGCAAGCTGAACAAGCCCAGTTCCTTGAACCTATCTTCATAGGAGAGGTGTTCCAGCTCTTGAATCCATCTTTGTGGCCCTTCTCTGTACGCTCTCCAAATGCCATACAGCTTTCCTGTGTTGGGGCCCCTGACTCCTGTGCAGTATTTCAACTGGGACCTCATGAGGGCAGAACAGAGGGGGACAATCACCTCCCTCACCTGGCTGGTTACCCCTCTTCTGGTTGAACCCACGATACCATTGGCTTTCCAGGCTGCAGGCGCACACTACTGACTCTTGTTCAATTTTTCATCAACCAGGATCCCTAAACCCTTCTCCGAAAGGTTACTCACAAGGATTTCTTCTCCAATTTTGTATGCGTATCTGGGATTGCCTCAACCCATGTGCAAAACCTTGTACTTTGCTTCATTGAATCTCATTAGGTTTACAAGGGACCACCTTTTGAGTTTATCAAGATCCTTCTGGATGGCATCCCTTTCTGCTGTTTTATAAACCACACCACTCAGCTTTGTGTCATCAGCAAACTAGCTAAAGGTGAACTCAATCCCATTATCTGTGTCATTGATAAAGATGTTGAAGAGCACCAGACCCAAGATGGACCCCTGGAGGATGCTGCTTGTTATCAATGTCCACCTGGACCTAGAGCCATTGACCACAACCCTCTGGCTGTGATCTTTCAATCAATTCCTTATCCACCAAGTAGTCAACCCTTCAAGTCCATATCCCCCCAATTTAGAGATAAGGATGAGGTGAGGGATCAAATGCTCTAATGCTCTCCTGGCCTTTACCTTCTTTCAGCTCAAATAATTTACTAAAATTTTTGAGCTCTTTTTAGTAACTTGTCTTGGAAGTTTTACTTAGGCAAGTAGATGTCTGGCAAAAATTTGTTTGGCTTCCTCTTGAGCGCAGGTCATTTTCTTATATGCACAGCTTCTTTGACAAGGAGCTGCACAGGCAGACAGTCTTTGCATGAGAGCTGTCTCTTTTAGTTTGCTTTAAATCTAGATCCTATAAGCTTCATTTGAAAGACTCTCATTCTTGTGGTAGATAGACAGCAAACAGTCAGTCTCTATCCACTCACTCCACAGCATTCATGAGTATTCAGAATTCTATAAACTATTTCATAATTTATCATAGTTGATCTTTGATCTTTTTCCACCTCAAATCTATGCTTATGAGGTTTTGTTTTTTTTTTTGATTGATTTGCTGGTTATATGTTGTTGTTGTTATTATTATTATTATTATTATTACTATTGCTGAGCACTGAGCTGATGCTTCCTGAGCTATCTCTTGCAAACTGTAGCTCTTACTCCCAAATGACATGTCATTTCAGAGTCTGTTATTTTATATGTAAAGCTGGCATTGTTACTGGATACATGCATTTCTTTATTCTTCTTGAAAACGAATTTAAAATTCCACCTTATCTCCCAGTCGTTTAGAATTGTGAGGTCTTCTGTAGTCCTACAGAGCACTAGCTGAATAATGAAGGTCAGTCAGCCTGACCTCTGTGCACAGCAAGATCATGGAGCAGATCTTCCTGGAAACTATACTAAGGTGTATGAAAAACTACAAAGTGATTGGTGACATCCAACATGACTTCACTATGGGCAAATCATGCCTGAAAAATTTTGTGGCTTTCTATGACAAAATTACAATGTTGGTGGTTAAGGGAAGAGCAATGAATGTTATTTACCTGGACTTTTGCAAAGCATTTGAAACTGTTCCACACAACATCCTTGTCTCTAAATCAGAGACACATAGATTTGACAGACAGACCACTTGGTGGGTAACAAATTAGCTGGATGGTTGCACTTAAGGAGTTGCTGTCAATGGCTTGATGTCCAGGTAGAGATCAGCTATGAGTGATGTTCCTCAGGCATTGGAATTGGCATTATTTAACTTCTTTGTTAGTGATGAGGACAGTGGGATTGAGTGCATCCTCAGAAATTCTGCAGATGACATGACCAGAAGTTGTGCAATTGAGGTGGGCCTGTGTGAACCTCATGAAGCCAAACAAGGCCAAGTGCAAGGTCTACACCAAGGTCATAGCAATCTCAACAACTTCAGGCTGGTGGAGAATAGATTGAGAACAGACCTGAGGAGAAAGGCTTGGCAGTGTTGAGTGATAGGAAGCTCAACATGAGCCAAAAGCATATGCTTGCAGCCCTGAAAACCAACTGCATCCTGGTTTGCATCAACAGATATGCGAACAGCAGGTCAATGAAGGTGATTATCCCCCTCTACCCTGCTTTCTTGAGACCCTATCTTCAGTACTGCATTATGTCTGGGGGTTCTGGGCCCATAGCATAAGAAGGACATGGACTTGTTGGAATGAGTCTAGAGGAGGACCACAAAGATGATCAGTGGGCAGGAATACCTCTCCTATGAAGACAGACTTCAGACCAACAGAGAGTTGGAGTTTTTCACAGTCTGGAGAAGGCTTATAGCAGCCTTCCAGAATCTAAAGAGGGCCTACAAGAAAGCTGAAGACGGACAAAAAACAAGATGTGTTGGTAGAACAAGGGATCACAGAATCACAGAATAACCAAGGTTGGAAAGGACCTTCAAGTCCAACCATCCAAAGGATAACTTTAAACTAAAAGAGGATAGATTTATATTAGATATAAGAAAAAAATTCTTTACTCAGAGTGGTGAGACAATAGAAAATGTTGCTGAAAGTGCCTGGAAATGTTAAAGGCCAGATTGGATGTGTTTTTGAACAACTTGGTCTAGTGAGAGGTGTCCCTGTCCATGGCAGTCCCTTCCAACCCAAAGAACTTTGTGATTCTATGGTTCCATGAATCTTATATTCTCAGCAGACTTTGATACCGCACTAAACAATCACCTTTCCAGATCATTCAGGAATATTTTAGACAATACAAGTCTCAGAACAAACCCTAGCAGAATTGCACCACAAAGTGTACTTTTTCTGTTGCAAGAACAGACCTCTTTCAAGTCTGTTGGCCATCTGTCCATGCCAGTTCTTTCCCTCTTGCCCCATGGTGACTATGTTTCTTTAGAAACTATTAATGATATATTTTGTGAAATGCATTTTGAAAATCTATCTGTACTCTTCTTGACTGTCTCACCTGACCCACATTTGTCAACTTAAAAAAACTAATGGATTTTACAAGGCAGAAATTCCCCTTACAGAACAAACACTGACTTTTCCAAGTAGATTGCATTTATACAGGCATCAGATAAAAAGTCTGTCTTGTATTGTAGCTTTTACAGATTTGAGCACTGGAGATATCAGCTTGCAAGCCTGCGGATATCTGGATCCTCCCTGACACGATGTTTAGTAGCATTCAGTGTTAATTGTACCCAAAAAGTTGAGAGGTCACATTAATGATTCAGCTCTGAACTCCTTGGATTTTCTCAGAGCTCTTGTCTCTGAGAAATACTGCCCAGTCAAGAGAAGTCATTAGCACTTATAACTTTTTGGTAGCCTCTGCACAGTTACTGACATTTCAGATGGACTCTCTGCAGCATTGCCTTCAAAAAAGGCTTCTAGCAAGGAAATCTCCTTAGTCACTTCTACAGTGAGCAGTGATGCAAATATTCATTCTGCTTTTTTCTGCAACAGTCTTGCCCTCTCTGAGTACTCAGTCTAACTGTCAGAGGACCCTACAGACTACTTGGCAGGCTTTTTGCTCTGATATGCTGGAAGAGGAATTTAGTACTGCTTTTGATTGCTTCAGCCAACTGTTCCACAAATTCTTTTTTTTAGGCCTACCTAATTATATTTTTACTTGTAATCTGCCAGAGTTTATGATCCTTTTTATTTTCTTCATTTGGATACAGCTTCTGCTTTTTGAATGATGCCTTCTCAATTCTAATAACCTTTTTTACTTCCCAGATCTTTAGATCACTGCTTCACCACACCTGCTTCTTTTTACTGTTTTTCAAGCTTTTTCAAACAGACAAGATGCAGTGAAGCTTTGCTTTCAGTATGATGTTTTTCAGTTGAGTCCATAAGGATTTCATTCTCTCAGCTACTTCTTTTTAACTTCTATGTTATCAAGTTTCCTCATTTTTTTTCGTACTTCCGCTGTTCAAAATTCAGCAAAACTATGGTGGATTTTCGACTTCTGCTGCTCCAAAGGGTTTACAGGATCTAAGTACGTTATGGTTGTTGCTGTTTTCCAGTTCTTTTCCTGTGAGATTTTGAACCAGAACCTATGTGTTCTTTAGTACTGTGAAGCAAAACTTTGAGAGCCAGGTGTGAACAGAATTTAGGGTGAAAAGGAGGCATCTCAGATACTTGAGCAGTTGTGAATGGGATTATTTTGAAGAGGCAGAGGAAGCTTTAAAAAAGTTATTTTGAAGAAGTAAACTATTCTGGAATTTTCCACAGACCAGGAAAGGAAGCAATGCAGAGATAGACTGACTGAGGCTAACATCACCAGAGGAGCAGAGCTGAGGTCAGTTAGACATGATGCCATGAGAATGGATTTGAAGAAAATTTAAAAAATCACTGTTTGTGTAGTGTGGCATGAAGAGATAATATGGCCTTTCTCCGTGTTAATTCCTTTTTGCAGATGAAGTTTCCTCTGTACAAATTGGGCCAATATCATGAGCGTGTTTGGACAACTGGGCCCCTGTCAGAACTAGTTATTAAATTAAAATATGATTCAGATTTTATAAAATGTTAACCTGAATAATGCATGATAGAAATTAAAGATTAGAAATTATGAGTAGGACTGGTGGCCTTGGAAATATATTATATTGCTGCTATGCTATGAGGTTGCGTATGCCATAGTGCTTAGAGGATTCTCCAGTAAGATGAAAATTAGCAGAGAAACCTCAGGTCAAAAATGGTAACAGAAGGCTAATCTTTCAATTAATTCAGTCACTGCAGATGAACCGTCTTTACGCAAAGGGAGCAGGTAATTTTGCATTACTGTTTTGAACATGCGGGTTTTTATTCAGTGAGAAAAAGTATTTGTCAGTCTAGGCAGTGATTTTCTCCTTGCCCCCCAACTCCCTAGCTTAGAAATGAATGTGTGCAGAATGGTACTAACTATATTATTTTCCCTTGATTTATTTGGTCCCATACATGCTGAATACGTTGGGTATTTGTTTAAATGTGCCTTTCTGAGTAACTGTGGGCTGGTAGAGTATTGAACTTGGTATAACATGAATCTCTCAATAAATAAAAAATCTCCTACTAAATCTCCCTTTATAAAGGCTGAGAAGAAAGATCTGTAGCATTCCACCTGTGTATGAATCGATTTCAATCAGCCTTTAGGAGGTTGCAGGCTGTGTTAGCTGTGGGATAGCACAGGAAAGCACTGAAACTTCCTTCACCTCTCTTATTGACAGTTTTTTATGAAACATGGAATATTTAGATTGAAAAGATTAATCTCAGTACTGCTGACAACCAATCTTGTTATCTTCACTCAAAACCTATTGTAATACTGTCCACGACGAGAACACTAGCTTTCCCATCACATATAACAGGGCACAAACTTATCTAGATAAGCCTTTTCTGGAAACTAATTAGATCTTTAAAGAAAAAAAAAAGAGATTTTCTGATTGCTTTTTTTAGAACAAATTATGTGTTTAGGAAAATGGGCCAACTTTCTCATTTCAGAATCCTCTGATTCTGATATGGGAAAGGTGAGAGGTTAGAGGCCTCATTGTTAATGAGAGAGACAGACTGATTTTTATACTAATTGAAGCATTTACATTTTTTCAGCAGAACTGAAATGCAAAACTAACACATTCCTTAGAGATTTATAACCCCACTATGGATTCTATCTTCTTTCCCTTAATTATCCCAAATTATCTGAACTCTTATGAAGAAGAAAGAAATTAATATTAATATTCAATTTAGAATATACTCTAAAATGCAGTAGAAAGTGGAGGCAACAATAATGATAAAGAGGAGAGCTGAGATGATTTGGAATATATAATTTTTCTTCTCTCCGTTGCAGCTTCTTTATACCAGAGTACACCAGGAAAAGTGCATTGCATTCATTTAGC
Source organism: Perdix hodgsoniae (assembly GCA_035772895.1). NCBI lineage: Eukaryota > Metazoa > Chordata > Aves > Galliformes > Phasianidae > Perdix > Perdix hodgsoniae. The sequence continues at coordinate 3,732,870 of JAPSGF010000056.1, read as the reverse complement.
AAAATAATTTTCGTGCTGCATTGACATCCACTATGGAAGTAAAAGCTTAGTAAAATATTGTTCTATCAGTTAGATGCAATATTTTGCTTTTGTACCTTGATCAGAAAAAAAATATATATGTAAACAAGCCCGAATAACTTGTTCTGAAGAGTGTTTGTACGTAGGGGTGAGTTCACAGATAAGGCTATTACAGGATAGCAGATAAATGACAACAAGAAGAAAAGAGCTAAAGCTGGACATAAAACACAGCAGAAATTATTTTGAATTTGAGTTTATTTTGAAAGAAATGAAAGAATTGGAATTACCAAAGTGGCAAATGTGGGGTCAAATTAACTGGAAGCTCCACTTGTTGAATCCGTACATATGGGCTGTATTGCAGACAAGAGGATCTCATCTATGAGGATTCATACAAGCTTATGAAACAGACAGATAGGTGCAGCAAGAAGAGGTGGAAGGGAAAAGAATGTGTCTTTATTTGGATGCTGAGACCCAAGTACATGGAAAAATTCCAGTAAGTCACTGATTAACTAGTGATCACAATTTAAAGATCTGCAGTTGGCCTTTACTACTTGGAGATGGTCCCCAGATATTACATCAAATTCATCCTCCCAACTTTAGGGCGTTGACTTTGGGCTTTCAGTGCCCTGGCAGCTGGTAGTTACAAGGCATGAGTGAAGGTGAGGTTTACTTTTGTTTTAGACGTGCCTCAAGATGCAAAAGATACTCGTTAATGATCCTCGGTGTTAGGTGACTATTCATACTGAGTGCAAGTGTAAGCCTATGTTCAACTTTAAAATTTAAGGCAAATAATAAATCCAGGCCCACTTTTTCATCTTGTGTTGTGTACATTAGTATTTGCATTAACAGTCACTTACTGACTAGAACAGAGACATCCAAATGACCATCACCTATGAGCATCTTGGTTTACATCTGCCCACACATGTTGGCTATCCTATGAAACTGATGTTTTATTTCTCATATAGTACTTTGTGGTAAAGATGTAACTTTTTAACAATGGGGAGACATAGACTAGTACCCTACTCTCTTATTTTTGTAAACCCTTTTGTTTTTACAATCTTAGAACAACTTTGGCAGGTTGTTATGAAGGCAGAAAACATCAACCAATGTGCAGTCCATCTGCAAAACTGTTGCACGTGGCATCACTTATCAGTCTTAAGCATTGACTGTGGGAAGAAAAGCCTGTTGTAATAAAATAAATACATAAATAAATAAAAGAGAATCAACAGAGTACGACATTAGAAAGGTAGAACGGGCTTGAGATCAGCCATAAACTAAAAAAAGCATTTTGCTATTGCTTGAAAATAGTCTTTTCTGTTTTTGTAATGCTTTTGCCTGGTCTTTTTTGTTTGCTCAGCTTTCAGAGGCTGAATAAATATTTGTGAGAAATGTTGAGAAATGGATCTAAACTTGGGTCTGACAATATATAGGAACTGTGTATGGTCAGCATCCAATACAATATGCATGGTACATGGGACCAGAAATACATACTGTTGAGGGTGGCCTTACCACAGCACTCTCAAAATACTAGTGCACAGAAAGCAGATGGGGGATGCTGTGGGCTTTCTGGGGACAGGCATGCTGTGGCACCAGCCTCTGAACTGCAAGTGGCAGAAGGCCTACAGCATGTATGCATAGTTGCACCTAAGAAAGCACCTCCCTGGATTGACTTGCTGGCACAAACACCTCACTGTATAGGGTGACTGTGTTATTGTATGCTGGTACAGTTATATTGCAGCTAAAGGATGTTGTGAGTGGGATGCTTTGGGTTCGTTTCTAGGCTGGAACATCTGTAAAATGAGATGTGTTTCTCAGCCTTATTCCAAGAAAATATTTGGCAAAAAACACTAGGTCCCAGTGCAGTGTTCTAGTGTTCCTTTCAAACTAGTGACTCTTAGTCATAGCAATTTTGTGTTCCTGCTTCCTTAGCTTTGTAGAAAAGTTAGAATGAAAACCAATCAAAAAACTACTGCTAAGGATGTCAGTAATAGCTACATTTGCTGTGTGTGCGTGTTTTGAATAGTTACTAGTGAATATATGACCTTTAAACATAATGGAACGGGGAAACAAGATTTTATTTCATTTAGCTTGATGCAACATTTTTGATGTTAGGCATTGCAAGAACATTTGCAATCCGCTGTTGAGAAACCATGATGTCCTGATAAAGCACCAGACTGGGATTTTATTCTAGGCATAGTCACACACTTTCAACATTAATTTGGCTAAGAAAATTAAACAACCCCCTTTGGCAGGCCTTTCTTATCTGTGAAACGAGAATGATAATCCCACAGTGCCAGTCTGTGACAAAAACATGTGTATTTACCAAACAGTTTCAGATTAAATTTTTCTCCTGTCTAGTTATTTCAGAAATCAGCCATAAAGAAAACTTGACTAAAGCGAATGAAAGCTGTTACGTTAGATGTCTAAAATGAATTGGCTGCCATGTGCCAGACTGTGGAATGTCCCAGGATGAGAAATTAAAATAATTTGTTTAAATTCTTGAACAAATGACTGCTGAAAGTATCATATGACCAGACACCTCTTACTGACTTCATAAGTATTGAAAATTTCTGTAGCAGTCATAAAAATGATGCATCTTAGATATGTTCCTCATTAATTCTGTTCATTAAGAAAGAGATATGTAGCTAAAATGCAACAATTTTATTATTAAAACTATGACTTGATTTCCAAATAACCTTTTGATTTGTTCTGCAGCAAACATTTCATGGATTTGCTTCTTGTTCATCATTTAATGAGCAGCAAACGGTTCTGCAAACTGTCATCAAACAAAATAACACATATGAGGGAATAATGAAACAAATAAAACAGCACATGCTATAAAATGGAGAAAATAATGAAAAGGTAACCTTGTATGCTTCTTTACTACATGTTTTCTGTTTTAGTGCTCTGTGTTTTCTCATATGAATTCAGATAAGACCGTGAAAACCAGAAGCTTCTTGGTGTCTTTTCTTAATTCAGAAAAATAAGTCTTTCTTTTTGTTCTTGTTTTTATTTCCTTCCTTACAGCTCTCTCCTGTGCATCACATATAGAATCTGTACTGATGTTCATTTGGAAGAAAAGTGCCACATACGTATGCACAGTGGTCTGATTGTGAAATACTTCCCTGCCTTCCCCTTTCTGGAGATCCCAAAGGCCACATTTGTCATATAGTCACTTTGCTATGAGTGTGTAATTAAATGTAAAGCACTTTGGGATGTTCAGCTGTATAAAGTATTGCTGTTGAAATGCAAGTTGTTTTTCCTGCAGACAAACAGGAAAGGAAAAGCAAATAAACAGTAACAAGAGCAAAAAAAGAATTGAAAAGGTTTCTAGGGATAAAAATGTGAACACTGGTAGATAAATAAAACATTAGAAAGAAAGGAAAATACTTCCGGAAAACAAATCAATAAGATTAAAAAAAGAAAAAAGAAAAAGATTTATTAGAGAAAGTTGACAGGCTTGCAGAAATTTCTAGCTTACAAGCTATTTATGGAAAGAAAATATGATGAATCAAGACACAATCATCAAAAAAAAAAAAAACCCTAGGTATTAAAATTTGAACTCTAACTTGTAGAAGGAGTCCAGATCTTTTCTTCTGTGACACAAATTTGCAAAGGCAGTAGGAGTTTCCAATTACAGAGTTTTTTCTGTATTTTACATTGTTGGAGATCATGTTTGTCCTTTTGTGAAATAACTATAAGACACTGTCCTCTCCAATTTATGTATGATAAATACTGCCATAATATATTAGGAACTGGAATTATTTATAACAATGTGAAAAATTAAGCCTGAACAAACTTGTTGTTGGATAGTTCTATTTGTTCACTACTTTCCATGGTTAGGAACAAAAAGAAAAAAAGAAAAAAAAAGGTGCTATACACACCCACAAAAAAAGCACACCAAAAACCAAAAAACCCAAAACCAAAATAGAACTGAATTTTCATTCAACCATAACCAAACCCCTGGAAGGTATGCAGCCTTACAGAGGAATGCTCTGACCATAAAGTTTTTGGAATTATGGGCATGTTCATACATTTTTCTTATTTCCTTTGAATCTGTTTGTTGACATCCACTATGACAGACGAGGGAGCTGCTTGGAGGCTACCCCTTACAGGGGACCGCCTCAGCCCATGCCCTGCCCTTGCTGTTTTTGGAAAGAGTATTTGCATCTAAAGTCAGGGACATTTCCCAGCTCCTTGTTTCACTCACTTTTGGAGCGTACCACACCACTTCTTCATAAATCTCAGTGAAGGTTACTATGTCCTCAAGATCTTCTGAATGAGCTGCTCAGCTGATTGTGCCTTGGCTCATCTCCATCAAACTCAGCCAGGTTAGGAAGCTTTAACTGAGAAGGCTAGCCTGGCTCAGATTGGACAAGAGAGGTGACAGAATGATGGAGGAAAAGCTTGAGTAGCTTGTGGAATTGAACCATGACCTTCAGCTAGTGGCAATGACAGGGGACTGGGGAGCAGCCCTTGATAGAAGCTATATTCACACATCATATGCTGACTCTAGTTTTGCTGAGCACCACATGTTTTCATCCAAAGAATCTGGAAAGTAAGTGAAACTATGTCCTAAACAGTTTTGATTGGTATTTTGGCAACAAATACAGTGAGGCACCATACATACTGTGTACATATTAACCAGGACACCTTATAACCAAAACAGTTAATTATCAATAGATGTCTGCTGTAGACTCCTATCTTTCCTTCAGCCTTCCATGACCACTTGCCACCAGACTTCATGCCCTGAAGATCCTGGGTTGCTTTTGCTTTGGTAGCTTTCCCTTAGTGCACCGTATTAACTCCTCTTATTATCTCCCATTGAGTTCATGTTGAAGCTAATGGATTAATGGCAGTTCACTTTACAAAATATTTGTGCTTCTCAGTTCTACATTACTATGTGTTGAAGCCCAAAGAATAACAGAATAGAGGACTGCCTTTCAATTTTCTACTTACCCTCTGCACTTTATCTCTGGTTAACAGTGTCACATATGTCAACTCACTCAGTCTTAGCACTATGATTTCAGGAAAATAGAGCTTTCCCTTCATTTTACAAAGTACATAGCAAAATACATTCCCATACCAGGAGAACTTTGTAGCAGGTATTTGGACTACCCTTTAATGTTTTGCTTTATCTCCTCTGAGGCTAAAAAAGAATATCCTGGAATTTTGTAGTTTGCTCAATACACACACCCCTCAGGCATCCATTGCACTTTGAGTAATCCCACTTTCTTACTATCTGTTTTTTTTTTCTTTTTTTTTTTTTTCTTTTTGGTGAGATCTGGCAAATTCCCAGTGTTGAATTTGTGTTTCTCCCCTGTTTGTAGAAACAGTCCAGTGTATTTGATTTCCTAAAATCTCTTCAGAAAGTATGACTTGTTGGTGCTTTGTTATGCCCAAGACTGAAATATAGTGGGAAGATGGCAACGGGCCTCAGCTAAGTTGAAATTAAAGGGAAAGAAAGAAACACATTTGCACCATTGAAATATTGATTCTTAGAAGATAGTTTTTATGGTAGCTTTATTATTCACATGTCTGTGATAACCTTCTCATTTCATATTATTGTGAATAAGGGGAGATGATGCACTGCCACGAATGCTAGTACATGGTCTAAGCAGTAGCTTCCATTATTACTTCCATTATCACAATGGATCTTCATTGGCCTGAATTGCTAACATTCTTATAGGAATGATAAGACTAAAATGGCTCTACCTATTATTCACTGATGCGTGAATTGACAATCAAATGATTGATCAATTTTTCTGCACTTCAGAAGCTTTTTTCAAGCCACAAATCCGGAGTTAGTGTATAAAATGCTACAGTTCCAGATAAGTTTTCTGAGGGATAGGCAAAGCAAATTAGGCAATTAGACCTAATCTTAGATTTCAAAATTGAAAATCCATCAGCATCTCTGTCTTGTAAAGAAAACACATTTCCAAATCTGAAAGGAAAAATTATTCTCACAAAAGAAAACTGTAGTCCTGACAGCCTCTCTGTGAATAGTTTTCATGGATTTCTAGTATATTTTCCTTTTGCTCATTATTTTTCTAAAAACCTTGGACCCTATAAACTTTGAAGAAGGGGTTTTGAAAGTTAAGCAATAGAAAGTGCTAAATTTTTTATTAGTGATTCCTGAAAACATGCTTTTACTTTATTCCTTTAATAGAAAGAATTCATGACAGTTAAGCAAAATGATGAGGATTAATGTATGAAAATATATTGCATGGCACATTCTGTATAATGGACTTGCAAACAGTTCATTTACATCAAAATGGATTGAAAGAAGACATGCAAATTATCAGTCAGATCAAACAGAATACACAGGCCATGAGTTTTCCTGTAACCTCTGCTAAACACTGACTGAGACTACTCAGACCTGATCTAGTATCGTCTCTAACAGAAATATCATGTTCAATTGTTCATCTCCTTGGTTAAAAGCAAAGACCAAGTGTACTTCTGGCTTATTTGATTTCAGGAAAATGCTTATTGATATTAGTTAATCTCCATCCAAAATATATGTATTTTGTGTTGCTACTAAACATTTTTTGCAGTTATTGGTGAACCTATGCTCTTTGTGGAATGCATATGACAAGGTATTTAAGTTCCACACAATCGGGCAAAACTAAGAAACAATAAGGAGTTTCAGAAGAAAAAAATATCCAGAGGTAAAGGGCAAATGTGAGACAGAAACCATCAAAATAGAAAAGCTGAGGCAGACAAGGGCTGGGTAACCCTTCTGACGATCTTACTGTAAGCCTTACTGTGCTTTATGCTGTGAGAGCTTCATCCAGATTTCACTGGGGCGGTAGAACAGCTTCAATGGGCTTTGATACAAACCTAATTCAGCCAATTTATTGAATGATTTCTTTATTTCTGTGATACCAGTCTTGTTGCTGAGCAGGGATGAGGAGGAAGGAGATGAGAGGAGGCCAAAGGAAAGTTGACCACACAAAAGTAATGTTGGAGGCATTAGACCTAGTATGTATGGGGCTGCTCAGCCTCCACAAAGAACCAAACCTATTCCCATGGAAACCAATGTTTAAAGATGAATAACTAGGCTGGCTCTCAGCAGCTCCCTTTCCTTTTTCTCTTTTCTTCTCTCTTGGGATGTTTTGTTGTTGTTTTTGGTAAAGGGAAAGAAAGAAGCTCTTCACCTCTAAGCAGCTTGAGAAAAGACTGGCAACATTCATTCCACTAATAAGCTGGCAATTAATGCAAAGAGGAATGTCCTGGATTTCTCAAAGAAAAGTATTTTTCAGCAGGAGCTAGTCAAGATGTTGATGAGGTTTTGTTTCTCCTCTTTCTTGCTGTTGTTCTTTAAATGGGACTTATTCTTTCTGGAAGAGGGGGCTGCTAAACTGGTGTTGTAAGTCTGCCCTCACGTGTTGAATTTTAACTCTTCAGTAGAGAAAAATGTAAGTTAGCTCAATGGAATCCACCAGATATATTACAGCATCACTGAGATACAGATCTTCAGATCTGCTCTTTTTTTTTTTTTTTTTTCCAGTTTTATGTGCTGATGGATGCATAGTAATGGGGTTACATATGCAAGGAATACACAGAGGTGCACAGCATCCATTTGATATAGAAGATACGGTTCATTATCACTCCTGCACTAAGTAGATAATGAATTCAAAGGGAATGTTACAGAGATGTTGCTGATAGTATCAGTGTTAGAATGTGTTGCAGCTATTGACTGACATAAAAAAGAAACAGCCAAAGGTAGTCTGAGAAACAGAAGAATTAACAACTAACTTTCAATAAGAAAATGATCTCAGCCTCTGTGGTCTGAAGGAAATTCTTCATATTTGGTTTCTTGTGACAAGAAGTTTCAGTTTTTGAGAATAGGAAATATCATAGGGAGTACCATCAAATGGGGAATTTCCAGCATGAGTCAGCATGATGCTTGTGCTTAGATGGGATATAAGTGGTTCTGCAGGCTCTGAAACTAATGAAGTCAGGTTTCCTGCAAGCTTATATCTCCAAGCCAATTGACTTTGGTTTCTCTGAAAGTGTCAGTTCCTGTGGAACTTCTGGTGGAGACAACATCCATAGAAGACGTTTTCCATGTGAATTCTCTGATATGTAAATGATGGTTTCATGCTGCAGCCTTTCCCTTAGCATGAAATAATTTTTCATTGTTCTCTCTTTTCCCACTCCACAAAACTGTTTTTTAAAAACTTGTGGAAACATAATTGTCTTTCAGAGCTTCGTCTCTCTATTCCACTTGCCTGAAATCAGTTAGTAGGCTCAAAATTATTGGGGAAACCAGGCAGCCAAAATGATTGCCTACGCCTCATTTCCTTAGGAAACTAGGTTAAAAACTTAATATTAGTAATAACTCTTGAACTGGGGCTACCATGGAGGAGGAATGCACTGAAAGCTGTATATGCCAAAGCAGTCTGCTGTGTCTTCTTTGTGTCCTCCCTGTAAACTTTCTCCTTGGTCCTGTAAGCAAACCTTCCTTCCCCCATATGCTGTATGTGTGAATGGTCACAGCAATGTCCTGAGCAGGGAGGAGTCAGAGCCCCTTTGGTCCTCGGTTTTATTCCAGGCATACCCACTGGCATTTTGGGATGTGGACCTTTTGCTCACTAGAAAGTGGTGGAAAACACACGTGCACTTAATGCAGGGCTGGATTTTGCCTGGCCGTCTGACCATTTCAGACCTGCACTCAAATCAGCAGTTTGCAATGGGTTTCACATAATATTAGCAAGTAATTCATTTCATGGTAAAACATATTTTTCTAATCCTTTAAAAAACCTACACATTTTTCTCTATCTGAGTGTCAATTTGGCTTAAGCTATCTGGAAGCTATAAATTGTTTTTGAATTTACTTTTTAAAGTTCTTTCTAGGCAACGATTTACAGCTGTGCAAAGTGAGAAATTTTCTGCTGCAATGACTGGAAACCTGAGTATCCATTGCTGCCCAGGGTCTGCATTTTTATCTGTTTGGAATGGTTCATGGTATGCTTCCTCCCTTTTCTCCTTCCCCTTTCTTAGAATTCTGCTTAAGAAATTGCAGTTAGGTTTTCAGGAAACTGTAGAGCTCATTTCTGTTTCTTAAAAAAAAAAAAAAAAAAAAAGTAGAAAGAAAGCACATTACACATCAGACTCTTCCTTCTTCATCGCATATGGTCAGTGATAGTTGCCTCACTGAGATTTGTCCAGCTCCCGGTGTGTTTTAAGTAGTTGCTTATATACTAAGAGAGGCATATGGCCAGAGCTCCTTATGCTGAAATTTTTACTGTCTGAATATGAAGCAGGGCAATGGCACTGTAACTCCTTTTCAACATGAGCTTATCTTTAGTATTTTGTTTTATCCTGAGGCATTGACCTTTCTATTATCAGACTCTTTGAAAGGAAGGAGTACGTCCATGTCTTTTCTGTATCATCTTGTTTACGGTTTGTAGATGGCTTCAATTTCTGCCAGAAATGTAGTGTCATTTTACTGACCGGTTTTACGTCCTGCCTGTGATGTACTAATTATTAGGGTCTGACAGAGTACTTATTTCCTATCATAAGCCAGGAGCTGTTATTCAGGAAGAAAATTTTGTATGAATCATGAAAGGAGGTAACAATACAAAACATTCTCTGAGGGCTATATTCTGATCTTATTGACAGAGATGAGAAAGGTATTTTTGTTTACATTGTTTACATTTCACGTAACGAAATACAATGGAATTAAAATGTCTGCTTTTATTATTTTTTAAGAAAACATTTCCTCACATTATTATGAGCACTGGAAAATGGGGCTGTCTTTATACCTCAGCTGAGTACCTGGTGTAGCACTACCACAGGATAGGTAGTATGTTCAAGAGCAACTGTGCTTTTGGATATATATTGTTGCAGTTTCTTTCACATCAGTATGTGTACAGTTTTATATTACGGGGAAATTTTGCTCTCAGCTTTAAGCTGCCATTTCCTTCCCTTTCAAAACAGAAAAACAAACAAACAAATAGAAAAAAAGCAAAAAAGCTGTGCTTTTAATCCATTCCTAGCAAGGTGAGGATGGGAGGAAAGAAAGAAAATGATTTGGAGATTGTGCAGTAGTTTTCTGCTTTGCTTACTAGTAGCACAGTTAATACACATGACTTAATGGGAATGCATTTGCACTCAGCTGCACTTGCCTACGGCAGAAGAGATAATGAAGTATTTCTGCTTATACCATTGCAAGCCCTTACTTGTACAACAGAAGCATGAGTTCAGACCAAATTCAATCCAACAACAAGGGCAAACTGAGTGCAGTCTCCAGTCTGGCCAAGGCCCTTCAGCACAGCTCTTGGAGACATACAGGGAGTTGCTGAACATTTATGCACCATGTTAGAGCCTATTCCTTCTTCCTCCATGGAAGACCTGATAAAATTTATGCTGGTCTATTTAGCCAGATTCCCATCAACTATATAGCTCACAGTGTTCCAAACATGTGTGATGCTATGTTACAGGCATTTCTGTTTGTAAGAACAGAATTCAACCTTAAACTCATTTACACGATTACAAGAATTTCCCACCATGTTTTTATAGCACTGGAATGCAAATTTGGATTTACAGTTCCAGCTCTGTTCCTTCATTTACTGATATCACCCTGCCCTTCCCCCTCCTCAGAAAAAAAAAACAAAACCAAAACCAAAACAAAAACAACAACAACAACAACAAAACATCCACAAACAAAACAACAACAACAACCAAACATCTGTGTCTTTCACTTCAATCTTAATAACCTCTTTCTGATCTTTCACAGAATGAGGCTTGAATAGTTTGTAAGAAAATAGATGATTCTTCTTTTCTACATATCCCATAACTCATTGGCTTCTTGCAGCTATCAAATGCCACATTTTCTCCCCCTTGGAGTATGCCCCCATTCATGTAATTCTCCTTCCTCTGTAACTAGGGAAAGAGGTAAAGTTGCAGGTGTCAGTTAAGCCATTACTGCTTCTTTGATCTTTCCCAGTTACTATTTTTTTACTGGAATGTTTCTTCTTAAGTGTTTTTCCTGTGTAACTTTGATTCCAAATAGACTAGCATTTGTTTTGCTTTCAGTAAGCGAGGAGCCTCAGTTCTGCCTGTGCATCACTGAAAAAATGGAAGTGATTCCCCTGATCTCAGCAGATCATGAAAGGCTAAACCTCACGTACAAAGGACATTGGGCTTCTCCGATGTCTTGTTCAGAAATTGGATTCCTCTATTTAGAAAACAACAAAACAAAACACACACACACACAAACAAAACAAAACAAAAAACAACCTATAATGTGTGGTTCATATTCACTATTTAGTTGAGTGCACTGAAGTACCTTCCTGAATCAGTAAGGCAGAAAACATTCACTTACCAACAAAACAATGTCATTTTAAAAAATCAGATATATTGAATGAAAAGGATTCCATGTTTTTTTCTGTACAAGTGAGATACCTTTTGTCAGGACAGGATATCTTTCTATCTAATGTCCCGTAGCTGAAACAGAAGATAAGAGCATGAAGCACACAGTATTGTGAAGCCATTTCCTATTGCTGTTCCAGAGGCTGGACATAGTCTCTGCTAGTTCTCCTTGCCTCACTGAAATGCAAACTGTTTGACTCATCTCTGTGCCTTCCAACCAAGATAATCGGACATTCTTAAAATAATAAAATCTAAAAAGCACAGTTTAATATTAATGCTATTAGCCAATGTAGGCATTTTGCATAGCTGGCATGGATCATCCAAGTGACCGCTTTCATTTTTGATTCTGATCTTTCTCCCTGTGGTTCTTCCATCTTTGCAAAAGGATGCTGCTGTGTTAATAAAATGATAGGAAACTGTCTGCATTTCAGGCAGATAACTCATTACCTGTGAGGTTTTCAAAAACTGTGGGAACATTGTTATATACAGAATTTTGTTTTTCTTGGTAATGTTTTCTGTTTGTTTTTCGTCTTTTTTCTTTTTTTCTTTTTTTTCTTTTTTTTTTCTTTTTTTTTCTTTTTTTTTTTTTTTCATTGCAAAGAATTCACTTTGGGGCAGAGTCCAGAGCTTTTAATGTAGATAGTGACAAGGTGTACTCCCCTGGACAATTCTGCAGACCCTGCACAAGCCCTCTGGGCTCTGTCCCCTCTCCTTCCCATCACCCCCAGCCCCTAGCCTGTTTCCTTCCATCGGGGCTAAGGGGAACAACGCACCCTGTGCCCTCCGTGCTACCTCACAATGACACCTGCTGGTGGCACCGCCCTGGGAGCAGTTCAGCTCCTCTGGCGCCCAGCTGTGTCCTTGTGATGCCTACAGAATGTTCCAAATATGTATACAAACAAATAGGCATTTAGGTATGTATATATATTTAACCCTGTGTGAAATGAATTTCTATCTCCCTTTCAGCGTGATGTGATGGAATTTAGGAAATTTCAAACTGATTTGTTCAGCTGCATTTCCTCATACTTTACCAGCCTCTTCCAGGTGAGGTGGCTAGGCCACACAAGGAGAGGTTTTTGGCAATGTACATTTTCTCATCTCAGTCTGCTGAACTATTGTCTTTAAATATTTTTTCTTGGGTAAAATCACATTGAAAGTATATGTTTTAGAAATGTGAAGGGGATCTGTAAGCTTTCTGCTATGTTTATTCATTCCTCAACCTTCCAAACACTTGAGAATTAGAATTATTCAGCTAGGCTTAATGAGGCTGACTCAGAGTAAAGTTATATGCATAAAAGTCAAGGATAGGAGACCGATGTGGTGCGTTTTTAGGTGGTTACAGGGTTTTTAATATTAATGCTTATTACTGAATGTTTTAAAGGAGAAGAATTTGGGCTGTATCTTCTCATCAGTTCCCTCACAGGAGCACTCTGTGGGGCTCTGGGCAGAGGAGGTTGGCTTGGTGGGGGCCCTGCAGCCTGCCAGGGCAGGTCTGAGGCTGCATGCTGCCAGCTCTGCACAAGCTGGTGCTGAAACCACTAAGCTCTTATCTCACTCACTTTTCTTTTGCCCCCATTTTCCAGTCAACAGGACGGGGAAACACTGCTCTGAGTGTCTATTACGAAATGTACGAAGCATCACCATGGCCTGTACTATGATTACTAACATAAAGCAAAATAAAAAGAATAAGAAAATTTGACCACGGTAAGAGCCTCTGTGAAGCCTTCTGGTTCTTGGTGGCAGGACTGCAGGTAGGAGCACAGGCTTCATGCCGGGACCTGGAGTAGGCTAGCTGTTCCATAACTCTGCAGGGATGGGAGTTGTTCAGGTAGCCCAAAGGAGATGCTCATTAGCATGGGAACTTTTCCATCCTGGTCTGAACAAAACTTTCTGGACACACAGTTCATCTTTACAAGCTTATCTGGAGCTTTATCCTGACATCATCACTTATCCCACTCACACATCAATTAAGAAAAATGCCTTTCGAGTCATCTTTAAGAAATGTTCAAAAGAAAACTCACCTTTTCTTCCCAGACGTGCTTTTTGCTGTGTAAAAGTGGCCACAGGACAAAGCCAGGTGACATCCTAGCAGAGCTGCATGGAGAATTTTGTTTAACCCAGCTAGAGAATGACATTCTCTTCTGGCTTGCAGTGACCATGCAAGGGTGCAACTCTCTTCATTTCAGAGGTCCTGCACTTTTACACCATATAAGAAAGGCCTTGGCATCTCTGCTGCAAGAGTAGAGGAAGAAGCACCTTTCATTTTTCCTAGTGCTTTTTATTCCAATTTTGCTGAGGCCTTCATAAACAATTTGTACATCTGTCTTTATAATTTTGAGCTGGTAAAACATTTTGATCAGGAAATGCTGACTGTGGGAAAACGAAACTTTTTGCTGAAATATCTCACTTTAATGATGTAAATATCATATTATGCTCAGATCACTCCCATAGAATTGAGTATTTGTCCTCCACAGCATGATTTTCAGTTTTACACTGTCTTGCAATATTCATACTGTAATTATAAAAAATGCATAAACATAGAATTGCTTTCGGAATATTTTCTTTCACAGTAAAGTTATGAGATTATTGACTTTTTATCTCATTCCAGTGGAAGTAAAATTAAAGAATCTGAGAATTGCACTAAATAGAAATTCCAAAATTTAATTAGTTTTGCTAAATTTATAATCTTTCCACCCCCCAACTCCCCACTCTCAATCCCAGTCATTTGCAATCCAGGACTTCAGAAGGAAGTTCTACCTGTTTCTTGCAGCATCAGGGAAGAATGGAGAAAGGCAGAAGAGGGAGGTGTGACCACTGGTGATTTGAAAAATTAGCAGGAACCTCTATTCCAGTTTTATCTATAAAACTAATTCTGGTGTGAGACAGCTGCTGCCTCTGAAGGCTTCTACGTATCTCTTGAAATCCCAAGGATTTTTTTTTTTTTTTAACCTGTATTGTATCCCTGTTGCCCTTGAGATCCTATATTACAGCTGCTTTCTTCAGAAGGATTTGATAAGTATATCTCTTTTGGACCACGTCAGTGTTAGAGAATTGCTGTCAAGCATCAAGAGATGCTCTCTCTCTTCCCTGGGGCTTTAAAGATGCTATTCTAAAATTAAAGTGTTTGGTATAGATAAGATACTTAGGGTTATAATGAGGTCAAGAGTTGCTGGCAGTTTCCATCTGGATATTTTTTAGAAGTTGATCCGATCCCTGGCTATGTTATTTGCCTTTTTAGATGGATAAATATATACAGATCATGTAGTCATAGCCAGGAACAGGAGACTTTTAAAAAATATTTGGAAATTATTCTGATTGCATTGTTGAAGTCAAGTTGCACCATTTGATTGTGCTGGCGTTCTCCACAGTGTAATGTGACATGGAATTTGTGATGTAACAAGATATGCCCGTCAAAACCCAATGTGCTTTGTTTTAGTCAGAATGTATTAATCCACTTCCTGAATAATTGACCCAAAGAGATTCTGTCAAACACTACTAAATTATTCACTGGATTTCCAAACCAGCAGACAGTGTCCTTTAAATATTTAAGAATAATGTCAAATTATTTTCTACACCAAAAATATTCTTTTTTTTTGCATGTGTATTTGCTTAAGTTCCCTAACTCTTCTCAGTTGCTTAATGAGAGGGGGCCAATTAAGTAGAAGCCAATGCACCCTTCAGAGGTGCCAGGGGAGGGGTTCTCCTGATTGTGAACATTCGGAGAAGGAGCAGCACAAGCTCATCCCATTCAGCTGTCAGACCCTCTGGATACCATATCATTAGCATGTTTTCACTGCCTCACCCTTGTGTTTTAAAGCAAAAGCTAGACTCTCTACATAGATATACATGTATTTTACTATGTAACGTGTGCCTTGGCAGCTAAGTTCCCCAAGACAAGGTGCAGCACTGCAGGCTGCACAGCCAAAGCTGTTAAGTGCTTTGCTATTCTCTACCCTCAGGCCTCACAGTGCCTCTCTAGGTGTGCATTATGAGATAACAACCTTGCCGGATCAATTTTGGTGTGGAAAATAGGTTTCCTTAAAAAAGGGACACCAGTATAGCAGCATTCAAGTTCTACCAATTACAGTGTCTGACACCTTTCCCCTTGAAGGTTGCATGCTGAACGAGAGCAGGGTATATTTCTGGCTTGTTTAAAAAGGATAAGGACAGGCATCTGATAGCTTACCTTAATTATTCCATTTCCTCCTCCCAATATACATTTTCTAAATCTAATTATAGTGCTTGTGGCCCCTGCTATCAGCCAGTACCCAGAGATTAATGTAAAGCCATGGGAAGGACAGATACCTCCCTTCACGCTTTACACAACGTTGCAAATATATTCCAGCAGTCTTTTGATACTAATATTTTGATATATTCATCATTGTGTTAGCATCTGCAGTGAGTAATATTTATAGTTTATAAGCTCTTCCAGGACCAACTGTTCATATTACTCCTATTAAGTCCATTCAATTTTCCACCTGAAATACCACATTTGTCTAGTCAAGGTTTGACATCTATTTTCAGGGAGGAGTGTGCTTTTAATAACAAGTTTTATTTAATTGTATGTTCTTCTTCTCCCAAAGAATATACTAGGCAATCTGTTATGTATTGTCAATTGACTAAGATGCACTTGGCTGCGTTCTCATGTTTATTATCTTGGCCTTGATAAGGGGATATTTTTGTGTGTATGCATCTGTGTGCATTGAGGTATAATTGTTTATCTGCTCTTCCACAGCTTTATTTGGACTGGAATTTGCTGCAATGTCCTCACAAGTGCAGGAATGCTGCCCAGGGGGTGGGCTCTGCATGTGGGTGGTGGGCAGCGGGCAATCCTCCTTGACAGGTTTGCTATTCCAAGCCACAAGTGGTGTCACATCCAGTGTGTCCTTTTTGTAGACAGCCAGAACCCTAACATATTAAATATTTTATCTGGGAAAAATAAATACAGTAATGATTCCTGTGCTCTGCCCTCCCTTAACAGTGTTTAGAACTGGCTTTAAGAGAGAGCAAGTCCTATCACTCTGATCGGATTAATAAGAGGAAACAAAGGCCTTTGTTAACAGAAAAAGAATAAAAATATATGGGAAATTCTTTTACATCTTCCTCCTATCTTTATTATTACTGTTATTTAAAGGGGAGTGGGGAATACTGGCATTGAAAATAAAATTTGCAGCTTCTGTAAAGACTGAAATTCAAGACTTACATGCCAAAGAGTTGTAACAGACATTGGGGAATTCAGTGTCTTGGCATTTTTGAACAGAAACAACAAACTAAGACTTGGCACTGGTTTGTCAGTTTGCTTGATAATTGCCAACCCCTATTCACTGCACAGGTAAACTTGCAGAGCTTGTGAGAGACATTTTCTACAATGAACTTCCATCCTTTTCTGATTATTCTGTGGATAGAAATGCTAGAATTTGTGCCTGGTTAATGTGTGGGAAGAGCATGTCTAACTCCTCCATTGGCAGTCACTTCATGTAGCACAGGTGATAGACAAATCAGTTGCTGTTTGTGAAAGAATTTGAAGTTTCAGAATATCTTCTGGTAAAAAAAAAAAAATAATAATTTTTTTAAAAGCTGGTGATTGCCAAGGAAAAAAAGAAGGAAAATTGGGGTCATATCAAAGGCTTAACAGAATCAAAACATTTGATTCTAATTCTAAATTCATCCCTCTAAAAAAATTGTATAATAAATGTGTCCATATAAAGGAATTAAAAGCTATAATATTGAAACTGAAATTCTACATCTTCTTTTTCAGAAATGACATATCATAGCACTCTGATCTTCCCTGGATGGTTAATTTCTCTGTGCTTTTGGTTTCACATTTTGTAGCCTTTTCTCTTGCTTACCTAATGATCTCAGGTGCTTTGAGAGCAAGCTCCTCCTTCAGCATACTATTTGTACTACACCTGTAGAACCAGGCAGCTATGGTAATGACTTTTCTCTTTCAACAGGAGCTTTCTTGGATGGCCTTAACCACTGCAAAGGATCAAGCAGGCAAGAGTGATGGGGATAATTATTTGCAGCAGCAGCACTCATGTTGTTCCTTGTACTGGCTATGAGGCCAGTGCCTATGGTGTGGTGTTCTTATGTAATATTAATTACAATAACAGGCATGTACCATGTAGCTTGCTTAAACATGGAAGACTAATGTTTTTGAATGAATTTGGAGGTCAAATTTGGATGCTGAATCATTGCTGGCTGGGTTACAGTCCCGCAGAGCAAGCTTTCCAAGAGAAAGGCTGACAAAGTTTTGTGAAAAACCACTTTAAAACTGAAGTTTTAACACTGCATTAGCAGGCAAGGCGGTGATGCATCAAGATGTACTCTGTGTGTGCTGGTAGGTTAATACAAGTGTGAAGCAAATATCTTTTGAATGACTTGATGCCAGAGGGGGCATGTACAGCATCCCAAGACAGCTTCAGTGAGACATCTAATGGATTAGATACTGAGGTCAGGTGCTGGTATACGAAGGTCATGCCACATCCTGATTTCCTTGTGCAGTTGGGCTCTGATAACAGAGCAGTTGGTGGGACCACCCATCAGATAAAAGTGGCAATTTTTGACAGTCTCAAATTATTGTTGCAGCAAGGGAGGTCCTGATAAGATCAGTCAGGCTCTGAAATGATTTAGCTAGCCCTGGTTCTTTTTTTTTTTTCTCCTTTTTTTTTTTTTTTTTTCTTTTTTTTCTGAAGACACAGCCTGTCTTTTGAATACGAAAGTAGAGAACACTCATGGAATCTCATACCATCCTTGCAAAGAAATGTGAGGATTGATTTATGGGCTGGATCACTGAGAAACAGTAGTTCTTTGCTCCTTATGATGTTTTCTCAGAAGGTGTGATACCCTCCAGTCAGAGCAGCATGATTTCAGCTGGGTTTCCACAAAAGAGGCCGGAGAAGGGCGGGTGGTGAATGCAGCAACTCCTATAACACAGCAGTTAATAGGACACAAACACATTAATCATGTGACAGATATTGAGTCTAACGGGGCAAGGCAGCAGGTTTTAAAAACAGCCAGTTAAGTTACTACCTGGTAGAAAAAGGCTGACTGCGTGCCCCAAGTATAATGCCATTAACTGCAATTAAAGTTTTTTATCCACATTTTTTTTTCTTTAGTTTTTAAATGCTTTTTACTACCTGTCAGGAAAAAAAAGCATGCGGTGTTGGTTGGAACAGAGGGCTCTGAAGAACCTTTCCTCTTGATCAGCTGTGGCTCAGCCTTTACCTCAGACATTTGCACAGCACTGCACCCTGGTCCCTTTTCCATGCCTCAGCTCCAAGTGCTAGATACAGCTGAACTCATCCTGAGGGTCACAGCATAGAAGAGAGACTCTGCTGTTGTGAAACAGGTTAGGATATATTTCTCCTACCCGGCTTTGTGATCAAAGAAGACCTTATTCTCAGCTGCAACCTAACAATGTGAGTCTCTTCTTTCATGTGACTCTACAGGCAACTTTAGCACTGTATGCCACGTAAGCCTTTGTCTCTTTTATTACCTCCCATCCCATTGGGGAGGAAGGGTTGGGGTGATCTTGATTCATAAAAGCAGATGATCCCATGCCTCCTTCATGTTCTTTATTTAAAGTAACTCTAGTCACTTCAATCATGAAGTTACTGATGCTCCAACACAACTTACTTTTCATTGCTAAAATCTTCTCTGTATCAGGAGCAACAGAAAACAAAGGAAGAAACCCTCACTAAATTAGCAGTTCCCATGATTTTATAGGCTTCCTGCACATGCACATGCCCTTCATTATGAGTCTTTTTCTAGCGCTGCTTGCGCTAGATCACCTAGTAGGTTCAGATCAAGAGGACAGATTAACTATACGTGGCCATATAAGTATTTGTCTTCCTTCTCATACGACAAATTAAGATTTCCAGGATCATCTGTCTTGGCCATTGCTGAAATAGGCCCTTAGAGTGGGATACAAACAGATGTCACCAGTGGAGAAGAGTCATAAGAACTACCTTCCTGGAGGACATGAAAAGTCCATCTTGCTCATTAATCAGTCTCTGACAGTGATCAAAGCCTGAAGTTTCAAGACGAGGCAAAAAAAAAAAATAATTGCAATGAACAGAGACATAAATGCACCTCACTATTATATATTGATATGGGGAAAAAAAAAGTCATTTTGACTCTGCACTAATCATCAGCAAATGCCAAGCAATGAAAGATGAATAGCATAATGGTGGATTCTATTGCTGAGGATCATAAAATGGAGTTCTGCAGACAGGGTTGGCTGTGGCTATACTAAGTACAGCCTCCAGGGGAATGCCTGTGTTTGCAAGACACAGACCATAAATTTGGGTAAGGTATCTGGCTTGCCTGATAATCACCAGTTTCAGGAAAGTTTGTGGTCTGGGCTGAGGAACTTCCTTTACTCCAGTGGATATGATTACTGGTGCAAATCACTGCAGCTTTTTCTGAGCTTATGTAAATGAGCATTGCTCCACTAGAGAGGAGGAAATCATAGTGATTTGCAACACCAGAGGATTTGACTCACGGTTTTCAGATGTTGACTTGTTCTGACTTTCAAAGGTGGTTACTGGTAGCAAACTGAATTTGGAGGATCTTTGTATTTCGTTTTATGGTCTCCTGAAGTCATTTGACAGTAACAATGCTTAATAACGGCTGCTTGGATTTCATTATGCTAATCAGATGATTTTTTTTTTTTATTTTAATATATTTATTGTGCTAAGGAGTTTAGTTGAGATGTGCCTAAGAAATAATTTTTCTAGCAAGTTCTGATATATTTTTCTGATAAGTTATTTTATATTTATTTTATGTTCTCCCAGCTGTTGCCTCTCTGCAATTTCTCTTCAGATCATACCATCAGAATATACTGCATGTTACAGAGTAACTGAGGGAGATGCCTGAGCTAGTTTTAACTGAGTGGTAGTTTGAAATATTACTGCTATGTTTCTTCTGGCATCCAAGCCAGTTTAAAGCAGTTGACTATCTCTACTTGACACTGCTGCCTGGGGTGGAGATATACACTTCCAACTCTTAGTCAATTAACGGAAAATATTGACAAACACTCTCACACTTTAACATTTGTTTCTTGGTAGAAAATCCTTTCCTAAGTACATTATGGTGTAGTTTCACTAGTGGCTGACTAAATACAAATATAGCTCATGCTGTCATCTTTGCTGCCCAGCTCTCTTTCTGCAGAGCTTCTATGGGCAAACTCAGGACATGTCGTTCACAGGGGTGTGTGGATGGCTGCTGCCACTGGCCAGGCCAAAGAAGATCTTGTCCCCAGTGAACTCACTGATAAAGTCATCAGTGATTATTCACGGGACTAAATATTTATTGCAGCAGTGTGCAAAGACTGAATTTCTCTTGTAGAAACACCTGGACTTCTCAGCCAGACTGTCACTTTGAGCTCTAGTGCTAAACAAATCACTCTGTCATCTTCACACTCTTAACCAATATATCTCTTCTTTTCACTGTGTGGTTCTGATCATATGATGTCATCATCAAAATTAAGAAAGGCTTTGTTTCTTTTTTTCCATTCTTGGCGTTTGGATTATGTTTGTTTTCAGGGTTTGTTTCCCCAGAAGAATACAGAAAAAAAAAAAATATCTAGGAAAGCATGAAGTTGTCTCATAATTGCTAGAGCACAGATAACTTGTGATGGGTTTAGGTCCACTGACTCCTCACCTGTAAGCTCTATCTGCAGTCCACGCTGACTTCCCTGGAGTCTTTTCCCTGCAGACATTTGCATGCATTAGCTAATTCCCTAATTAGCTTTAATGTACTTCGATGGCTCCGTTTTAGTTGTGTATTCATGCTGAGAAGCAGCTGCTGGGCTGAAAGAGCTCTTGTCTCTGTAATAGAATTGTGGTGCGCTTGAAGTCACTGTGGAAGGGCATTTTCATTTTGCTCCCCATGGGTGTCTGCCAAGTCTCCTGAGGGGCTGGGCTGTGACACCAGGTGAGAAGGCAGTGCTCACCAGGTGAGAAGCCCCAGTGCTTCAGGAATGACCCCAGTGGCAGCAGTGACATCAACATTATTCTTTACAGCAGATAAATATTTGTGGCTTAAACCTCAGGAATACCTAGTTTTATATGGTCAGTGGACACAGAAGGGATGATGACAGATAGATCGCCCTCAAGAGACTTGCAAATACACCTCCTTATTTCCACTTGCTAGAGAATATAGGAATCATCTGGCATCAGAAACATAAAATTTTCTAAGGCAGCATATAAGTTGGGCACCCAAAGCAGGTGAACTGGGCTCCACTCTTGGTTAACCAATGATCTGTATAGAAATACAAAAAGAAATGGAAAAAATGAAAAAAAAAAAAAAGAAAAAAAGGAAAAAGCTACTGTATCTTTTGTCATTCTCAGTTATTTCAAAAAGCCCCAAAACTTTTTTTGGTAATTGCTATGCAAACATTTTTGATGTCTGTGTAAAAAACATCTGGATGCTTACAGTGGCATCTGGACATAAATATTAAAAGATCAACAAAAACGTTATGTAAATTAGCCATGTGGATAGCCATAAAAACCACAACTACAAAAGCTTACTCTGAGTCTTTGGCAGCAAAAGTGAATGTCTTCTCCTTTGTTTTCAGCATGCTTATGAACTGATATTTAAAAAAGAAGCAGTCTTGACTAATGGTTTTTCTTTCGTTTTGACCACTCTAAATCAGTCTAGAAATTCCCTAGCCTGATTAAATTGGTAGGAAATGTCTCTATGTTTCTCACTTCCTCCCTAAACACTTTGCTAAATGTTGGGTGTTTTATGGGAAAATTTAGGCTTTGGTTATGAAATGAATGTATGTAAAGTTCCTTTCTCTTCTGGATGCTGCCCAGACTTCCTCTGAATACTGTGTGAATGCAGTGCTATGAACTGAGGCAATCACCATGGGCAGTCAGTTCCCCATATTATGAGAACTGTGGTTTTGGTGGACTTGGGTTTTGCTGTAGCATTTGCACTGAGGAGATGAGCTGTAACTAAGAAAGAATGACTCTAAGGTCTGCCTACACAGGATGTCTGAACGGTAGCCCTCATCTGGTTCTCATGTCAAAAAAGTAAGCTAAAACATTAATTCTGTGATTATTTTTCATTTTGAAGAGTCCAGTCTCAAGACTTTTGAGCCCCTCAGGTCTGCAATGCTGAAGGTTGTTTTTTTTTCCAAAAGTGGCAGGGACATGAAGAGACCTAAGTTCCTTTGCTTTTTAATGAGTATGAGGTACAGAAAATGAAAGATTTTAGAAGCTGACATGAGTCAAATGTGCAAATTGGTTATATAATCCAGGTCTTTTTACCTTTACTTTTCTCTTGGCAAAAACAGGAATTATAGCTTTTCCCCTCCAGAAGTGAATACATGAAAGACTGAGCAGTGCTAGGATAACAGCAATCCATTAATTTTTTTTAGAGAGAACTCAGCTCATCTTGTTCTCATTCTTAATGCGTTCTCTCTGATCTTTTAGTTTGGTTTGTTCTTTCTCTGCAGGCCCCAGTGCTATTTACCTCTTTCTCAGGAGTAGTCAACTGCAAGTTGAAGACATCCCACCACCCAAGCTAGACTGCTCAAGGAATGGATTTGTTTTTGTGAAGATGTTTCTGTTTCTTTGTCTGCTAAAGACATACATATTTTGCAATGGAAAAATAATTGTTTTTGCTGATGGTTCCCTGCTGTGGCTTATAGCCCACTGGGAAATTCTGGGTAGGCCCTACTGCAAGGTGAACAAATGGCTTTGAATGACTCTCAAGAATGGAAACACACTGATATTTATACTCGATTTCTACCCTAATATCTGGTGAGAACTCTATAATTTAAATAAAAGGGCTAATTTTTCCCCAATTTAATGTCTTTTTAGCAGTGTGGGAGTTATAAACATTATAATAATTTTACCACTTTCATATTTAAAAATATGCCCTCTAAACATTTACATTCAAGATTTGTTTTTCTTCAGATGTGTAAATAACACATAGCAATTTGCATCTCATGCATAAATCTTTCTCTTGTTGAATGCAAATTAAAAAAAATAATAATAATGCAGCCCCCAACACCCTTCATTTGCCTCTTTTCCCACATCCTCATATTTATGGCAACTCTAGGTGGCTCATTCTTCCAAGGATAAGTTTTGGGGATTTATGTGTGTTTAAAATATTTTCTTACTGGAGTTTTCTTCCACTGTGTAGTAAGATGCCTGAAGCTGATTAATACAGTTTCTTTTTCCAGTCTTAATGAAAATATTTCAGGTTTTATGCATGCTTGATGAATTTCTGTTAAATCACGTGTGTGTATGTGTGCACTTGTGTTGTACTTTCTTGTGATCTGTCCCACATTGTTTCTGGAGACCTTGAAGGCCAATGTCAGTACTGGCGTAATCGATTTCCATTTGCTGTTAAACCAGAAATGAGGCATTTGTCAGGATAAGTCAGGACGGGCTGCATGGAAGCACTACAAAATTTGCTGAAGAAAATGTGCTTTGGAAAGTAACTAGAGCCTGAATATACAGGAAGCTCTTCTCTGAAGTGCACTTGACATCTTGTCTGGTTGCATCTTCAGTGTACTTTTACTCCGCAGATTTCCTGTGCCAGCAGCTTCTATGCCTATGGATCAGCACTGTGGGGCTCATCTCACTAAAAATGTCTTCCCTGGAGAAGTCTGGCTGCCTTGGTAAAAATGTGCCCGAAATACCTCATTGAATCATCTCCCTCAGCTCAAACCGGCTCTGCTATTTCTGTCTGCAAAGCCCCTTCTGCCTTTCTGGCTGTGGAAGGTGTGGGTGCCAGGAGCAGCCCAGTGCTGGGAGGCAGGTGCTGAGTGGCACTGAGCAGCACAGTACCACCCTAGCAGGCGGTGGGTGAGCATTTCCTCCATGGCCACCTGATCACAGCAATTCTAATTTTAACATGGTGAGGAAAGGCAGGGATATGATAACAGGATGATCCCAGCTGTTCATCCCGTGGAGGCGAGCGGCACTTTTATCCTGAGAGGGAAGGCAGGAACTCCAGTTTCACTGCTCAGGCTGGGGGAGTGAGAAGAGAAGAATAAAAGTTTAGCTAAATTTCTGTTCTGTCTTACAAATGTGCCTCCAAAGACTCAAACTCTTTCCCCTTCCCTGCAAGATATATTTAGTTTTAAGCTCTCTTAGCTGCTGCACTGATAGCTCCTTACCATTTCCACCGCAATTAGTCAGAGTGGGGTTGATTATGCTTTTGTCTGATTGTGTAAATGAGGATCCTTCTGTCTGAGACTGAGCAATTGGCACTGCCCTGCACAAAGCCCATCCCTAGCATCATCAGCCCCACCAGAAACAGGGAGGGGAGTGACCACCTGCCTCTTCAAATACAGGTCAGGCAGTGCTTGTGCAGGATGAATAGACAAGAAAGTGAAGTTTTGGATACAAAAATTGTTCACAGTGAAGAACTGTGAGTTCCAAGGAGCTCCAACTCTCCTAACAGCCTGCTGACTGCTCCTAACCCCGTTTTACAAGAGGGACAGGAATGGAAGTTTGGGAAGAAATGGTAAAAGCTTTGGCCCAGGACGTGGGCTGTCTGGGTCACCCTGTGGCAGCCAGATGACCACTGAGATCAGTACATTTTGGGAAAGCAAAAGTGCAAGAACAGCTGCGAGAATGTGTAACACCCTCTATGTATTTGGAAAGGTCAATGGAAAGAACAATGATACGGCAGGAGCTCCCAGTAGCCATACTGTAGATATGAGCTTTACTGTCTTTTCAGCAATTGCTCTTTTCTGGGATACTTCATAGTCAGTGAATCTGGCCAGAAGATACTTGTCTGTCTAGAGTAAGAATCATTGAATCATATAATGGCTTGGGTTGGAAAGGACATTAATGACCATCCTATTCCATGCTGCTGTTGGAAGGGTTGCCAGCCACTAGATCATGCTACCCAGGAATCTCAAAGTCCAGCACTCAAACAGGAGAGACTTGCTGCATAGGTTTGTCATCCAAAGTGTGGAGGGGTTACCCAAAGTCTTAAGATGCAGAGCTGAGTGGGGAGCAGAGCTGAGGAGCTGCAGTTCTCAATATACCACTCCAGGCACTTGTCTGTAATCCCTCCTTTTCAGTTAGTAGCTGATGATAATTTATAACATTTCCCCTTAGAAAGACAGCAGAGTGTTGCTCTCCAAAACAACGTGGGTCAAAAATCTCCCCACACCAGCTAAAACTGCAGAAAATCTTTCTGAGGGACAGGCATACAGTGTGCGTTGTTATTCCACGTGCCTGAGCACTAGGTTGTGTGGTTTCGTTCTGGTTTTGAACAGGATTGATTAGTTGCAACTCCAGTTCAGCTTGTGGAGTGTAACATTTGAATTTGCTGTATGTTTGGCTAGCGGATCACATCCTTAATACAGCCTTACTTGTCAAGCAACCACTCTGTAGGCCGAGATGAAAGCAGCCAGGGAGAACATGTTTCCTTTGCTCACGTAGGAGAAGATGACAGGTAACATTATCTTGACCTCTGAAAGTCAGAGACAGCTCTGAGAGTGGGTAACTTGAGCCAGGACTTCTGCTCATCCTTTAACAACAACACATGCCGTGCTACAGCTGAACTTGGTGGAGAGGGCTCATTCTACTCCTGTTTTCCTGGCTGGCACTACATTGCTCCGGGTCCTAACCCCTGTAAAGGTAGAGTTATGTTTAGAATTAACTGGAGAAGGGTATCCTGTATTATTTATAGTTTTAACTACTTTTTCTTTAATGGGAAAGAAAAGCAAGCTGATTTCCTAGCAGATTTTGTGTCTGAATTTTTGGGTGGAGAAGCGGCAGCTCCTGGAGTGAATTACATCTTCGAGTGATGTCACAGGGACCATCACTTCAGGGTTTTATTGCTCCCAAAGTAATGTCCTATCTGCCCTTTCCCAGGAATCTAGTTTTATACCATTGACAAACAGCAGAGGAGCCAAAAATATTGTCTGCAGAATTTAGTAAACTCACATAAGTAGATGTGGCACTAAACTAAGCATTAATGTGTACGTTTACAGATGCTTATTCTAACCCAGATGCAGCTACTGTACCTCAGAGATCTTGTAAATGCAATGCATAGGCTGCATTACCACGTTCCATGGGGAGCTGACAAAGTCACAGGATGCTTTTGTTTCCATCTTATTTTTTTCCCAGCTGCTAAATTACATTATAAGGCACTAAACAGACACTCAATATTTTCCTCATATAAATTTATCGTGCAGCAATTACTGCAGTTAAACTCATTGCAGGTATGTGATTGTAAATGGGAGGTGGCAATCAGTGTAATTAGAGAAGATGCGCCTGCAAAACACCCTCTGCATTACAATATTGCCCGCACTATAAGCACCCTGCCACGTGATGTGTCCCTTCTCGGTTACACAGTGTACGTCCTGTGTTGATTCAAGCTTGAATTACACAGTAAATCTTGCTGGTGAATTTATAGACTGTCCCTTTGAAGGCAGATCTGTGCCAGCCTATTTATTTAAAGTCCTTTTTTCACCGCAGCGGCATGCTTTTGAGATGTAATACCTTATGCGCAAAATCCCAGAGTGACAGTGGCTCTGGAAACTCATGATACTTATAATACATTATATATTATCAATAAAATGTTGCAAGACATGTCATAGATCTTATTAACATAACTTTAAATTATGAGTACAAGTTTGACCTATCTGTTGATGGATTAGAAGCAAAGCATGGATTTTTAAACAGAAGAAAGAAGCTCAGGGCATCATTAAACAAACTGTTCTGAGTAAGATGTTTATATCACCATAAAAAGTCACAGCATACCTGAAAAGTTGGCCACCCCCAAGGCATGATACAAAATTTAAAGAAAACCAGAAATAGTTGTGAAGGGTGTTTTTTGTTCCGTTTTGTTTTTTAAATTGCATTTTCTGCTGCCCCAGTATGAACTGTGATTCAAATTGCTGCCAGAGATCTTGACTGCTTTAAAATAGTTTGCTCTGTGCTTCTACCCGCACCCCCTCCAGGCAAACTGGAGAAAATAATTAAGGTCTGAGCGTCCAGGAGACCCCGGCAGTAACCAAACCTTTGGGCACAGCTGAGGCTTAGATTGCCCGCCTACACATCCCATAGCTGTGTTGAAGTTCATTATGTCAGGACTAGAAAGTGCAGTGACAAAGAAGGTCCAAGCTGAGGATTAGAATTGACTCCTCAGACATGCAGGAGCCCATACTGGCAGCCTCAGCTGCAGCTTTTGGGAGTTAGATCAGAAGCTGATCTTTTATTACATATTTTCTCTAAAACATTCAGGCAATCTGTGCATGTTCACTTGTTTTAATTTATGGATATGTATTTTTTATTTAATTGTGGAGCCTTTGCCACATCTCTTTGTGGTGGGCACTGTTGTTCTCCCTTTGGTACAGGAAGAATTTAAAGCAATCCGAATAAATATCTTGCCTAAACTTCTGTAGATTAATGAAGATGGGACCAAGAACAGCTCATTGATGTCCTATTTCATAGCTCTCTGCTTTACTCTGGAGATACTCCTTTTGTTTTGGGTGTCATTGAGAGTAGCCTTCTGCAGGAAGTTACAAAAAGCTCTTTTTCTCCACGCTTTAGCTTTTAAAACATTGAATTGTGTTTGTAGGATGTGAACTTCTGATTTTGAGGCAGGGTGGGTGAAGTTTCCTAAATCTAATAAGGATGGGAGCTAGAGGGCAAGAATCCCTGAAATGATTGCTGCTTTGCATTATTCTTAGAATATAATTTCTGGTTCAAGTACAAAGCCATGACTGAGAGACAGTTCTGTTGGCCTGGGAGGGAATGGGGAGAGACATTTAAGAGAAATGTGTCCACGTGGTGAGTGACGTGTTATGCTATTAATAATGTTTGTTCTATTGGAGGGGACAGACTTGTGCCGTTAATGAAAAAGTTACCTCAGTCCATTGCACATCAAATTAAGAGACCTCACACACACCACAATCCCCATTCCCTCCCTGTGCACTGATCAGTAATAATTACGTTTTGGGTAGGGGGTGGACAGAGATAACTAAATACTTTTGGGTTAATTATTACTCTCCTGGGCTCAGGAAGATCCTAGCATTTTAATAACAGCAACCTTTTTGTGCTGGAGGTCCTCTGAGACGTGAAATTGGCAACAACAAAAGAGCGTATATCTTTGGACAACAGCACTCTAAGTCATTCTACTGCTTTGTTGTTCTTTTTTTTTTAATCTCTCCCAGAGTGATGTAAAAAGCTTTCTTTGATGAGTTTAAAAATGTTGCTATTCATTCCTGCAGTCTTGTATGCTGAATAAATATAGGCACAAATAAGAGCAGCTTTAGCCCTGCACCAGACTTCTCCGTCTCTTTCTGTTAACCTTAAAGTTCACTGTGCTGAAAGCTAATAGCGCCTAGTTGTCAAGAAGCCAGAAAAATGACATTTTGTGCCATTATTGTAATGTGTTTTTCACTGTACGTTTTCTTTAATTATTTGCATGAGTAACATCATTATGCATTCATGCCAATACAATTCTGATAATTAATTTACATGATGGCAAATTCTTAATGATTTTGATGTCAAAGTTAATAGCAACAGCTGATAGTTGATCTGTTGGTGCTGACATAAATTTAACTTTTAATGTATTAATGCCAAAACCAACAGCAGCCTTACATTACACTGGAGAAAAATAAACACTCATTGGGTAAAAATTTCAGTGGAAAAGTCTTGATCCTTACCCGAGGTTCATAGGTTTAAAAATAGAACCAAGGCCCCTAGACATGTAACATGTCAGATTCTTACTTTATCTTGTTTTATTTATTTATTTGCATCAGTAATATAACTGATGCCTGAGATTTAAGAGATCACATTAAGTGATATCATGTAATAGCTGATGTTCTCTTGCCTCCAGCTCATTGCATATATTCTGTAATGGAAAAAAAAAAAAAAAAAAAAGGTATTAATTAAGCTTTTATCTTTCTGGCTTTTTAAACGTGAACTTCAAGCTGCACTGCAGTCGGGGAATCTGGAACTGGTGTCCAAAATTGAACCTCATATCTTGCTTTGTGATTTCAAGTTGCACTCTGTGGTAATGACATCAGCAAAGTAAACTTGATGTGGATGCAAATATTGTTAATGTCAGTAAAACAAGAAACAGATCAATGCATAATAAGGCATGAAAGATCAACATTTTTAGTACATTTTTATTATATGGAAGTGATCCGTAGATTAAGCTGCATGCTATTAATTTGCTTGCTTATTTTTCTTTTTTTAAGCCTCCTGCTAAATATTAAAAAACAACACAGAATACAAGTACATTCTTCAGCCATTGTCCAGGTGCTCTGACAATATCTTTAGAGGCTTATAGACATTTTTATTTACCAGTTACAATATTGAAAAAATGTATGTGGAACAAATTACAATATCCATAAAATGGTGATGGCTGTTTCCCTTTATTTTTTTAATCAAAAGTGAACCCTCAATACGTGACACAGTTGCTAACATAATATTTATTTCCATCCACTTCAGACAGTTAAACTTATAGGTGAAATATTAAAAAACATTACAAATAAAATTGATCCTGCCTTGTATTTCAACCCTTTCCCGAGTTGGTTTTTCAGCAATTATTATCACTGAGAGAGAGCACATTTCATTTTATACAGCAAGGAGACAATTGTAAAGACAATTAGACCTTCAGCTGCTGGAACATAAAGCGCTGTTGGTGTAGTTCTAGATCACCTGCTTTTCAAGATGCTACTATTACTTCAGTTTCCACAGGTGAATTTTCTTTGCATACCTGCTGAACAATCAATTTCTATTTCTGATTCCTTTTAGTTTATTCTTTCTTTGCTTTCAGAAAAGTTAGGGTGTGTAGATGTTTGAAGCCCATTCCCCAAAAGTCAGACTTCTCAGTGGGGACTTTTGCTGTGCACACCCTGTGTAGATGGACATTGCTGCATTTGGAGACAGCTTTTGCTGAACAATTTTCAAACTCCTGCTTGCAATGATAAAGGAGTAAAAGGAGGTCAAGGTAGGTGAATTGCCTTTTAAACAGCTGCTTAAAACAATTTTCAATTAAAGACAAGCATTGGCCTTAATGAACAGCTGTCCTGAGGCATGTAAAGCATGCAGCTGAATAGAGGACCTTTGACAGAAGCCCAGCTTATCTCTGTGAGCTTACAGCAGTGCAGCTGCTGCTCCTTACTTCCAACACACTCACTGCCTCTGCCCAGTGCAGTGCTTGAAAGGCAATGCTGGGCACCTGGCTCTGGAACAGACTGATGTCTTACCTCACTGGCACTTTGTAGGAGGAGGTGGGAAGAGGGTGGGCAGGGGCAAGTCTAGGAGCTGGAGATACTTCTGCTAGGAAGAAACTGTCCAATGTATATATGTCCCCCGTAATAAAGGGAGAAAATCTGCTGGGGGAGAGGCATGAGTAAATCCAAGTATCTAGATGTGTTGCTTGCACATTTGCAAGTGCATGGGAGGTCTTTGCCCATGCACATGCTATATGTTGATGTATAAATAGTTGTTCCTCCATTGCTGGAAAACAGGAGGTGTAATGCTCTGGTGCTTAATTTCTCAAAGGTGTTTCTGGGAAACTGTACTTTGGAAGAAGTCTGTGGGAAGATACAGACTTTGTTTACCCAGAATTTTAAGATAGCCTATACCATAAATGTAGGTGTGCAGCTACACATCCACAAACTCCTCTTAATACAGTACTCTGTCTGGTAGACTACAAGAGAAAATCATGGACAAGAGGTGTCCAAGAGACCCTGGGCTCCAACTACCTTCTGTCAGAACGTGCAACTCATAGCACAGCTGGATAGTCTGGGTTCAGCTTAAGTTTTTATTCTTAAAAAAACGTTAGGCTGAAGCAGCCTATAGACTAGACTAGATGCAAGTAAGGACAGTGAGAAAGAAGGCTGGAAAAGAATCTGATATATAGAATAAAGATAATATATAGGTTTTCTTAGAAGTGCTTAATCCCTACATATTTGTCAGTGGTGAAAATCTGGAAATATTTTCCGATAGTGGAATAATTTCATATCAGCACTTTTATTTTTGGATGGAGAAGAGAAAAAGGGAGATTTCTTTTTATGCAAAATTACCCTGTATTAATTAAAGATTAATAATAACTTTAAAATGATAGTAGTTTATGTTATGAGACTTAGAGAAATGAGCAGAATACTAATCGACTGACCTTTTTCCTCTGTCTTTAGAAAACAATTTTTTTTATTGCCCAAGCTGCCTTTGGAAACAGGTTAGTCAAGAACACTTGTCAGTTTTAAGAATAGCTGCTCAACAAGGAGCAGCAGTGTAAATGTTATCTTTATTACAGGTGAGAAGGAAATTTCTTAAAAGCACTTCTGAGTGGTGTTAGCTTTGTGGGTTGATTGTTGGAAGGTACAAGAAATGTGACTACGATGGTGGTTTGCACACTGAGAGGCTCTCCCCCACAGCCCAAATGGCTTTCTAGCATGTGGCATTTCAGAGCGCTCTTTTTTTTTGTCTCCAAGCATGTGGAATGCCTGGGCAGAAAACATTCTTTTTGGTGTAGGGCTTGTCATGAGTTGGACACAAGATGTCTGAAAGGTAGTGTAGGAGTTAGAAAGGGAGGCTTTAAAATTCAGATCTGTCTGATGACTGGGAACATTACTAATGAAAATATGCTTGAGATAATGCTGAAACTAAATGCCCCATAGAAGAGAATGACATTTATTTCTTCCTTCCCCAAAATTCACACTGAAGTTTCCATTGCCTTAAATCTGGCCCAGCTAACTTATCCCGTGAGTCAAAAGCTGCTCCCTAGACTTCACATAAACACCCACACCCAGCCAAAGGCATCTCATACTATCTTCCATGTCTTCAGCCTTCCAATTATTTGCTACACCCAGTTATGATGGGTCATCTTAAATTAGCTCCCCAGTGACTCAAACATTTATTAACTGCTGAGATGCCAGGAGTTTGGCTTGAGCATAAAGGCCAAGGGCCTGAGCCTATACAATGGACACTGCTTTTAGGACATAAGTGATGAGTACTTTTGCAGGTTGAAGCATGGCAGCAGGGTGTCACCTGGGGAAGGGGATGCTGCTGAAGTGTCCTTGTCACCCTGAGGTCTCTGCTTAGTCCGACTAGGGGGATGTTGGCAGCTCTTCTGATATGGCCCTGACACCAAGCTGATCTGAACAGAATGAGGGAATTCCACATGCTGTATAGTGATTGAATCTCCTTGAAAACAGCAGACCCTTGTCCCTTGGCTCCTGGCCATGCCAGCTGGCTTCTTGCCCTTTGGGAGTGGTGGATGCAGAACATAGGCCACCTCTGGGCTCTGCAACCACATCTCTCTCCTCTGGGTTTTCACCCATTTCCCCTGCCAGTCAGGGCCATGAAGGGAGAACAACTTAGACCCTGAACACCACTTGGTAATTGCAGAGCTTTGTTCACAAATGCAGTCCTCCAGCATGGAAATGTGGAGTGTTCCAAAGCAGGGGGTGCATCTTGTTAGCAATGTCCTTTGATATGGCTGAGATGTGAATTTTGAAGGAAATGGAAGCAACAGTCCTCTACTCATTTTCTCTAATCTGTTGCAAGCTCGGGGGTGTGACTGTGAATATGATCTGAGTGCTTTGGTCCTTAGCGCAAAAGCTGCTTTCTGCAGAGGTAGTAATTAGTCAGTAGGCAGCCAAGCTACTAAGTACAATGCTCATTGTTTCTCTCCTTGACAGCTAGCTCAGACTGGTTATTAACACAAAGAAAAGCTTTCACTTTTAAAGTCTTATTGTTCCCTCTGTCTTCCACCATTAGATTTCCTCTGCAGAAACCAAGCTGAAACTCTTAATCTGCAGCTGGTCTCCTAAAATCTCTTTAAGATGCCATCTGACATGCAGGTCCACAAGTCTTAGACTGGACTAAGATCAAAAGAGGCAAGTGGTGTGTTTTGGCGGAGCTGTTCTCTGAGTTCCTCTTGTACACACTGCTGCATGTTGAGCTGGATGAAGGTTCTGCAGCAGAAGTTCCACATTTTGTTCTGAAATACAGCTGTAACAATAGGAAACTTATTTCACCTGGTACCTGTTATCAAATGAGGATCGATTGTACTGAATTTGTTCTGCAGCCAGTTGGATGTCTTCAGTCTACAGACTGCAGAGACATTTCACTGTAACTGGATAGTAACTAATGCCCACTCATTCTGTTGTTTCGTCACCCAAGGCCCTGAGCTGTAGATTTTACAGACTAATTCTACTGAGCAACGTGTTTTTAATACAACAGACATTTACAGTCCGAAGTACCAGAATACATAAAACCTTAAAAAATATCCTGTTTGACTCCTAAATCATATGATTTTAGAAGGCGTTGTGTATTTTTTTCACCCACTTTAGACTTACACACATACAGTATTTCCAATTGTTTACATATGTTAGAATCTCTTGCATTTAAATAGCTCATTATGCAAATATTTACAAAATACATGGATATTTATTTTTACTGTACCCTCTATTCAATCACTGAGCTGAGATTTAATGTCTAAACATTGTCTGCAGTATCGCATGTGCAGTAATGAATTATGAGTAGTTATGTACTATATACAAATATACAACAAAAATTACAGATTCAAAAAATATTAACGTTGCAAAGCCAAGCGCTAATATTCATGTAATGCCAGAGTTGAGGTACAATTCTAATTCAATTCCCACTTATATATGTGTGTCATAATTTATTACTTTATTTATAAAGCCTTTATTGGTCAGACTCTGGTGGTCTCAGAGAGCTTTCAGTTGTGATGGGTGCATGACTACATCTCTGGCCAAGGCTCCAGGCTCCAGCCAAGCCTTGGGATCAGACCAAGGCCAAATTTGCAGTGTTTCTCAGGAAAGAAGTCTTCCCTATACTTGGTCACCTAAGCAACAGACCTGGCTTAGTGAGCATGTGTCTCATTTTCCCATCCCAATTGCAAGAACTCGTAACAAGAGAACACCCTGCATTAATTTACTTCTCAGTCCAGAGCCATGCATAGAGCAAGACTAATTTTGCATTTGAGACATCTAAAAGAGCACTGTGTTCTCATATAATCAAAGCCTGAGTTTGAAGTACATTTTGTTGAAAGGTTTTTGACCGGAATACCTTCAACCAGGAAATGCTGCTTTATCAGAATTGTAAAGTTTTGTAGGAATGTTTTGCATATGATGATATTTTTTAACAGGGAAAAAAAAAAAAAAATAGTAAGCAATTCATAACTTTTAATGCAATTATTTAACTAGGTACCTAATTTCTTCTCCTTTAGTTTAAGAGATTGTCATAGAATCAAAGAATCATAGAATCACAGATTATCCTGAGTTGGAAGGGACCCACAAGGATCACTCAGTCCAACTCCTGCACCACTACCTGAAATTCAAACCATATGTATATCTGTGAGCAGTTCTGAGAGCAGTGTCCAAACATTCCTTGAACTCTGGCTCCTGGGGCCGTGCCCCCAGCCCTGGGCAGCCCGTTCCATGCCCACCATCCTCTGGTGCAGACTCTTTCCCTCATCCCCAGCTGCCCCTCCCCTGACACAGCTCCATGCTGTTCCCTTGGGCCCTGTCGTTGTCACAGAGAGCAGAGCTCAGCGCTGCCCTTCTGCTTCCTGTGAGGAGCTGCAGCCACCATCAGGCCTCCTCTTAGCTCCTCTGCTCTGGGCTGATCCTTCCCAGGGATCTTAGCCGAAATTGTCTAATTTGATTAGTAGGAGGATTATTAGAAGTATGTTTTTAATGGACTTTGTGCATGCACAATGCTTTCCTATATTTTAAGAAAGCAAACAAATTCCAGAAATTTAATTTCAGCACAATGTATAACTGCTATGAGAGTGATACCCAATCTAAAAGTATTTCAAGCATGGAGTTCTCAATAGCCATCATAAATTTCCAGATTAAGTTGAGTGATCTCTTTCATAGATGCCATTCTTAGTTCCATTTATTGTATTGCAAAGGGTTTGTCCTTGGAAATATTTTTTCACTGAAAACAGTAACTGCATTTCATTTTCTGAATTAAAAAATATATATATATATATGTATATAGAGGATTTGCAAGATAAAAGGAGGACAGCTGAAGTCAATTTTTTTTAGTGTTAGCTGAATCAGTGATTAATATAAATAATTCAAGCAAAGATTATGTCTTAAGCTAATTTATAGCAATATGCAGCCTGCCTCTTAATAAACGCCAGACTAAACACAAGTTTTCTTAAGCTGGGGACAGGTTGGACTACAGTAATATCACTTGGGTAAAGATTTCCCAGGCTATTAAAATGAATTTTATCCTGAGCCTTTTATTTCTAGTTCACAAAACTCTTTATCACTTCCTGGGGTTCTTATGTTAATTCACTTGCAGCTAAGCACACTGTGACTATAGAAAAAGGTAAAGCAAAACAGTGATGAAGGAGATTATCATGTAGACAAGCTGCAGGAAATATTGAGAATCTTATTAAAAAGCAACGCTTTCATAATGTTTCCTATGAAATAACTAGTGTTTTGCTAGTGTCTGACATCCAGATAGGGAGGCTCAATTTCATTGCTCAGATGCTGGATGCTATGGAGACATTTGGAAAGATGTGTGCTCGCAGCAGGCAGGCTCAGAAGCATAACCTGGGCAGTAAGAAACCCACCTCCATAAAGGACACAGCAACAACAGCTTGTCTGAATGTAGACTTGACTGCTTTTTCTGTGAAATATTAATTGGCTGGATAAAAGGGACCACGGTGGACTTCCATAGACCCTTAGTCTGAGGTGGCCACAAACCCTTCCAATCTTTTTAACATTCTCTTCCTTAGGAGGTGCTTTTTGTGGATCTTAACAGAGAAATCAGCTTTTGATCTTCCAAGGATCAAGATTCTTGAACAACTTTACTACAGATGTAGTGGCAGCAAGAAAGCCCAGAGGGATTATAAACTGAATCCCAACGCTTTTATGAAAGGAATTATAGACCAGCTTTCCCTGCAATAGCAGCCAACTGTGGTTGGTGGTCCGGGATTTTCCTGTGCTTGCCATTCAGAAGGTCTGTTGTCTTTTCAAAAGCTTCGGCTTTGAAACAGAGGCCAGCACAAGCCAAGCTTTTCAAATGGAGGCCTGCACATGCTAGGTGAGGCATGAGTTCTAAGATGCAGGTTTAGGGGTCAGACATGCCAAGCTTTGTTGATACATCAGTGGAGTTCTGTGTCTTCTGCTGAATACTTCTCCTAGCACTAACTTGTTCTCACCATGTGGTCTTGGGAGAGTCGAGCCATGTCCACATTGCATTTTCTCATCTAAAATAATGGGAGAAGCATTCCAAAAACCACTGTTATGAAGGCTGCGATGGTAAATGACTCTGAGGTGCTTGAATAAAAAGCAGTCTGTGCAAATCCAGTAAGTCTGCAACATGAGTGCTGGGAAGGTGAGGACCCAAGCATTTGTATAACCTCACCTTCCCCTGCTCTGAACGTAGGGCCCTCTCTGCCCCCCTCTCCCATTACTGCTCCTTACAAGCACTGTTTCAGACGAGGAACAGAATGCCTTTAAATAGAAAGAGAAAAGGGAGTGCAAAAGAACAGAAACACCTATGCATTTTCACATGTAATTTTCACCGACTTTGCCACACAGCTGCAAAAATGTTGTCTTTATTTATATATACTTTTTTTTTTTTTTTTTTTTTTTTAACACTGCAACTTGTAAATAGGAAATGAAGTCACAATCCTCAAAATTATAATGGCAGGCACACAAAGACACAGTTGCTGGCACGGAATTCAATTAACAGATAGCAATCACCCTTGGGTGACTGTGTGAGGTGGAAATATACAAGCATGCTAATAAGTAATATCTTAAAGCCAAGGCGTTTATCAGCCAGCAGCCAGACACAGGCATAAGTGTGGGCAGACAGCACTGCTCTGGGATATTTAATAAAACCCGCTCTCTTCATTTGAGGATTTGTGTTTAATCATTTGGTAGCATTTTAGAAACATCCAAGCTGGGAAACTTCTCAAACGGAACTGCTTAGGTCAGAAAACGTAAAGAGTTATTTACTGATACTAAAATAGCCAAAGGAATATAGTGGATTCTAGGTAATATTAACAAAATTCTTTCTTGCCATCTTTTTGACCTTTTGAGTTTCTGGGGTATGCCTGCTACGTGAATCAGAGCCTTATCTTGGGAAACATGCAGAAGGCATTCATTAATACTGAGAAAGTAAATCACTGAACTGCTATTTTGAATTAAAATATTAACTTTTTTTTTCTGGGTTGAAAGTCAAAAACTAAAATAATTTTCTTCTGGGTTTCTTGAGCTTTAATTTGCACCTCATTTGGGGCTTTCAAAGGCTCCAGGGAGGCCAAGATTTGTCATCCACCAAAAAATGTTTAATTTAAACTTCCTGTCAGGGCTGCCTTTGTGTCACAGCAGTTGGATGAACTCACAGGCCTGTTCTTTGTGGTTAAGGACTTCTGCTTGGAGGAAAGAGCAATCCAGAAGCAAACTTGTGGCTTTCTTTATAGGGAGGCAGTTGAACTCATTAGAATACTTGTTAGAATCTTCATGCAGAAGAAATGTTAATTCATGGTGGGGGTACATTCCTGGGTAACTCTCTAATGTTAAAACATTCATTGAACGAAAGTGGCTTGAGGCAGGACAAATGGAGGCTGGCCAGCTTGGCCATGGGACATGTAGGAAGCAGCATGTGTGAGCCATTAGCGAGGAAGTCTAGAGGCTTTTGGCTGGGGAACAAATAGTGTTGCTGACAGATATTTATTGCTTTGCTTTTGGTTTCGCCTCTGCTTTCAGAGGACAGACTAGCCTTCTGTGGGCATAAACCCTGCTGCTGGGCTGGTGGCAGCACAAAACCTGCTCTTCTTGCAGTCCTGCCCACCGTGTCAGCAACTCCAGGAGCTGGGAGAGCTTTCCTCAGAGTGCGTTGCTTCAGGACTGAGCTTTCCCTGTTACTGGTCACACAGCGTGCTTGACTTAGGTTTGAACATTCCTGATGGTCCACACAGGCTACCAAAGGTGAAGTGATAGCTAAAGAAATGGGGAAGTTGCCTGATGTACACAAACTTAGGAACTTGGCTTTGCCAAGAGGCTTGTAAAAGTCAGATGTGGGCTGAAACAAATATTGAGGACAAGTTGTGGGCATGCTAGAAGTACCCTCTAGCAAATACTCCTGCTACCTCTTTGTTTTGCCTGGGATTCATGTGATCTACAAATCAGTGGCCAGTCTCCTCTGCCAGCCATTTCCCCAAACTGCTGGCGTGCAGCCCAGCTTCGGCTGTGCTCAGGAAGTTGTGAAGTGGCTCTGAATAGCTGCTGTGAAGCTGTCCCTGCACTGTTCCTGTCACAAAGAGTTTTCAGTGCCCGCCTCACTAATGGATGGGTTTCTCCTATACAGAACACTGAACAATGCGATGATACATTCAAGTTTTATTAATGTGAGTTTAGAGTGGCCGCATTATTCATAATGGCAATGCTGCAAGAGAATTGTGCAGTTCATACCAAACTGGAGACTGTAAATCCTGTAAGCCACACAGCACCATCGAATGGTGTGTTTTCATCACTTATTTTTGCAGGAAAGCTATTTGTATTCCCTCCGTATGTAAACCCAAGCTGTCTTAATATTGCAAGCCCAAACTGTGTTGGAGGAGGTAATAACAACAACAACAAAAAAGCCTCTAGTACATCGGGGGAAACTCCATCATAACACTGTGATATTAAGACTTAATACCTGCTGCCATGTTAGTGGGGAGCACGTGATGGGGCTGGGTGGTGGGCACCATCTGGGTGCTGTTGGAAGAGCGGGGCTCTTACCCATCTGCAAGTTACTGCAAGGGAGCCCTATGCTTGGTTTGGGGCCAAACATTGCTCTCCTTTGCTGCAAATCATGCATATGCGTGTCTTGTGTATGTACGGGATAAGGAGTGACTTTGTTTTTCTTGTGGCTGAAGTTCCTTTTATAGACAGCAGCTGTAACAGCAGGAAGTGTGTGAAGTGTGCTTGGTAGAGCTGCGCTGGTGGGCAGGTTGGAAGTATATTGGTCAAAAGTTCAAGACAATTGTAATTTACTATGAGGATTACACATCAGCTGCCTGATAAAAATAAGGCTTCACAGGCATCAGGGAGCAGTTCAAGATATATGTCAGTTTGCTTCCATGCTTTCCTGAGAAGACTGTCATTGGCAGAGCTGGCATGGGTTCGCAGTGAGAGCAAGCAGCTGCTCAGGAAGAAGCTGTGGCCTCGCTTTGTGTAGGCACCAGGTGACTGCTGGAGAGACGAAGCTGGCTTTTCTGTGCTTCTGAACCTGACCTAGTGACCCAGAAATGCAGGAATCCACAATCTATTACCAGACTTTGCAGCTACTGACTCTTGCAAAATGCCTGTCCCTGTTCCAGCAGCCTCTGTAGGCCTGGAAGCCTGGCAGTGGCTGCTCACCACCCACAGCCTGAGCACAGCACTTGTTAAGGGAAATACTCATTAGAAGAGCTGTGTATATTCTCCGTGGTGAGTGTTAGGACATGACTCAGAACCAGTAGCTCAGGGGAGTTATACAACAGCCAGCTGTAACTTTTGCAGGAAACACTGCCTGAACTTGAAGACACTCTTTCTCCCTCTCTCCTTCATCCACACCCTCCTGGGTATGGCCCTTAAAATAATTAACCCTGGGCTGAGAGGGACCTCTGATTCCCCTTCCCTTATGGCTGAAGCAAGCCCTCTACATGCCAGCAGCTGCTACTGGCATTAACACTGGGAGTGCTGACGACAGCTACAAAAGGTTAAACATATTGGTAGAAAATCAATAGCACGATGCTCCCTTCTCCTGCTTCCCTTTGCTTCTGAGGTGGGAAATGGTCCTGAGGTGCATAAAGTATATAAGTTAACATTTCTCCAGCTCAGAATACATGCATTTATGCAAGAAGCTTTAAGGATACCTTTTATGATCCTAGTGTAGCAATGCTCCTCTTCATTCAGTGCCTGGAAGAGAGGCAGAGGATTCTGTAGTGTTGGTTATTATGCAAGGCATGTGTTTTAAAACGTTAAGTACCTTGATTGTCTCTCACATAGCTAGTGCTGTCAGCAGTTTTCACAGGGCTTTTATGTGCCTTTTTTCTCCCTGAGATACCTGTGTTCGCTGTAGAACTGATTCTGTTTCTGAAGCAATTCATTAAACATCTTCAGTGCACCACTTCTGTGAAGAGGTCAATTTGTTCTTTCTGCCTAGTGATGCAAAACTATGGGCTTCAGTGGGTAAATGCAAGTATTAGATGCTCTTCTTGCTGTTTAACTTATGGCTTCCTTCAAACTATCTTCTCCAGCAATCCCCTCTTTTAATATGTGCATTTATTATTCATGAAATGTGGAAACTGATGCTACCATATCAGTGTAGGACAGGTACAGTTGGATGGTCTGGTGTGCATAGGGTAATCAACTCAGTCTCTTCTGGAAGAAAGATTTTTCTCAGGGCAGTGTATGAGAACTGCTGAGTCACAGCCTGAACCACTCATTGAGCATCTGCAGAAAGGACCCGGTCGGTGCTGGGAACACAGGTGAAGGCAATTCAGCTGTGTGACTGGAGGGGGTAGAGCCTGGCTGTACCTCTCTTAGACCTCGTTTTAAGGGCTGCCTGTCACCAAGGAAGGATCTCTTTCTGGAGATCCCTCTTTGGTGAAGGTTTCCCCTGCAAACCTGGAATCTTCTGATATAAGTGAGCAAAATTCTTCCTTTCCTTTATAGCACCTTTCTATTATGCTGGCTCTTCTGTCATTTCACCTCTGTTGTAACACTTTTCCCATTGTATTGATCTGTCTAATTGCTACAGGCAGGAATAAGCTGTTTCTTTATTCTAGGTTCCTTTGTTTTTCTGACAAGGTACCAGCATAGTGATGGGTTGGTACATGCCTGTGCGATGAGACTCCTGGAGTACCACCAACTTGAAGGTGGTTCCTAATGAGAGTCATGCACAAGCTGCTGGATAGCCTCTGGGTTGTCTTCTTTGAGTCTGCCTCTGGTAGGTAAAAGCAGGGCTCTGGAAAGGAGCCTAGAGCCCCAAAGCAGTGCTCTGTAAACTTGTTCTCTTGCCTTATAGCTTGAAGTTTGAAGGCATCCATAAGTCTTGAGTTATCTGTTAATAATAAATCTTCCCCTCCCCCCGCCCCCCAGTTCTTCAGGTCCAAATGCCTCTCTATCCTAAGTAATAGTTGTTGCTGCTTTTTATTTTTTTATTTTTTTTTTTTCCCCTACTGATTTTTCTGATATTTATACATATTCCAATATGGAAGTTGATCTGTATCAACTCTTTACAATGCTAGATGTGATAGGGTTCTTGTTGAACAGCAAACAGCAAACACTAGGCTGGTTGGATTGTGGAGCGAAGGTAAGTTTAAGTTTTGTCTCAGTCTTGTGAGGATCCTTAATAAGGGGAGATTTACTTCCCTCCCCCCTCACAATTCTTACCACTGTTTTGGAGTCTACTTACGTTTTATCACTGCTGCTGGGAATATGGCTCATGATGTTTGGACAGTCCACCAGTTCTGGAGACAGCACTGCTTCCTGCTGAAATAAAAATCGATAGACCTTCATAAAGTTATCCAGAGGCTCTTGGTTAATATTAAATGAATATACTGGGGACAATAACTAGAGCTATTAGACTATCAAGTGTATTAACTAAACTGTTGTCCTAAGGAGGTCATCCTAAGGATGTCCTCAGAACAATTACACACAATTACACTTATTTTTTAAAACAAAACATGTATTGCTTATTTTGGTAGTTATGTCTTTTTTTTTTTTTTTCTGACAAGGTTTTTAGTTAATGTAAATAACAAAATATAATTTTCTGAACTGTATCTTGCATACAGTAAGGTTTCCATTTGGAAAACATCTTTGTCTTTCTTTCCCTTTTTTATTGAGACAAAGTCAGATTCTTAAGAAAAACTGTTTGCAAAGAGTTACTAGAAAGCATAAATCATTTGTGGCTACAGGGGTAACAGAATCTCAGAGTTACTAGTTTGTGAAATCTTTGCAGCTGTTTACCACTATATCAGGAGGAATTTTCTTTCTTTCTGTTATCACAGAAAGGATCTAAAGAAGTATGTACTTGGATAGCTGACCAACTTGTTGCTCTTTGTTTTGGTCCAGCTGAAATATTTTCAGCCTGTGCTTCGTTAACAAGCAAACCTGAAAAAGCCTGAACAGTAAGTGATGCCTCACATTTCCTGCTGGAAAAGATTTCAAAAGCTCATAAAATGTCTTCAGACCATACGATATATCACATCACATTAACTTATGGTAGTCAATGAACAGTCGGAAATGGTAGAGAAGAGAGATAGAGAGCCAGTGATATTCAGCTTTATTCAGAACTATATATCAGAGTCCTTTTTTTTTTTTTCTCTCTCTTTACAAGCAGTTTAGGCACAGCATCTCCTCTCCCTTGCTTCAAGGGAAAAAAAAAATAAAAAAATCCACATATTTGTATTATATTATGTTCTCCAAGCAGCAAATTCCCTCTGCCAACTATCTGTGGGTGTGCAGCCCTTCCTTGGGAACATGCTGTATCTTCTG
This sequence comes from Perdix hodgsoniae, assembly GCA_035772895.1. Lineage (NCBI taxonomy): Eukaryota > Metazoa > Chordata > Aves > Galliformes > Phasianidae > Perdix > Perdix hodgsoniae. The sequence goes on along the minus strand of JAPSGF010000056.1, from coordinate 3,690,005 downwards.
AGTTCCTGTGTTTGCGATATCACAGTGCTTTTGCTCTGCAAAGCCATGAATGAGGCCATTATGAGGGACTGCTAGATGATTAAGATTCTGAGAAGGGTAGGCTGCTAAAAAGTGTGTTTAGTGAGGAAATTACAAGGCCAATAAAAAGAGTGTCGTTGCGAGTTCTAACCGCATTCTTTTTTTTTCCGTGCATCTAATTTTTCAAGGTCTGGCTGGATCACGTTGAGGTTTTCTTTCATCCCTTTTTTTCCTCTCCACAACGGGAGTTGGGGCTGGAGTCTAAGTCCAAGTTAATGAAGCTGCCTCAAAGTCATGCAGGGAGGGAATAAACCATAGCTCTGAGGAGCAGACCGCTGGAGATTCCTCTGTCTTGCCGCTCACTGGAGTTATTTGATTTGGGAACAAGATAAGAATTCATAACATCTGATTTGTAGAATAACCCAGAGGAGGGGAAAAAGGCAGAAATACTAATTTCAGATATCATTTTAATCTCTCAGTTTTCTAATAGCCTTTTTGAGTTCTAATAGCCTTAATCAAATATAAAGTTCAGAATTTGGTGAAGCTGTGCACTCACTGACAAATGCATCTCCAAGTAGCCCACTGTTCAGCATTTCTTCTGTCAGTACTCTGTGACCAGGGAAGATCTGGAGCATAACTTTCTCCGAGTTATTCATCTTCTCCCTTTATCCTTTCCCTCCCCCCTAAGAAATACACTTGGTTTCCCAAGAGTATTATTAATGCCAGTTTATTTATGTATTTATTATTCAAGTGCAAACTCTTGAAGTTCCTTGTGGTAATCTGCAAATCAAACTGATGGAGACAGAAGGCTGGCCTTCACAGCAAGTGCTGTAGGAGCTGAGCACAGACATCATGGCTGGTATCACACTGCGGCACACAGTGAGAGGAGCAATTCAGCCTGTCTGAGGCTCAGGTGCAGGCTATGGCTAGAACTGGTAAAGGGAAGTAGTCATCTTGCTTAAATGAAGCAAACTCTGTGGAAGTGCCTAATTTTGGCAGCAGAACAGCTTCCAATGCTGTCTGCATAGATGTCACCTTCATTTTTGAGTGCTAGGAACAAATCCATTACAGGAAATGGGCATATATTTATGGCTAACTCCTCTACACACTCAAAATGTGGGCTTTGAATTTGCCATGATTAAAGTCCAGGTGTGGTGTGCAAGGCTGGAGCCACTGTGCCATCCCCTCCTTGCCACTAGGGATGGTGGTGCAGACGGGTTTTGGAGCAGCTTTGATTAGCCCTTGACACTGACCCCATGCCGCCGAAGAGGAGAACACCAGGTAGGTCTGTGGGATGTGTTTGTATCCTGCGGGTAACATGGGGAGAAATGCCAGCTCCTGAAGCTGGACATGTGACTGTAGTCATGCTCTTTTCCCAAAAGTCAAAATACTGCTCCTCTTTCAGAGGTTCAGAGGCACCTGCTATCTGTTCCAGCTTGCTGGTGGCATAGTTCTACTACTTAATGTTGATAGGACTGTCCAGCTTGCCTGTGGGCTCATGACTAAATCTCCACGCACTCAAAACTTGGTCTTCAAGGTTTGTGTTGATTAAAATTATTTATTAGGATTGCATTTTCATAATTTTCTCAGGAATTTTGTTCTGCTTGCCTTCACAAGTACTTAATTGTTTTCAGTAGGCCATTATATATGACTGTATTTTATCATGCTAGTACAATAATTTATTGTGTTAAAGTTGCAGAACTGCAACTAAGAGAAATCTATACTAAGACTGATAAGAAAAGGAGAAATCAGCATGGAACATGGTCAGTTGCAAAACAGAAAGCATCCCTAATATAGCACTTGTTTCTAAGCTCCCCTCTTCCTGACTTTGTTACGGAATTGCAGGATTTGAAAGGGACATCAAGAGATCAAGTCCAACCCTCCTGCCGAAGCAGGCTCCCTAGAATAGGTAGCACAAGTAGATGTCCAGCTGGGTCTTGAATTTCTCCACAGAAGGAGTCTCTACCACCTCTCTAGGCAACATGTTCCAGTTCACCTTTTCTGTAAAGAAGTTCTTCTGCATGTTGGTATGGAACTTCCTATGTTCAAGTTTTACTTCTTGTCCTATCACTACACACCACTGAGAAGAGCCTGGCCTCATCCATTTGCCTCCCATCTCCCTTTAGATATTTATAGACATTTAACAGATCCCCTCTCAGTCTTTTCCCCAGGCTGAACAGACCCAGGTTACTTGGCCTTTCATCATACAAGAGGTGCTCCAGGCCTGTAATCATCTTTGTGGCTTTCTGCTGGGCTCCTTCTAGGAGATCCCTGTCTTTTTTCAACTGGAGAGACCAGAACTGGACACAATGGTCTAAATGTGACCCCACCAGGACAGAATAGAGTGGGAGGATAACATCCCTGCTGGCCACTCTTTTTAATGCACCTCATGATACCATTGGCCTTCTTAGCCACGCTGCTGGCTCACAGCTAATCTGTTGTCCATCAGAACCACCAGGTCCTTCTCCAAAGAGCTCCTCTCCAGCAGTTCATCTGCTAACCTGTACTGATGCATGTGGTTATTCTTCCCCTCAAGTGCAAGACTCTACACTTGTTCCTGTTAAACCCTATCAGATTCCTCCCTGCTAAACTCTCCAGGCTGTTCGGGTCTTGTTGAATGGCAGAATGGCCTTCTGGTGTGCCAGCCACTCCTCCCAGCTTTATATCATCAGCAAACTTGCTGAGGGTGGACTCTGTCCCTTCATCCAGGTCATTGTTGAGTATGTTTATCAAGACCAGACCCAGCACCAACCTCTAGGGAACATCACTGGTGTTTCACCAGTATTTCTGTCAGTTTAGGCACATCCACTTTACACAGTCCTTTGTTGCCATCTGAAAAACCTACACAAATGAGGTTTGTCAATTATACAGGGAGTAAGTGAAATTCCTGCTGAACGCTTAAAGAAATTGGATCAAGTGTGTTACCATTTTTCTTCACTGACTTAGTATCATTCCCTTTCACAACAAAGAATAAAAATGTGATTTTGAAATTGTGGTGTCCGTTTATGTGGTATACAGGTTTTCACGTGGTAGGAATCTCAGTGGGAATATGCTGATTTATGCTAGCAGTTGTTCTAGTTGCTTATTTGAATGCCATCCTGTGATGTTACCTTTGTAGATACATACTGTTTCTGTGTTTTTCATACAACTGTGTCTCATCTGCAAAACTCAAATGTCATTGCCACTCAGGAAAAGGTTACTGGTGAGAAACATTTGAGCTTTAAATGGATTCTTAATTTTGAATAGGATTTTTTTTTTTTTTTCTTTTTTCTAGTTGTGTGTTGAGCAACAAGTTTAGATCCAAACATCCCTGAAACTTTACAAGATTCAAATCTGTATCTAGCTCAAATGGCATGACATATATTTCTGATAAATGGATAATTCAGCGTGCAAAGAGTGCATACACAGACAGACACATGCATATGTCAATACAAGTATGTGCATCTTGATTCAAGATGGTACTTGAAAGTAGTAAGTAACTTATTCACTTTTCACTGAAATTTCATTGGAACTGAGTACATCTCATAAAAAAAATATTTTTTAAATGTTTTAAAATCATTTATAAAAAAAATATGTAGCTAAAGAAATTACTGATAGGAAAAAAAATCAAAGAAAGCAACTGTATTTGTTTTTAAATATCTCACTAGAATATCTGTTGATGTCAATTTGTCCCTTACCATTATTTTGTACAGATGTCAAAATAAGGTTTTTATTTGAAAAGAAACATAATAGAAAGGAGAACCCTTCTTATGTGGCTAATGCAATGAAATGGTTTAAATGTTGGAAGTGTGGAAGGATGTTGTGTGGGCTGGATGGCAAAACAGGGAATCAAAACGTGGAAAGGAAGAAGACATAGAAACATTCTGGCTGTTTTGGAGGAAATGACTGTCTGATTTTTGGTTTTGCAGAAATAAAGAGCGGGTAGCCTGAATATGAATGCTGTCTTACCAGCAAATCCAGCATTTGGGTTCGTTTGCATAACCATTTCCAGCCTTGGCTCATTTCTATTCTGAATAAGCAGTCAAGGAGTTTGGGTACTTTTCAGTCCCTTATGGGCTGGCAGCACAGAGAGAAGGATCTGATCTCAGTTTAACTTCTGTTAGCCTGTACGGATGCACCTCCCTGAAGGCAAAAACGTGAAGCTATCTTCATCCCTATCAGAAAAACTCCAGTGTACTGCTTTGGTGGGGAAAAAAATGCTCAGTGCTTCAAGCACCCAAGCCTTCCACTGCCTAACTTGGGAACAGGTGCATGCTGTCTCATAAAAGTGGAGTGCTCTGAACATCACTTCAAGCTTTAGAGGGTCTCTGCCTGATGCAGCTGAACACTTCATGCCTCCCCAGGCCCTCTGCTATACAACACGAGCTGGTGCTAAAGCTCTGCTGCACTGCAGACATTTCCTATAAGAGTCCCCAAATGTGTAGTTAGTGCTCAGGATCACACCAGCTACTGCACCACCTAACTTTCATCAGCAGGTTTGTGGCTACGATTTATTTATTTTTCTTCCATCTGGATGTGATTTTAAAGCATGACAGAAACCTGAAGTGGAGACATACAGCCTTCTGAAAAAAAAAAAATAAAAAAAAAAAAAAAAAAAAAAAAAAAAAAAAAAAAAAAGAGGTATGGTATTTTTACTTTTTAAAAGACAGGCACTTAGTAAATGCTGGCACTCCAAAGGCCCAGATGAGACTGTATCCCCTTGGCATTCCTTGTGTGCGGTCACAAGGTATGAGACAGCTTCTGCCCCTAGGAATTTATCTTCTCACTGTTAACCTGTACGGAGGGAGGTTATTGTGCCTAAAGAATGCAAGAGTCCGGATGGAAAGTTGAGAGTAGATCCTAGATTGACATCCCAGCACTCTGCATGGGCTCCAGGTTGCTTGCTGCCTTACCTCAGCAGCACCAGGTGCATGGATTGGGGTTCAGTCTCTATCACACTCAATACTTCCTGAGCACAGAGGAGGAAGCAAACCCAGTCATGAAAAGCTCAGCAGCTGTAGCTGCTTAATTAATGGGGTTATTTTAAATCCAGTCACTTAAATTGCTGTGGACACCCTTTATTATAGCCTAGACAATTTTATTTCAAGTTAGTTTTAATCAATTAGGAATTGATTTTAGCTAAGTCTGTATAAGAACATCTGATCTAGTTTAACTAAATTGGTTTTAGAGAAGTGAAATGGGTGTAAATTCAGCATGAGCCTAAGGAAGATCTCCCTTTGCCTGATAATGATTAGGTAGAGAGGATCACAGTAAAACAGCATGTGATGTGCAAACTCCTGAACCGCTGAGGCAGTGACACAGCCCGGTTGTGCTCCATTTGTTTTTCATGAGGCTATTTTCTGCCAGGCCAGTGTTTTAAAAGGGTCTGCAAAGATGGTTGAGTTGGAGGTTTGTGAGCAGAGTGGTTGGAAGTAGGTGGAGGGGAAGTGGGAGCTCTGTATTGTGGAGTTGAGATGCCAGGTGAACTGAGTGTTATTACTGAAAGTTTTGAGCTGTGGCCCTTTTCTATGATACTATCTCACCTTCACGGCTACTGAGCATTTGCAAAGTTATGTTCATGTATCTTTAATTCCAATTTCTGATGTTTTTTCATCCCAAAACATTATTTTGCTATTTTAGCTATACTTTTGCTATTTTAGCTATACTTTTAGAGCTGGAACTATGTTTAAAAAAGTACATGAAACAACCCTCTTGTTATCTTCAATTTGCTGTTGTTGTTTTTATCATGATCATTAGGAGCTCTCATGTGGGAACTCTTAATCTCAGAACGGTGAAAATCTTTGTTTCCATTCTTCTAAACGGAAAGAACAAAGCTACTGCAATCAAGGGCCTGCTACTTTGGCGCTCTCAGAAGAAAAAAAGCAGGATTTCTACCTAGGACTTGTTTACTTTGTGCTGGAGCTGTTCCGAACTTGATTTCTTCTGTAGGTACAAGTAGTGTTAATGAGGTGTTAATGTGTATGTAGGCGACGCACTCAGATTTGCCTTTGATCAGTTGGTGTTATTTCTTTTCTTTTTTTTTTCTTCTTTTTTTTCCTTAACCTCGAAAAGCTGTTTGCACCATGAGAGCCTGTTGACTTAACAGAAATTTCTCTGGGAGCTGAAAGAAACTCTGAAAACAAAGAGAAGTAAAATTCCCACCCACTGCTGTGGGGTCAGTATTGTTCCTCTGATTACAATTGTTTGAAGAGCAAAAAAATTTCCAATGGTTTGCCTACATGCAGTTTCTGTACTGCTTTAAATATAGGCTTGAAACTATTATACTGGAAGCAGTGTACCTATATGGACCCTAGCACAATGAAGTTGTGTTATTAACGTGATATTTATGCCAATCTAGCCCATTCCTACAAATGTAGAGGCGATAACAGTGCCCCCATAGCTGTATCAATACCATAACTTTGACTTTAAAATTGTAGTCTTGAGGAGCTAACCTGGCACAAAGACCGGGTGCATTAGACTCAAATTTCCTACTTTACAATTATTAACGTGTATGAAAAGTGAAAACGTGGCATTTAAGTCAGGAAAGCTCCAGGAAGTAGAAAAGCGATGATTTCTTATTGATGTGAGCTTTCTGTTGTTTTCGTTATCACTTTTGCTCACTCTTGCTGACAGAAAGCAACATTGCCTCATGTTTATCTGAGTGTCATGAAAAACAATTGATGGGTGTGTATATGTGTGCAGGACTTTTATAAAGTGAACACATACAAATGTTGAAAACATCCAAATAATTTTTGGTCAGGACGGTATCTCTGATAAAAGCAGATTTTATTCGCGATTGCAATGGCGGGCGTCCCGCAAGCAGGAGCGCACCTATGGACACAACGTGACAGTTTTTATACCCTTTTTTTCCTTTTACCCATCTCCCTGCCCTGTTTCCTCATTGGCTGGGTATTCCAGGTTCACAATCTTATCACATTTTACATTTGTTGATTCGTGTGTTATCTGGTGTCAGTCGGTAGCCATCCTGTTGTCTCCAAGAAGTCTCAGTGCTCTTCTTGTCGTATTGATATGGTGATTTTCTCCGAAGTCCTCGTTAAACAGGGAGCACCGAGGAGGGGTGTCGGACATTCCTCCAGAATCACAGAATCACAGAATCATCAAGGTTGGAAAAGACCTAAAAGATCATCCAGTCCAACCATCAAATACCTTCATATATCTCCATACCTTCTTCAGACACTCCCTGGAGCATGTAATGAATTGTCCTTTTAAATTGAGCAGGATACTGTTGCAATGTGTGTGACACATACATATTACTTTTGTGGAAGATTTACCAATAGAAAACTTATCAGAGAACCCCTGATAAAGTAAAAAGGCCCCTGAAAAGAACTATTAGTTCTAATAAAGAACCCAAATGGTTGAGAGAGACCATGAAATTAACAAAATTCTTTTTGTTCTGATGCAGAAACAACATTCAATTCCCACACAAAGCAGAGCTGAAAAGATGGTCTGCCTAATGCTCATGTGTCATTCCCAGCACTCCCGAGGCTTCTATAAGCCCCTGCTGCCTGAAACAACCATGTTTTTGAGAAAATGATTCTATGGATTAACTAGTAGATCTGGTTTGTAAGGCTACCAAGAAGGGGCTTCGCCATCCCAGTCACTGTGCAATCAGCAGGCAGGTCCTACTCTCCACACTGAAGCTCTTGTGATGTGTCTGTCCTGGACAGCAGGCAGACATGAACAGGTGGAAATGATGGTACCATAACAGCAACCATCATGCTGGTGCTGAGGCTTGGGGAGAGCTGGGTGTGGGAGGCTGCTTAGGAGAAGCAAGAGAAATGGAAAAGGAGGAAAAATGAAGTGAGAAGGAGAAGCAGGATAAGGCTGGAGCTTGTCAGAAAAAACAGTGCAGGAGTCTGAAGGTAGGAGCCTGCCAGCACAATTTGACAACCCAGTCAAAACTGTTTGAGAAGCTCCAGCAGCAGCTAGAGACTCCTGGTGCTGACAGCTCTGCAGCTTTCCCTCCTAGCTGGGGTCTCATTCTTGTTCCAGTCTTTCTCCACAGGCCACATGGTAGGAAGAAGAATAAGGTCTGAATCACAGAGAAGGGATTTTGATCAGCCAAGTTAGGTTCCTGTTCCAAGTCATACTTTTGATAACGCCTGTCTCTTATCTAACTACAGAAAGCCCTGGATGAATTATCCTCACCAGTCTTAAGTCTGCTTTTGGAAGTACCCTCCTCTTCTTGTACTCTCCTAATTCTCCCAGGAAAGAGTGGGCAGGAAAGGAGAGGTGTCTCACTGCATAAGGTTATGTCCAGGGGTGGTAGAGATGGAGAATAGCTGGGAGATTGGGCCCCAGTTTATACAGTCCACACGTTTCTGCTTCATCTGCATCTGATGACTCATTTTTTCTTTATGCTTGTTTGAAAATATGGGCAAACTCCTCCAGTAGGAGAGGGAGTGTTTAAAGGTACTGTTAAAGAAGAGGCATAGCAAGCCTTGTACCTCTGTGTATGAAGCTTTTTTACAAGCCTGAATAGGGTTGTAGGCTTATTAACAAAACTCTTAAGTGAGCCTGATGTGGCAGAGGTGGGCATCTCACAAGGGAAAAATGGTGGCCATGGGAGCATTTGCTGTTCATGGTGAGCAGCTCTGGCTGCTATACATTTCTTCATCTCCTATTTCTTCCTCTCCCGTCCAAGGCTTACATCTTGTAGTCCCACTTGGGGCTTAATGTGCTTTCCAGTTTACTGTATTTTTCTCTGAGTCTGTTTTGATTTTTTTTTTTCTTTTTTTTTCTTCATGCTGAAGTTGCAGCTGACAAAAGGTGCCAGCCTATTTAACAGCTGCCTGGAGATAAGCGCTCAGTAGATGCAGACAGCAGGTGCGGCATGGGTGGCAGTGTCGGATGCCAGCCAAGACATTGCACAGAGTGCCATGTCTCCTCTGCCTCCATCTTCACTTGCCTTGTTGGTGGGAGCTGCCAATTGAGTGTTGCAGAAGATGCTGATTTTTGGAATGGGAACCGAATGCTTTGGAGCCGAACATATTCCATATGTTTTCACACCTGAAAGCTTTTCAAGAGATCTGAGATGTTTCTTTTTATGTATGTACATGGAATTCTTTTTTTTTGCCTGGCTATAGATTTCTTACTTAAAAAAAAAAAAAAAAAAAGCATATGATGATTGCTTCCAATGTGTTCTTATAGAAACTGGAGACATTTGCATTCCTAGTATAGGAGAAGATGGGGACATGACAGATATTTGAGTTGAGTTGGCTTGTTATTTCTGGTTCTGACTTATTGCAAACACTGTGCCTACTGCTGTATCTCTACTGACTGAAGACAGGCATCCTGAGGGATAACTTTGTTTTCTCTCTCATTTAGAACATGACTCCAGCTCTGCTACTTGTGAAGACAGACACAAATTTATAATGCGGTCTGAGTAAGATTGAAAGTGTCACCAAATTCTGGAAAGTGATCATTCATTCACTCTGTCTTCTCTGAGGTGTCCCAGCAACCTGTGGCCATGGTGTCCAGTGTTGTGTTGGGAAAGCTGGACAAACAAGTGCTTGGCACTGCTTGGTATAAATCAGTGAGGAAGTACTGGTGAGAAGCTATGAAGGATAACCAACTTGAATCCAAAGTTTTGCTAGTTCCAAAGCAGTACATCACCTGACCTTCCCCTTGTGTTCAACCTGGCATACCCTACCCAGGCCCTGAATTCAGTAGCTTTGAGATAGTGTCCTTGGACCTTAGTCCAAATGGTGGCAGGAAAGGTTTTACTTTTGCATGTCTAGAGCACCAGAGTCCCTCAGAGTTTTTATGGCAGCTCAAATGTTGTTCTCAGCAGAGAAAGGCCCTGATCATGTCTTACAGTCCAAGCAGAAAAGATGAACATGAGTTAGCACTCAAGAGCTTGTCTTTGTCACTACGGAAACTGAAGCAAAAGCTTATTTTTTCAGCATTGCCCTTCTCATAACTGAATCAGCACAGGCAATGTTCTAACTTCCCATTAAGGACTTGCTAGGTTTGACAGCTCTGAAAATGAAGGTACAAGTAGAATTCAGCAAAATGCTCTAGAGAGGGTACCAGCAGCAGTGTAAGGCTGGCAGTGGGACATTGGCACAGAGTAGTAGCCCAAGAATTTCTCTGGCCTCTTTCACTTTGCTTGAGCCTCTGTGGGGGTATCAGCTAGCAATACCCTTACCTTCTTACTTAAAGAAAATTTGGCCAAGTTCTTAAAATCATAGAGGGTTCCCCTAAATTGAGGCATTTCCCTCCTAGAATGTGAAGACACACATTCTTTATATTTTGTACCTCTTTCCTGCAGCTGCTAGAAGTAAAAATGAGGCTGGAAGAAATGGCAAACGCTTCAAGCCTGAAAAATCTGTGGTTACCAAGGTACAAATCTCTTTGAAGTAACATGCTTACTACGTTTCATTTAGTGAATTGATCTGATCTCTTGAATTCTGTGAAGCTGCTGCCTTGCTTGCTCATTTAGTTTCCTTCCTTCCTAGCACCTGAACACGGACCTCTCTAGACAAGCTACCCATCTGCTGGAAGGAGACCTCTGCTCATTCTGCCAAATGAGAGAAAATCATAATCCTTGCTGAGCAGCAGCAAAAGAGCAATGCTGCTGCCTGTAATTGCATCAGGGGTTCTGTACTTATTAGGCCCTGTAACCGCTACAGCTGAGAAACAAGCCACTGAGACTGTTCAGAAGCCTATGGATTCTTTCTTGCATTAAGTTAATTAGTGAGAAATGAAACAAACAGCAAATGCGTGAAAGAAAAGGATTAAGTATCTCATATCTTGGTAACTCAATGGAATTGCAAGGAGAAGGGATTCTACCTGTTACTGATAGGAAATAAGTCTTTTCCTGATTTAGAGCAGAATTCATCATGATTTTTTACCTACTTGTGGACAAAGAATGTTCAACTACCGAGGCAACTATGTAACAACTAATCCAGGGAAATTTTTGCGTCACCAGGTAGAACATGGACTCATGTGAACCACTGGGGTGTATTTCTGGCTGAGACATTTATCTTCTTATTCCCTTTTGCACTCACTCTGACATGAAAATACAGGGAAAAGAAAACTCATAAATGAACACGTTCCTCCCCAGCACTTAGCAGCACCAGGAAAACAAGGCGAACAGATGGGAGCCAATGTATCATCACACGAAATTCCATCCCTTTTGAAAACATGCCAGCTGAAGATGAGACAAGATTCTTATTAGTGTTTTTTTGCTGTAGATAACAAATAGGATATTTTTGGCTTAAAGGTAGCTAGCGGATGCTTTACTTTTTTACCCTCCTTTGGATTCATGTTGTCTTGGCCAGGTGACCTCTGAAGCTTGAGATGTACGGAAGTACAAGACATTGCAGAGAAATATCTAAATGACTTTGGCAAACTTTGTGTCCTCTAAATCTTGCTTTCTTGCTGTGTCTGTCCATGGCCAGAGTTCAGTTTTACCCAGAAATATCAGCAGTTACTTTTCAGGCTCTTGAGCTGTGTTTCTGTCCACAGTTGTGGTAGCAGGTTTTCCTTGCCTTGTTGACAGTCTTCCTGTTGTCATGCACAAAACTCGTTTTTAATAGGTATTGGGATCCCTCTCCCCCCCAGCAGTTCAGTGGTGACATCTGGAAATATTACTCAGGAAGTTTCTCACCATCTGCGCCTCCAGCAGGCTCAGCACCTGCATCGCCATTGTCCCCAGGCCTCTCCCAGCAGTGAGCTGTCACTCCCCACAGCTGTCCTCTCCGGGCTCTCTTCCTCAGCCTGTCAGCAGCTTCTCTGACAGCAACCAGGTTAGTGGATCCTGGCCAGCCTGTTTTCCCAACCTGTAAACGTGATGGAAGGTTTTTCTGCTTGCAATTAATGTTTCGTTTCCATCCCTTGCCATGAAGTGAGGAATGCTTCTGCAGCATTTGCAAAAGCACAGATTTATCAGGGCATCTCCCTGACCTGCAACAAATTGTCACTTCTCAACTGCAAATCTATCAAGCCAAGTGTTTCCTCAGCTGAACTTTCAGAGAGGCTACTTATGGGTGCTTCCTCCCCTTCTCAGCCACCGTGCAGGTTCACTGGGTCTGTGCCAGAGGCTCTTACTTTCAGCTTCAGTACTGCCTCAGCAGTGTGTTTGTCAGCAGTGCGCAACCTGTTGAACAGACCTCTTCCTCTGCTTCACCCTCTGTGGGGTCAGGAACAAGTGAGTGTGATCAGAAGGTGGTTTGTCTGACAGGTTTGCTCCCAGGCAGTGGCTGGTCTCTCCACACAGCTGGTGGTGGGGCTGGGTCTACCCCACAATGCACATCTACACACACACATTCCTGTGTGTGTATCATGCAAGAATGTACAAAGCTTTACGTGTATATAGTTACTGAGGAAATCTGTGAATATAACACTCAAGAGACCCAGATTTTAATACCACTCTAGAAAGCTGGAATATAAGTGGACGGTTGGACTGGATGATTTTGTAGCTCTTTTCCAACCTTGATGATTCTATGATTCCTTGATCAGCTCTACTGAAGCAATAGGAAAAATGAATTGGATTAATGTCCTAATTTAATCAAGTTAAGAAGGATATTTATATGAACTACAGCTTTTCAAAGTAGTTAATGTTTGAGTCTGTGAAACACTGCTGTTTATGTATATGATGTAAAATATATTTTCTAGTTGGTAAGAACCACTACTAGATAATTTAGATAGTAACAAGAATGGTGTTTTGGGAAAGAAGTTTATACTTTTATACTAAGGTATACTTTAGTATTTTAACTGAAGTTAAGTACTGTGCAGCTAGGAGACAGAATATAGAATGAATACTGAGTTCCTCTCCCTAAATTTTACAGTATCGTACACTGAAAGAGTGGACTAACTGTGGGAGTCCTAAATACTGCTAGTGATTCCATCTAGCTAGTCAGTTTATGTAAAATCATTGACCTTGATCTGAGGATAGACCTCTTTAACACAATCAATACAGGTGCAATCAGATAAGAACATTCTACTGTTTTATTAAAGTGCATCTAATTCAAAACTCAATAACTCTCACAAATCCTTAATCAGAGAAGACATCCTGGGAGGTATTTAGGTGAGTGATCTTATAACTCTTTCTCTCTCCTTGTTAGGATGGCATTTTACAAATAGACATGTCTGTTTCCTCTTTACCCTCTCTGCCATAATTCTTTCAGTGTACAGTTGTGTTGATTATTGTGCATTTATCAAGTCTCTTTTCCCCTTCATTTATTTAGAGGGATTGAGTCAAGTGACAGCTTCTGCTTACCTCATCCCCCAGGGTCACTGTGGGCAGGCATATAAATGCAAATGTGCCTCCCTTACTGGCACACTGAGTCCTATATTCTAGTCTGTGACTTAGATGTCTTACCCTATAGGAGGTGTAGTAAAAATGAATGCTGCCTAACTCAGGGTGGCCTGGGATAATGAAAGAAAACAGTCCATGTGCAGCATAATGTGATAGCTTAAGTAGAATGAAAGGTAAAGACAATGACCGAATTTTAAGAAATGATTTTAAATCAAAATGATACATACTGAGTAAGACAAAAGAAGCACATGGTAGAGAGCTTTGAGAGCACTGCTTACAGTGAGATAATTATTATCCTTTTCAGGTGATCCTCAGCATGTTCCTTGATAATGTGAAATAAACTGTAATTTAGAGCATTTGAGCTGAGGACAGACTTTTTTCTTTTTTTTGTTTTGTCATTTAAGTGCACATACAACAGTCTGAGGGCATTAGATCTCTTAGCATGAGTGCAAACAACTGCATATGCTTATCTAAACTCCATCTCCTTGTTTTACACAAAACAACACTTATCCAATTCATGAAATAAAATCAGAAAAGAAGTATCATATGTGATTGTAACTATAAACTGTGCAGAAAGACTTGAGAATTGCTGCAGCGTCTTTAACATGCGTCTGGTCACAAAAGAGGAGGTATGAACACTGTCTTTTCATTGGTATGAGTATTTTACACAGAGCCTTGAATAAAAGCATAATAGGAGTGGATCTGATTAGGGTGGACTGACATTATTGGTCAGAGTTGATTAAATATCTCTTTTGTAGTGGAACTGCCAAGTCATGGCTTAAAGCAGTGATTGAGCACCTGGTGGGAAGGCTGGGCCAACTTAGGGGAGCTCAGGTGCATGCAGTGCACCTGAGACCAGAAAGGATCCTAGCTCCACCCTTTCATAGACCTCATGTAAGGGTGAGCAGTGGAGACAAAGACCTCTTACTGGAGGTTCCCATGTATCTGAGGCCTTCTGGAGGTAAGTAGCTTCTTTATCTCTGTGCTTATGGCTCTTTCATTTGAACAAATCCTTACTCACTGCAGCCTGGGACCTTGCTGCTCTGTTGTCATTGCTGCACTTTGCATTTTGTTACACTCCTTAAAGCTCAATTTCAACATAAGTTGTGCTTGATAGTGGAATGACCCAATGTAAAGCTGTAATAAGTACCTTGGCCCTTGCCATGCAGGACAGTGCTGATTCAAATAAGGACTGCTGATTCTGCAGCACCACATTCTCTCAACAGCTACTATATCTTACCTTTTTTTTCTTTCTTCAACAGGGCAAAATAAACCCCTCTTTTTATTTTGCAATTACACAAGGGATACTATCATCTCTGAAACATATTTCTTGTATGTTGCTGCTTTAATAAATTCAGTCCCCATTGTCAGTTGACCAAAAGTAATATTACAAACAATCTCTGCAGACTTCTGTGTTCTGGGCTTGCAGTTCAAAAACAACTTCTTTTTGGAGGAGGGGAAGAAGGTGGTGCATGGACATACACGACTCTTTAGATGAAGAGATGAAAAGAAAATACTATTTTCTAGTGTTAGTAGGAGAAAGAACAGCGAGAGAGAGCGAAGTATTCCAGATGCTGCATTATGTCCATAATGATATGTAACAGTTCCATATGAATCTAATAAAGCCATGGGCTGTGAGCAAGATTTGTGTTTTTGCCAGATGAGTTTGGCTCTGAAGGATTCCCACACCCACTGGAAAATAAGGATACAAGAGACTTAATTAAAAATGAGAGCTTGAGATGCACTGCAAGACTTTAAACTCTTCTTGTATTTAATGGAATTTGCTGTGGTGCTAAAATAGTATTCCCCCCTGTCATTCTGACATGAAAAATGTTAGTGAATATTTGATTTTACTGTGGAACAAATTATGGTAATAATGAGTCTTTGAGAGAAAAAATGTGCTTGAACTGGTACGATCTCATTTAAAGTGTGCGCGTTAAAAATAGAGCAGATACACAAAATGTTGTCTGATACTTCATCAACTGACTGCTATTTTATGAGATGCATGCCCTTTCAGCGCAGTACTTGACACTTAACATTTGCTTTACTTGCAAACTCCATTCTTCTCGCTATAATTTGGACATGGGGGTTGTGTGAACAGTTAGGTTTCAACTCCTGTTCAGCAATTCAGAACTTCAAGGTCAGAAGTCTTCACTGTCTTTGCAATTGATTCTCAGAGTTAAATTTTATGGTATGAGTGACTGATTGTATGTGGAGAAACAATATATACAGTCAATGAGCCATTATTGCTGGATTTGCTATTATTTATTTGTATTTATTTATTTTAATTTGCACTATAATTTTATTATGAAATCAGTGATTCCAGTAGGTTGAGTCAGATGGTCAATATGGGAAGGTTTAAAATAAGTTTTCTTGTACGAGCAAGTTACTAGACTATTTGGGAAATTCTCTTGGAAGGCAAAGAGATGGCTGTCCTGTCACCTCTTCTAAGCAGTCATTGCTCTACAGCTTTCATGGGAAGAAACTACAGGAGGAATCTGCTGGACTGATACATAGCACGTGTTGTTCCGGCCTTAGCACTCTCTTTTCAGCATATATTGCCCATTATTCTGACTGCTCCAGCCCTTCCGTATGTTTGTGAATGTATTTGAGGGAGTTGGGAGTGGCATGGGATGAGCTAATCTTTGCCCTCAGAAACTATTCTTCATAATTCCCAGCATGTTGGCCTTTGTCAGATGACACCTTCAGAAAACTCCAGAGTGAACGTAGCTCAACCTCTGCAGATTTCAGCACAGAAAATACTACTCTGGGTCTTTTTCTGTTTACAACTGAAGTCAGCTCCCTCCCCTCAACCCCCCCCCCCCCCCCCAAAGAGGTTATTCTTCATCAACAGGAGAGAATGATGGTTGTTTTTGTTTGTTATTAAAAACCATAAGTATGTTTTTTTTTTTTAAATCTTGGTTCACGTCATGTTAAAAAGAAATTAAGGCATTACAGCAGGGCTGCAGTTCTTCTGCAGATGTTAAGATGAGTTTCATTCTGTTTTTTTTTTTTAATCTAGTGGCTGGTCTCAATATCAGTGAGTTAATGACAAGTGGACATGAATGATGAATGTAAAATGAAGTATCTTTTTGTTATAGCTGGGCTGGCTTAATTTTATAAAAGCATCTAAAAGAATAAAAATCAAGCAGGGTATAAGCATGCATTCCTTTCCCAGGGATGCATGCAATAACGTCTTTTCACTTTATTGACTGATTAAATGAAAAAAGGTTGGGCCAAGGAAGATCAGAAATGGATTGTCACGGAGCAAGCCTATTAGAATCACTTTGTTTCACACAGCCAGCAGCGTGATGTTTAAAGACAATTTGTTTGGGAGCATGGGTCACTGTTGGGCAGGCTTGCCAGCTTATGTAGGATAAAGTAAACAAAAAATGTGAATTGTCAGGAGATCTTAAGAACAATTTGCAGAATAGGACAGAGAAAGAAAATACTTCACGATTAAAGGTTCCACTGTCTTCGTGGTTAGTTGCTGTCCCAGCCAAAAATATAGGATGCTTTTAATATAATCTTGCTGTATAATGTAATCAGACTGTCTGAGAGATATCTTATGCTACTCTGGTAGTCAACAATCAAGTATGGTCAAGGACAGTCAAATTGTTTTATTGCATATAACTTGGCAAAGGCTGGGGAAGAACGTGTATGAATTTAATGGCTCAAGGCTTTTATTACTTACCCAATAGGTGATTTTCAAAATGTACTTCCTTGCCTTCATGTCAAATGCAAAGTGAAATTAATGGCTTTTAAAATTATTAGTTGGAAAGGGAGAAGAATCAAAAGGAATTAAGGGAGGAACCAAAAGCCAGCAGAGAATGTTCTAGAAGCCTTAGGAGAACTGTAAAAAGTGACTGTACGGGTCATGTATCAATCCAGGTCCAAAGCTCTGAGATTAAAGTGAAGGTTCATGGAAGTGTTAGTAACCACTTAATTGTAGAACAGGTACTACAAGGCTGAGTGTTTTTTAAACGAGGGCCTCAAGGCTGTAGAAGTAATTTGGGTCTTTTGCAGTCTCATTTAATCTCTCCCTAATGGAGAGAATTCCATAGGAATGACTCTGGGAATGAAAGATTTTGCAAGATTCATCCATGAGAATGGAAATAATTATTTTATTTGAGAGAGAAATAATGGGTTTGGAGAAATGTGCTCCCATTATATGAAATGATTTTTTTTTTTCCCAACATCATCAGTTTATCAGGAACAGTTTAAGAATCAGGTCAGAATTAACTTTTTCTTCAGTTACAAAACCCAGAATACAGTGTTTCCATATGACCTGTGGAAACAACCTCTCTTTTCCAAAGATGATTTGATGTTCAAATGCTCACTACTACTCTGCACATCTTGCAAAACTTTGCTAGACCATGCTGAAGAGCAGAAAGGCTTTAAATGAATCCTTTACAGGATTTTGTGGATGTTACCATCATCTTCAGAATGTGCACAGACAGATGAGGAAGGCCACCTCACTTCTGTTAGATTTGCCCTGGAGACATGTTGGAGATATTTTTTGTCTGGGAACATTGTAACACTGAAGAATAATTTGTACTCCAATTATTATTTTTTTTTCTGAATTGTCTCTGAATTTTATCATGAGCCTGACATCTTTCATATAGTCATCATAAATTTACATGGCACAGTTAAAGTTCTTTGAAGAGTTAAAGTTTAAATCAAGATTGAAATATTTTAAAGGACTTTTGTAATGACACATTAGAATCATAGCAAATCCCTTGATAGCCTAAATGGATGGAAACATTCTAGAGTACAAATGAGTTAGAGGTTAATTCACAGTACCTTGTAAAGGCTTGGGGAATTCTTTATATTAGAAGTGGCACTTCAGCAGGAACAAGCTGCTGGATGAGAGAGACGTTCTCTCTTGACCTCTCCTCACTCTCCAGAATGAGTGTTTATGGGCAAGAATCTGTCTTGATTCACTATCCACCTCACTGCAGCCTCTTTATTGTCAAAGAGGATGCAAAAGTTGAATGATACCCACAACCACCAAGAATCTGAGAAAGTGATGGGTTCACATTTAGAAGATTTTAACCTACAAATAACTAAGTAGCTAATTAGAAAAAGAGGCTTTGGGATTCCTTTTCTGCTGTAAGAGCTGACCAAAATGTCCCATGGTATTTTGAGCTAGGAAAGCATGCGATGCTTGCTATCGCTGAAATGAAATCGGAACTTGGAAGCAAGTTTACATCCTCTGAGGAAAGAACACAACTGTAAGTAAGTAAGGTATTAGAACCAAGCTCAAATAACTGTAAACAGCCTCTAAATGGTGTCACTGCCAGAGAATCTCCAATTTTTCTTTCCACCATGAGTCATTTCTAACAGAAGAACAAAAAATATAACAGTTTTGGGGAGCATGCAGATGCCTTCTCTTCATTCAAGTAATCAGGGAATGCTGTAACTGGCATTTTCCCCGGAGTGCCTTTTCCTGGATTTCCTTGAGTTGAGAGGCTGTTGGTAGCGAGACACAAAGATAATTAAAACAACTCCTTTCTTCCTCCTCCTGCCATACCCAGCTTTGCTCCTCCACTCCAGAATCCAGTTTTGGTTAGAGTACAGTGGTTTAGAAACGTCTCTCTCCTGATCCTTGCCTCATGCTTTCTACCTTGCTCCACTGGAGGCTCTCTTCATAGACTGCAGTTTCTTCAACAACATTTCCTCCAGCACAGAGTTCCTCCTCTTCCTCTGCTTCTCACTCCCTTTCATTTCCCCTTCCTCTCTTTCTGGTGATTTTATCTGTTCATAAAAATGCTTTTGCAGAGGTACCCTGGCACAGTTGATAGGCTCGGCTGTGTCCTGGCTTATTGTGGTTGGGCAGTGTGGGGCGGCTCCTGGACTATTTTCATAGGAGCCACCCCTGCAGCACTCTCCACTGCCAGGACTTTGCCATATACAGCCAGTATAGTTTTGCTAACAGTAAAGTAAGGCAAACCTTTGACTATGTGCTTTGACCATCAGGCTTTGAAAAAAAAGAAAAAAAATTTGGCTCACTGCGCTGTGATTGTAGAGACTGTTCAAGCCTTCTCTATGATAGATTGGAAGCCCTTTTGGTACTTTTAACTAGGCCCACTTATTTTTTTGTCCTGTTCAATTCAAAACATGCATTCATCCAGACTGCACCCTGGATCCAAACATGTTGTAGGAAAGATTTTGTTTGTCCTGAGGATTGGGGCAGAGGGCACGTGGTTGGACTATTTAGCACTCTTATCTGGAAGCACTCCCTGATTTTCCTAGTAAAAGAGCTAGAGAGGTTGTTCTTGAAAACAGTATTGTTGTAGTACCCTTGGGTGATTGTTCTAATTTCTGGATGACTATCATTTTCTGAGTGTTAATGACCTATCCCCATCCCATCCTGTCGGTGAGGGATCAACCAGCAGACAGCTGGTGAAAGAGCTGCTTCGAGGTGTGCATAGGAGCTCCTGCCTCAGCACTTTCTTTGTGAAAATTAAAGGTGCAAGTGTGTCAATCATCAGTCTGAAAAGGCTGTCAGAGTTCAGTATTTTTAGCTCCTTAGCAGATTATCTCTTTTATTTTTAGAGGTAACAATGGTTCTTAGGTTAAGAGGGAGACAAAAGCCTCATTAGTATTGGAATTTCAAATGAACTTGATAAGGCACTGAGGAGATTTTTTTCCATAGGAACCTGAAAAGTTGCTTAAAGGATGCTGTGAAAAATGAGGGAAAGCTTGTTGCCTAAGGGTCTCTGTGCTAATGATATACAAATATAAGCTGCCTCTGCCTGCCACTCAGCAGCTTGGGAGCAAGCCCGTACCCTAGCCCGTGCAGCAGCAGCAGCCCTTCTACTGGGGGCGGCAGTGGTTTCAAAGACATTTCAAAGGCATTTCAGGGATGGACGATTAGAGGAGCCAAGTAGTCCTGTTGAGTCCTGTGATTATGGGGAAGTTGAATGAAAGGGCTATAATGCCTCACACTGCCTGGATGGCCTACCCCTTACCAAGGGCTCATGTCACTTAAAGACCTCATAGTCTCAAGACCTTTGCTGTTCATGGAGAGACTGTTACTGCAGGCAGCAGAATGGTTTCAAGCAGTCTTGCATGTCTCACTCATGAAACAAAATGCGTAATTATATTTCTAGTTTGGTCAAAATCAAAGCTAAAGGAGTAGGAATAGGAACTTTTTGTTGTAATTTTCTTCTTTTTTTTTTTCCCTCAGTTGAGGTCATGCCAAATTGATACTATCTCCTAGTTCTCCAGCATTATTTCAGATCTGTTTTTTTTCTGGTTGTTGAAGTTAAATTTATTTTTATTTTTTCCTCTGGGATATAATAAATTGATGCACTTTCCAGCAGACAGCCTAAATCAGGAGACCGTGTCTTTGCTGTATTGGTGTTTGGGAACTGGGGGTCACTTTTTTGAAGTCAAAGCTATGCTTACAGTGAAGCTCATTATTATTTCTTGATACTCATCTTGTAGACTCTGAGTTTACCAATGAAACAAGTGCTGCTCTGAATGAGAGCACCTTGGACAGATAGGACTATGCATCTTGACCCTGGAGTCCACCTGGGAGCATTGCATTTGCACATGGTACTTTGCCCTATTTCATCCTGTCCTTTCTGCCTGAGAACACTTTTTGCAGGAATTCTGCAAGCTTTACATCACTGAGTTACTGCTGAATAATTCTGCTTTTGCACTTTTTGTAAATGTACAGAAGAGAAAGAAAGGATGAAAAAGTATATTGGAGTCATACAGAGCACATTTCTTTTATAAATCTGATCTATAAAAATGAGTACTCATTAGTTTGCAATTATAAATATGTGAAATAAATGCATTAGTTAAGAAGTTACACTTTTGAAAGTGCTAATTACTAACCAAACAGATTTTACAGTGTTTTAATGAGCACTTTTTTATATCATATTAATATCCATTAGGTATACTCATACTAGTAATGCTAATAATGTGCAAAGCCATTAGTTAGCTACAAAACCAATAATGATGATAATGATTCCAAGCCTGTACTCCACTAAAAGGTTCTTACTCAATTTGGTATGGATGGACGGCTAACGTAGGCTTTCATCTGGCTGTTGTGAGTGACTGTATTCACCAGGGTCACACGTGGGCAATGGTTATGGAAAGTCTGCGAACCAAAACCGCATGTTGCTCTACCTCTCTATTCCAGAAGGCAGAAGCTAGCTAAAAGGAAATTACCATGTCCACTACTGAGGAAGGCTCTGAATATTTCTGCTCTAGGACCTTACCTCAACTGCCTTCTAGACTCCTTCATTATTAATTTCTCATTAGAAAGTTTCAGCAACATTTCTTAGCTGAGGTGTTTTTAAGATAACCTTGGCGTATTTCTTCTGATATGTTATCTGAATGAATATTCAGACAGGTTACCCTGTTATTCCTTCTCTGAAAACATTTGCTGTTATTTTGTGATCTGTAGAATGTAATCAACAAGGAACTGTTATGGAGAAATTCTAGTTGAAGTTGCACTACAACTTACAGCCACATTACACTGCTTGCTTTAGGAAAACATTTATAAGCATATTTGCAAGTAAAATATTTTATTATACTAATACCAGGAACATTTTATGTGAGTAGTAAAATGTGTACATTGTTTTAGAGACTGTTCCTGGATTGTAAAACTAACTGTATATCTTGTAAATCAACAGAGAGAAGAAGCCTTAGTGGTTGTTTCAGGTCTAAAGCATACAGATTTTAATAATAGTGTGTTCCTGTTTAATTTTTAAATTATTTAACCACAATGTTTATTTTAACTTAAGGCCTAGAAAATGCCGATGTGGAAAACTTCTCTAAAAACTTCATTACAGCATACATATATTTTACTTTCTGCACAGTATCTTTCATCTACTTTATCTTATTTTTCAAGGTGTTAGCTTTTTGGGAGCTCTTGGCTCTAAAAATGAGCTTTCAGTCCATGTGTTCACGAAATGGATTAAGCTCACTGTAGTGCTGATTTACTGTAATTAGATATAAGATTGATGCATATAGAAGAAACTCTTCCAAGCATCTCATCCATCTCTAGTACCACCTCTTCAATAGCTCTACCAGATTTGATTTTTCTTTAGCAAACCAGTGCAAACCTCTTGCATCTGTGAAATTCTTGCAGTGAAAGATCCAGATCTGATAAGCAAAGTGAATATAGAAAGGACAGACTAAAATCTCTTAACTTGATGTAAGCAACTCTAGGAAAAAGTCTAGCCCATACCTCATGCACCATCTTATTTCTCTACCAGGTGAAAGCCTCCACCATCAGGAACATGGAACTGGTAAAAACCCCTGATAGTCCTCTGTGGCCACAGGGTACAATCCACCACAAGTAGTGGCAAGATTAAAATAAAAGGATGCTGTGTGTCCTTATCTCATCTGCTATATTTCCCTCAGGTGCCTTTTAAAGCCTCTGGAAGAGCTCTCTGCCATGTGCTTTTGATTGCTTTTGATGACAACACGGGAACTCCTGCTGTTCTGATTTCAAGTGTCAAGGAAAAGCAGTTTCTGTGATACTGGTGCTTCTCCTGACTTCTGCCATGATGCGTGAGGACCATGGAGCTTTCACTCAGAGTGGGGATTTAAGGCAAGGAGAGCCTCTAAGAGAAAGATTAGTGTTACACAGAACAATTAGGGAGTCAAAGCCCATGGATGGATCTGTGAAGGTTCAAGATTTGATTCTTTACCAAAGTGAACTAAATCAGAGCAAGCAGATTAAAATCTGTGTAAAGATTAGACATAGGCCTTATGTGGGAAAACACAAAACACTTTAGACAAATGTGTGGAGGGCAGGGAACAGAAAAAGGTAATATTCTGCCTGACAGTGGTCTTGATAACTTGGCAAGCTAGGTAAAAACTGGGAATATAAACATCCTGTCTTTAAAAAAAACAAAAACAAAAACCTCTGAAAAACAGACAATCTCTTGACATTTATGAAAGACTTGATCTTCTAATGAAATTAAATACTGACGAAAACCTAACGTATCTGAGCAGTGCTTGTAGAGACTCCCTGGGGAAGGAAGATAACTCCAAGAGTATTATAAAAGTTATCCTTTTGCAGTACAAGAGGAAGAGGATTGCAGACTTCAAAAGTTGAACTGGAGGAACCACTTATAAGGACAATAACAACATTTTCTTCTTTCCTGTCATGTCAGTGATCTATATGCTGAGGACATGATTTATTCCCGAAAAATGCTCCCACAGGAGAAGGAACACGGGCGTTAATCTCACATAGATCAAGGGAATGCTTTGGAAATGCATCACAAGTATCCTGAGGTTTGGATTCTGGAAATAAATTCTTCTTTGAGAAAAAGACCCTTGAGCTGGACTTAATCCACAGTACTGCCACTCAGGGACCAACTGTAATCTGTTTAGGCCCATATCTTGTATTTATAAGTACCGGAATCAAATACTGACAGTACTCAGTAGTGCATAATTAAATTCTTACTCCCCCCTGAAATCATTGGCAAAACTTCCACTGACTTCAGTAGTGCTGGATTAAGCCTTATCTGAATATCATGAGAATTTGAAAAGCAAATTTGATCCAAATTTTGCAAATGGTTACTTGTCTCTTTTGTGGATCAAACCATAACCTAAAAAAAATCAACATTACTGTGAATGAAATCAGGATACGTATTCATAGTGTGTTCTGAATGCCTTTAGAGAAGTTATACAAAACTGAGTCACTTAGGGGACTACAGCAATAATAAGAGTTCTGTAAATACCATGTAGCAAAAATACTCCATGGTTAGCCTGCTCTTTTTGGCATAATCCATCTGGCGGAAACTTATACATTTATTTTGTTTTTTCTCATGGGCTCATGGTGAATAATTCCTGCTCTGCAGATGGTATGTGATGTGGATGATTCTTTAAGTCCAATTTCAAGCTGTAGCTCTGTGGTTTAAAGTAACAAACAGTATTCCAATGACAGGATCTCTGAGAAGCTGATTTTCAGTATTAATTATGAAATAAATTCCATTGTTTTATAGGTGTATTTCTCAATATTGGTTTACATTTTTAAAACTGGCAAGAAATGAGTTCCTGGACATAGATGAATTTTTGTCCCCTCCCATTCACAATACACTATTTGAGCTGAGGTTGCAGAATTTTTTCAAAATGGTTACACTGCAGAGATTCTTTTTTTACAAATAATTTCATTTTACTATAAAAGTAATACTAAAACAGATGCACTAAACTAGACTATCCTAATGTAGAAATGCCAAGCTAGAAATGCATGGAATGGAAAGTGACCTGAATTTGCATCGTTGGCTTAAGAGGATATTATTCTGGCACTCAATGTATAGGTAGGTATTAGTCAATAAATGTTGTTCCCAAACCTCAGTGGCTTTGTGATAGCAACAAAATCTTGTCCTTGCTGCAGTTTCTGTAGGATCTGAAGGAAATTCCTTACTTCACTCTAAGAAATATGAAGGATCTGTTTCCTTAGGGAAACAACAACTGGGGAAACAGCTCACTCAGTTAATAATTGTTCCACCTTTGATACTGTCAATACCACATCAGTGGGCAGGCATTCTGCTCTTACCAGTTGAACTCTTACCAGTGATACTCCATCCTTCAGTCCTGTCTTTGAGTTGTCAACATTTCTCTTTGGCTTTAGTAGTGACATAATAGGCTAAGTAGGGCTCAAGCAGTTACTGCATTTCTACAGGGACACCAGAATAGGACTGCAACTGCTGTGATCACTCACCAGCGTGCCAGACCTGGACTGCCCTTCTCCCACTACACTCTGTCCCACTATGCTCTCTGTCCTGTCCCCTGATGCACTGATATTCACAGCTTTCCTTACCTTGGACAAAAGGAGTTGTCCTCTTCTGCCTTTGCCCCTAATCATCGTGACCCAAAAGTACCTTGTTCACAGCTACAGGTTCACATCTGTTCAAGGCCTTACTTAATATTTTTATACTTTTCTGACACTTCTAAAACACTATTAACTTTATGTTGTTACTCAGTGATTTTTGACTACACCTGAAGATTTGAAAGCATCCGTGCTAGCAAAATGTTTTTCTTTGTGTGTTTTGCTTTCTGAGACATTTTATCCTTGTTCTTATTCCTGTTATATTTTCACCTGTCCATTTCCTGCCAGCTTTCTGGCAGACCTCTTCTTTTTCAATGAGTGTGGGAATTTTAACTATCAGATTGCAATGGAGAAGAAAATCTATCTTTCCAAATATTTATGGAAATAAAATAATAATGCTATTATCTACACTCCTGATTACTAGGATTATCTCATTGTATATATACAGATCCTCCAGATAGGCAGATTATGTGATCAGAAGGTTCTTACTGGGCCCCAGGCTCAGAATGCACATTAAAGCGGATCAAGCCTGCTTTAATTCACGTGCTGCTTTGCTAATGCTCTTGCTCTTTCTCAAGAGAATTTCTGAAATATGCTATTAATTTTGGGCCCAGTGCTCTACCCATTGAAGTAGATGGACAGCCATTGATACACTAGGTCCAGTTTGGAACAACAGTATGGTGAGAAAGATATTTCTCATTCTTCCGGGGCTAGAAGCATCTCAGTTTTTCATGTATGCTGATGGGCCTTGTGTATCCTGTATTAACTTTTTTAGCATTGTTCACAAATGCCTGTAGAATATAATGATTATATCTCATTCAAATCTGAGATGTTTAAGGGAGCATATGAGGGGACAAACCTTGTCTCAGAGAGTAGAAAGGAACTGGAATGACTTCCTTGGCTAGCTGATGGAACAGTTTTCAGGCAGGCAATAGGACTAGCTTACAAAGTGTTTTTCCAAGAAGCTTACATTTTTCCATGACTCAGAAACCATGGAGCAGTTTGACAAGTGAATAGAATAAGCCACCTTCCAAATTTGCTTAGACCGTTAGCTTTATTTTAAGAAACTTGCCTGTTTCTGGACTAGGACCCGTTTTAAATGTTGTAGTCTTTATGATAAGCTTTCCTTATGAAGTTTGAAAACACAGTAATTGAGAAATAAATAATCAGTTCTGTCCCCATCATTAACTGTAAAGGAAGTTTCATCTATGCTTAAATGCCACTATCTTAAGAGTTTCCTTCTAATTATCATGTTTCTGAATGTTCCTATGGTTCCTTTCCCTTTCTTTGTGTTGGCAAATAACCCAGTCAAGAAATGTGAAGTTCAGCTGTGGAGAACGTTATAGGGCAGGAAAGAGATTTTGACATTGAATTTGACAAAATTAGGAGAGATGTGGTCTTTTTACATAAGAATATAAAACAACATGAAAATTGTGAATTATAACAGAGAAGTAAAAAAGAATAGGTGGGTAGATAAAGTGCCTTGGAAGAAGGAGCAGTGGGAATAGAAGCAACAGCTGAAGAAAGGAGGTTCCGTGAATGGGTGAAAAATGTTGCTGCATTTCATAAAAAGGGGTGGAAAACTTGAATTTGTGAATTTATATGAATAGGAAATCAGTGAGATTTTGATATCAGGCTGTAGAAAATCTTCTCGGAAAAGGATAAATGACCAAAGGGTGAGTTCAGAGGTAGTGTTCTGTAAAGATGAGGTCCTAGCGATTTTGTAGGGTAACACTCCTTCCCTCACCCTTTCTCTTGTTTCACATGGAGGAGGATAATCTGTCATTTATTTATATTTAAAATTTAACTATCCCATGTGTGAGATGGAAGTGAGAGCCGGTCATGTTTGGCTTCAAAGTCAGCCACAAGTATAGAGTCCTCTGAGAAACCGGCTATTGGCCAGTCCTCTAATATTATACGCTGACAGCATTATGCCATGGCAGTCTAATCTTCTTTGGGACCCAGCAAGTGGCCTGGTTACAAGGCCAAGCTGCCTGGTTTAGTTTGGTCTTCTCTGAACACCAGTTTTAAGCAGAGGAACTGTGTTATGAAGCAGAAGTGCACTGGTGTGACTGCAGCCATGGAGCATTCTGAAATAGCGAGCATATGTCCTTTCGGTTTTCTGCTAGTATGCTGGCCCCAATAAAAGGAATGTACCTTCCGAAAATATCATCTCAGAGGCAGACAGCACTATGTTCTCCCAAGGGCAGATCTTAGAAGCAAAAGAGAGTACTACTGAGCAGAATCCTTATTTTTGCTTTTAATTTAGGAATACTCGTTTGGTTAAGCTTGGGCTGGATGGCTTTCAAATACAAATCCTCCAGGATACTTTAGGCGAACCTGATATCCTCTTTGAGTCAGACTAGTCTCTTAAAATGCAGCAGGACCAAAAAAGGACTTGTGATTAAGGAGACTGCACATCCTTGGTGTCCTGGAAGCATTCCAGGGTATGAGATGATATTTCAGTCCTTTGCATTCCTAAGAATGTCCTTTTGTCCCATGAAAGGCTGACATCTTCCTGTGTCATAACGAAATGATGAGCCAGAGAGGGAGGTGTCTGTCTAACGAATCAATCTGAAGACCAACTATCAGGCTCCTGGTAGGCTGATTGACTGTTGCTTTTCTGGGCTCTCGGAGGAAGAGGTGTCTGAGCTCTGATGCTAATCCCTATCGTTTGGCTG
This sequence comes from Perdix hodgsoniae, assembly GCA_035772895.1. NCBI lineage: Eukaryota > Metazoa > Chordata > Aves > Galliformes > Phasianidae > Perdix > Perdix hodgsoniae. Next base: position 3,662,239 of record JAPSGF010000056.1, on the reverse strand, counting down.
CCCCCTGTTGGCTGATCTGCCAAGTCTGTGATGGACCTAGAGTTAGCCTTAAAAGAGTCAACAGCTGAACGCAAAGGAAAAAGAAGTTAAATAGACATGAACTACATGACAAAATAGTCTTTTTCCCTTAATTAGACACAAAGTATGTTTGTTGTTGTTGTTTACCCACTAACTCAACATGGTTTAATTTTAAAATGGTTTGTTGTGACCACAGAGTTAGTTTTTTGTATGCTATGTTGGAAACTGGCAGCCACTTACATTTTTGGTTCCGATTTTTTTATTTTTATTTTTTTATCAGTGGCTTTTTTTGCACACAAAACATCTTGTGCCAAAATCATTGCCTTTTTTTTCTTTCTTTTTTTTTTTTTTTAAGGAAAAAATGCCCTCCTTTTCTAAAAATCACTCTTGTATGAAGCAACTAAATCCAATAATTCATATTCAATGAATTCAATTCAATAATTAGGTAAACTGTTCTCTGTTCTTAGGTAAAGCATATAGAAATCTGAATGCCAGAAGGTCTGCCATCAGCTATTCAAGTATAAATTGCAATTCGGCAGGTGGTAACTCCAGCTAAGTAACTGAGGGTAAAATTGAGGCATTTCTTCTATAAAATAACTGGAAAGGACAAACTATTTTTCTGACACAGTAACATAAATCCCCATAGTTCCTTCTTTAGCAGTACAGGAAAACTCTTCTAAACTGGAGGGCCATCTCCTTCAAGATTGTCAGGCAGATAGGGCTACCAAAAGATACTTCGGAAAAGTATATAAGCACAGGGCACGTACTATGATCTTTCCTTTGATGAATGTTCTCATCACACAAGAGCCACTGTTTTAGAGTTATTACACAGAGTTTGCTGCTAGCTTTACCATGTCCATACAGCTTGTCTTTTCTATGTTTTGGCTAATAGATTATAAGTAGTACAGTGAACTAATCTTCCACTCTGGAGCCAATTCCAGTTCTGTTTTCACAACCTGCTCTCCTCCCTCTTTACTGTGGCATGTGAGCAATTCACACCCAAAAGTGCTCTCTGACCTACCTCAAGACAGCTGTTTGCAGTTGTCTTTTGATGAGATGCCTGATGGCTGTTGAACAGCTGTTCAGAAAGTTGCTAGTTATGGACAAAAATAATCTTCAGTGAGGTTATGAGATGAGGAAATAGAGGGAATGACTGCCTTTTTTATCCCTTTAAGCACACAGCAGGGATAGAAAGAACCCCCTTCCTATCTCCATGCTGTAGGATTACAGTCTTCAAAGTAATGACCATACTAACTTAGAATTCAATCCTACAATCTTGTCTGATCACATTTCCAGGTCTGAAAGTGACATTTTTTCAAGCTCCATTAGACTTATGGGGTCAGGAACAATGCAAGATGCAGACCTTCCTCAGACCTCCAATTTAATATGACCATAAGGTAGAATGGAGACAAGAACAAAATATTTTCAGGGAAAACAGTGAAAAACAGCAATGAGGGTTGCTGGAATGCCTATAAGGCAGGGGATGAAGGGAGGTAAGATGGGGAGCGGTGTTATGTTAGGAGGAGAACCAAGTAAGAAACTTTAAGCTGTCAGAAAGGGCATGTCCTTCTACCAGAAATTGTATTGAAGGACAAAAGGAATAGGATGAACAATGATGATGTTATACAGTTTTAAATGGAATACACAGCCTTGCCTTCTAGGCATTCCAGCAACTCTCGTTGTGGCTGTGCCCATGTCGTGAATTTCACCCCAAAACAGCTATTTAATTTGATCTACTAATCAGTGGTGATGTGAGAACTTTACAGCAACTCCTGACTGCAAAGAACAAAGGTCATGATATAAGGCAAAATTACTTTTGTAGGAGAGAAATAATAGAAATAGGATATTGGTCTATGCCCAGCATAGGTAATAGGGAGAAAAAAAAAAAAAAAAAAAGTAAACTAGCTATATGCATGGATTCTTTCTGTCCAACATGTGCCAGTTTGTTGCATTCGCAGATGGTGTATCAAGGGAGCCCCAGTGGCCAGTTATAGCAATTCCTGTACTAATGTGAACAGAGCCTTTGATTTCATGGTTCAAAATAAAATGACCCAAATATAATTACACAAGCTTATTAATTTATTTGCTATGGGTCGGTAACCCTTCATAGTCTGTAGCACTGGTTACAAGAAGGGCCAAGAGGATTAAAGCTTGAATTTAGCACAGTCTGATTCCTATATGGAAATTGGAAGAAACGAAGCACTAAATTGCAAGTTGTATGATGATATCTTATTAAGGAACAATTAATACACAACTTTGAAAGCTCCAAATTCATACTGAAAGGAGTAGTATGAACAGTATCATGAAGGTTTAAACTGAGTGATGTCTATGTTGTGCTTATGCCTACATATCCAATTCTGGAAACATGGATAGAGCTTGAAGGTACAGAATAGCTAGTTGTGGCCAATATATTATGTTCTGTCTATCTGCAAAGGGAAATTCTACAATGGCACTGGCAGCATTACTGGTATATTTACTAAAGTCAAGGAACTGCATAAGGGATGGCAGCTCATGCTCCTTCTGAAAACATTTTGTCCTAAGGGCTCCGGGAGCATTTCAGATTACCAGTATAGAGAAGATTCTGTTTCCACACAGTTGAAAGGGAGGTTGTTCATTCAGTTTACTTCTATTCCCTGTGCATTAGGCTGTTCCTATGAGAGGTGTGTGCACTGACTGAATTACTGCTGTCTAAACAGAATTTGCTGTATTTGGGTGCTTAACTGAGACAAAGAGACTGTTGCATACAACTACAAATATAAAGGGAGTTATGCATTTGGCCTGTCCTGTTAGGTACAGTCAAACACATGGGACAATTAAAGAATTATTTCTGTGTGTCAGAGTGGAGAAGTCATTGGATCTATGCACTGATGTGACACTGTGTTTTTATGATATGCAAAAGATGGTACTGCAGGCACTGTGGCAGGGGGATTGGAACTTGATGATCCTTGAGGTCCCTTCCAACCCAAGCCATTCTGTGATCATTTAGGCCTAGAGGTTGCCAGGATATTCACACAGAGCTCCTCACAAGAGGACATATATAGACTACTGTAGACTTGATTTGAGCCAGAGACTGGAAAGTGAGGAAACTTCACTCTGACTCAAACTCCTCAAGCCACCTGTCATGGGCTTTTGTTTTAAAGGTGATGGAAAACCTTCCCTTGATTACCTTGTCTTTCTGCCTTGAAAACCATTTTGATGTGATTCAAAATCAAGGGAAAAACTTCAGCAGATATAAAAGTTAAATCTTGGTCATTTATCCTCCAAGTATTTTCTCTACTCATTTCATGACGCTTATGTCACTGTTAATAGTAGTCTATGACTATGGCTTCAGACCAAAAGGCCTCTGAGCAGCAGTCTGGTGGCATCCATAATATTGGCCTGCTCATAAAACTTAATATTACATAACAAGTCTAAGTAACATTCCACAGAAGTAGAAGCTATGGTATTGAGCCATTTTAGGTAAAGAGGATCTTAGCCTGGATCCCATTTCTGGGAAGTATGCCTTTAAATTAACTTTCAAGGGGGGGTGAAGGAGTGTTTTAACTAATTTTCCAGAATTTATACTGTATTCTTTTGTTGAGGTGAATACAGGCAGAGGGGGATGGCTACTTTCAAACTACAGCAGCAAGCACAATTATTTACAGATCTTTTCCAGCCATATGCTAGAATGAAGAAAAGCCTGGAAAACAGTGATGTCTCTAGCCTTTTGATGGAGAGAAATCTCACTGTAAAATGTCTGTTCTACTTTTTAGAGGATCTTTACTTTTAGGGTAAAGATGATGCATTTGTTTAGGGCAATAAAACAGAAAGCTGCAAGTGATTATTTTATTGGAATTCTTACTAGTTTATTCTAGAAATGTAAGGAGTCAGGGCATGGCTTCAGAAGGAAAGAAAAAAATGACCCTAGCCTTCTCTCAGCACTGAAATGAAACCCAAACTTATTTCAGATTAATTTTATAGAAGGAGCCTTATCAAGTCTCTACTCATGCATGACATTTGTCAAGTCCTTTCCTTGCTAGTGCTTTTCTTGCTGGATACAATCAAATTTAACCTTCATGAGTTGCATAGAACCTTCTTCAAATTCCTAGCCAAGGATTTTAGGACTTGCTTTCCCCATTCTGAAGGTTCTGTTACTGCATCTCCATCTTTCATCAGCTTCTGTGATCTGCCTGCCACAGCATCTGAATGCAATAATAACCTGTTAGGAAGGGATGGAATCCACCTGCCTAGAAGAGGACACTTTTTGGCAGCAGGCTATTTCTCTGAATTTCTTATGTGATAAATGTTCTACATATATTTTTTCTCCCTGCAGCCTGTAGTTTACTTCTGAGGTACAGCTCGTGTGTAGCTGCTGATGATCTCATAGTGCCATGGTCGTAACTCTTCTTTCTACTGCATTATATAACTTGTCAGCAAGACATGATGGCAGCAGTGTCAGAGTTGAATTAAAACATCATAAAGAAGTGAGGGGCTGGAAATAAGATTACGCTGATTATAATGCCAAATCATAGGAGAAATGTTCCTCTGATTACTATCAGGGTACAACTGAAGTGGCCAAGAGATATAGAAAGAGGGAGATGCTCTAAAAAAAATCTTGGTTTCTTTTAAATAACGTGTAGGAACTTAATTCCTAATATACTTTTGTGAGTAGCGTTGCTTGAATCCAACAAGCAACTGAAATGATGCTTATAAAAAAGTAGACTGTTGAGGTCTGGAAAAGGGAAGGAGGAAAAGCAGTCTACTTAGGGTCTTATTTGAAATGCATGAACCATATCTGGCGTTTATAATAATTATAAAAAGAACTTCCAGAATTTCTAGGAACATAGTTAGCTAGCTAATCATTTAAGGGTGTTTCATCTTGAAAGACAAGACCAAACTATGAAGTAAAACAACACAAACAGCGAATGACCAAATAGTCATCACTGTGCCTTCATCTAGAAAATTAAGACTGTTTCTTTCTGTCCCTGGCCTGCTCCTGTTAAGCTGTGTGCATGGCATCTGCTACACCGCTGTTCTTGTGTTTTACATCTGAAGGCCTAGATTCACCACCAGTTTATTTCTTTTTTATGCTAGGGTAATTCCATTGATCTCAGTTAAATAGTGAAGTTATTCTGGAATGACAGAATATTGATTTCAAAAATTTATCTTGTTACAGTCCTTATCACCGCCTTTGATGTATTAATGGTGTGCTTCAATGGTTATGGTTCTTAAGAATTAAGATGGTCATATCAGCAGATTGACAACAATGCTTTTGTCACTTTTTATTGTGTGTGTGTGAGGGGATCCCTCCTGTTTCATTCTCTTTTTTCATCCTGTCTGGGTTCCCGCTTGTCTCTCTTCTTGCTAGTCCTGCATCAGTGTTAGTTCATTGCACATGGGATAAGACTTCTGGCTTTGAGCCATGGTTGCAGACTACCAGAGAAGGAAAGGCCCTGACACTGCCTCCCACTGCTGTAAATGAGGAAAACTCTATTGATTTCAGTGGCATCAGGCAATTTGAGAGTCAAAGAGGAACCTGGCCTGCTGGGATGCCATATTTCCAGTGTGAGCAAAAACCACTCTATTAGTATCCCTTGAGCATAGACGTGGAACAACATCTCATAAGAGAAATGCTGGAGAAAAGAAGTGAGATGGATTTACATTAAAGAAAGGAAAGCGCAAACATGGAGATATGGGAATTTCTGGGTACTAGAAATCCTTTTGGGACTGGTAATGCATTCAGTATGACGCTTACTTGGTGTACCTGAGAAGAAAAAGATGAGACTGAGTGTTTCCTTTCTACTCCAGAATAATTTTAGTGGTTAAGGTGCTTGTAAATACATAAATTTAAATCAACTATTTAGTAAATTTGTGACATAAGCCAACCCATCTTCACCAAACCACATTTCCTTTAATAAAAGATATGTGGGCAATATTTTTATGTATTAAGTTCCCAAGGAAAATAGGGGATAAGAATTGCAAAGATAGAATTGGCAGCCAAGTTTGAGGAGAAGGACTTGAATGAATCCTGTCAATTCTAGAGGGAATGTGCAGATTTCCCTTATAGGCCTGTGTCATCTTTACTGGAAGCTGTTTAAACATGACTGACATTGCAAATATTTGGCTGTACAATTGTGCCTCCGTGAGAGGTTAATAGTGGTTTCAGTGGGTCAAAGGCTTGACATAATTACTGCCTGGGTTCAGGGTGTTTGGAGGGCTTTTCAGATAATTTTTGCAACTTCTCCCATGCCACAGTGATGAATGACTACTTGACTTTCTCAGCACTGCCAGCACTGTGCTGTCACCAGCCAAGGCAGTATTTCTCTGCTTCCTTGGTTCTAAAGGATTAAAGTGGAGGCCTTTTCCAGATCCTACTAAATGTCTTTCTGCTTCCAGCACTTCTTAATAAACCACCAGTCTACCTGTCTTTCATCATATAAAAATCCCTTCTGAGTTCATATATTCCTTGGACCTCAGGCAAGCTTATGTTCGGACGCATTTAAATACAAACCCCAATATGAGAAAGTCATGTGCTATCTTGCTGCACACTGATAGCAGTTAGGGTTTTTGATTGTCTGTAATATGTGTTTGGGCATATAACATTTTATTCACTTTTTGCATTTTGTTCTCTTCTCTCTTGTATGTGGCTATTTTTCACAATATTTTTCCACAGTATAGTTTTATTTTTACAAGAGAGGCTGAATCATATTTTGCCTGATCACAATACTGTCCTGGTTAATGGGAAATGTTAGTTATATTAATACAAAAGGGAGATGTATTTGTTTGATTTAGACTGTATATATTACATAAGTGTTGGAAGTAGGTTTTATGCATTCCTGAATAAATGCATACAACATAAACAAAACATTTAAAATAAGTAAAAGAAAGAAAGATAGAAAGAAAGGAAGAGAGGAAGAAAGAAAGGAGAGCTTGGTATCTTTTTTTGTTTTGTTTGGTTTGGTTTATTTGTTAGTTTTTAGTAAGTAGAATAGAGAGAAAAGTTTTCTCTGTCAGCCAGGTTGGCATGGAGAGTATAAATTCAAGATTCTTTGTAGTCACCCATAAAAGCAAGCTCCTTTATCCAACTTCATAACTAATTCTCCATTCTAGAGACATCTGTCTATCTTTGTACTCATCTATTCTCTCCCACAATTAATTATTTTTCACTCTTTGAAAAAGTTACTGTGTACATTTAATGTAAGTGCCATGATATTTCACTCTTCTGGCAGGGTTTGGCAGTCAAAGATGATTGGTGCAATGCATTGCTGTGTAGAGTGTAGAGCTTAACCTCCTTTGCAGCACTTAAGAAGGTCCAAGACACTATATATTTAATGGTCCTGGTTACTAAAAATAGTTCCAAATTTACTTTCTAAGGTAATATGTTAGTAACCTCTCTCCCAGACACTGTTTTGGTTTGTGTTTTCTTGAATATGCAGCTGTTTGCTATGCTGGAGTATAAATAAATCATATCTACCTGATCTTCCCTCCCATCCTTCTCTCCCCCTTCCAGGACAAATTCTTTCCACTCTCGATTTCTCTCTCCTACTCCTTCTCTGTTATTTTTGCTGGAATACGAAGGGCATGGAGAAGGGTGACTGTAATTTATCAGATGAAGAGGGAATCTCCTGTCTTTGAATAGTGTGGTAATGGAGTAGTTTCTCCACTGCATATGTAAAGGGTGTTTGAGACCTCATCCATCCCCCATGCAACAACTTTTTATGACCTCTGAGTCTTTGTCTGTGAAGATGCCTTGGGGAAGAATATGGTGCTGTCATCAGAGCGAGCAGGTTTTGTTTCTGTGCTTCACTTTCTATTAGAGTCAAAGTTGACACTTGAAGTCTAAAAGATGCCTGAATTTCATAGGTGCACATCATCAAAAGCTCTTACTACCTTAATTTGCAATTCTCATGCTCTGGGGACTGAATTAATTGAAATAAGAACCTAAGGCCCAAAGTGTGTAACCGAAGGGATGCACATTTGAAACCTTGCTGATTCTGGGAACTTAGTGAAGTTTCTACACATGACCTAGAACTGCAGCAGTTCAGATACTGGGAAACAAAAATGAAGAATCTAGATGCTGCTAATACACTGACCACTGCCAAAACCCACTTTCAGTACTGAGACAACATGAAAGGATTTGTCTGATATTCTCTACTGCTTAAACTTTTTATTACTTTCATTAAAAAAAGGAATGTAACAAATAATGCAGTTACAAATTGAAATATAAAATACTTCTATTATATGATAAAACAGTGATAAATCTGTCTAAATAAGTAGATAGTTCTGAAAGTAATGCCTCCTATTTATTTCCATGGAAACTACAACAGACACAAAGAGAGCAACAGCACAGTAACACTACTTGATGAGATACAGGTACAAAAATTTTTATCAAAATTCATCTCTAATGTTGCAGTGTGGCTGATCTTCAGGCTTGAAGTCTAGATTGGGTCTAGAAAATTCTAAGCTACAAAACAGTCTTTTTCAGCATAATCACCACTATCATCTACGCATTTTCACTAGCAATTAACAAGAGCCTGCTTGCTGAACTCATAAAAATCTGCACAAGCAAAGGTGACTGTTTCACAGTTTCACCACTCACCTCCTTGCTGTGCTCACATCCACTCTTTGGTCTCCATAAACATTCAGCGACTCTGATGAATGTCAATGGGTACAATTTTTCCATATGGAAAAATTCAGTTACACACTTTTGCTTTACCCACGCTTCCACATCAGACACCATTTTTTCAGACTGCCCCTCTGCTGCTATCTGTCATACAGCAGCAACATGTAATGGTATATTGGTGGGAAGGTTCATCCTCTACTGCCATACCACCACCATCTGCCTCTGATATCTTTGGCCAACATAATGAAATAGGAGGAGTTCCTTTTGTAGGAAGCCTCATATACTTGGGTCCGTATCCATTTTCTTATGCCATTTTTGTCATTTTATGCCATTTTTAAAAAGAAAACTGACTTGCAGATTTTTACTAACATAATTGCTACTGCGTTGGTGCTTAAATGTTGAACTCTTGATAATCCACATTCAGTCTGCTTGTCTGCAATCATGTAGGACAGACACAACACATCCATGCAATCTTCTTTTATTCTTCCTCAATCCAGTGCCCAAACAGACACTACTGTGGATGCACAAAATTCCTTCATTAACTCCAGAATCTAGTTTATGGCTCTTTGCCATCCACATGCCTGTTTTTTTTTTTTTTTTTTCCTTCTGTTCATCTTGCTCTCTGGAAACACCCCATTCCTTGTTCAAATATCTTACTACCAGGTTAAGGTCTTGCTCCTCTTTGATCTTTCTATGGCATTAGGAGAACTCTTGAAATGCTTGGCAGTTAATAGCTTATCATTGATTTAACTGTGAAGTGAGGAACCTGAATATTTTATCGGATCTGGGCCATAGTCCCCCCTTTAGGGAGCTTTTATCCACATAAACTCAGAGCATCTGCCTAGCATACAAAAGGCTCTGCTTGAGAGATCTACAATACAAGTACTGACAGACAATGTCTAGACTCATATTATATGAATAGACAGGGAGAAGCTGGGTCAATTCTGCTCTCCCAAGAGTATTCTTCATCTTTAGAGTAAAACAAAGATCAGACTTTCTCTCTTGCCCCAAGTTAAACATTTGTAAGGTGCCAGAGTCACAGAGTGCTGCAGGTTCTCTGGCTCTGGAAATACTCAGCTCCATCTCCCCTCTCACGGCCCCTACTTTGGTGGTCTTTGGCCCAGGGCAGGGTGTACAACCAGGAGCAGACAGGGACCTACTGCTCATTTATTTACCTTGTGGAAATTAGAAACCTGACAGTACTAAATTTGCCACAGACAAGCCGAAACTGTGTGGACAAAACCTCATGAAGAACCAGTTGACATGGGCAAGTAATAGTTTTCAGCTGCTCACTGTTTTGGTTGTTTCTCTGCTTTTATTTTACAGCTGGAGCTATCTTTCATAAAATCCCTTTTTAAAATATAGTCTAGATTTTTACCCTTCTATACATATGGTTAATCCTGGCAGAATTTCAGTTGGATTCTAGGGGTAAAAATTTGACATAAAAACAGTCATCCAGTGTTTAATATAATATTTCTGATGTTATTTGTTTTGAAATTATCATAACATTTCACAAATTGCAGGTTTATATGTTGTGCTTTTTCTTTTTTTTCCCCTTGTTTTCATTTCTGATTATTACGAGGACTGCTTCTGTATTATGTGAGTGTTGCATTTAAGCAGTGGCAAGAGTGGTGTAAAAGACTAGGCATGTTCTGGATTGCCATGCACTGGGTGTGTACCATGAATGCTCACACATGAAAAGAAACAAAACTGTATGCAAGTTTATCAGTACCTATTGAACAAATATGAGGCTGAGGTGATGTTATCCTGGATCGCTTCATTACCAGTTATAAAGATGATCTGACACCGCTATTAGCTGGAGTCAAAATGACAGTCTGTAGACAGGTGACATGCAAATTCACCACTGAAGAAAAAGTTCAAGATGAAGCCCTCAGCAGGTAATGTAATATGCACTGTCCTTTTGGGATAGGAAAGGGATGATCCTTCTGGATTTCCTGGAACCCAGACAAACCATCAAGTTGGACCACTACATCACAACTCCAAGCTGAAGGCTCAAACTTCCAAAGTCAGGCCAGAGAAGAAGACAACCTTTCTCCTGCAGCACAATAACACCAGACCCCACGCTAGTTTAAGGACCATGGAGCACAGAGACATTTAAAGCCAAGGAGCAATAATAGCTGAAGTCACCTGAAAGGCAGAGAGGGCTGAATTCTTTGACAGTGAGATCAATAAAGACCTTCATTTTTATTTGGTGGAATGCTAGAAGAGGAATCAAAAAAGTGTTGGGCAGAAGTGGAACTATTGGTAGCTTTTTAACTGTAACCAGCTTTTTATTTTTTATTTTTTAATTTTTTTTTTAGATAAGATATGATAGAAGAATCAAAGGAGAAGACACTAAAGATTAAGCTGTAGGGAGACCTTATAAGAGTTCATGACATGAAACGAGGCATTTAGGGCAGGTAGTATGGTCAGAGAAGGAGAACAGATGAGAAATGTTTGTAGCTGAAATTATATAAAACAGTTATGGATGAGGAAAATGGAAGATAAGGCCAATTAAGAAGAAGATGACATTCCATCTATACATTGATAATTTTCTCTACAGAAGAATTGGCATGAGCAGGTATGGAAGTAGAAATGAAATCTGAGAAAGCAAAGGTAGTAAAATGACCCTTCTTCCTCTCCTTTCCTATGGTCTCTTTATGCCACTTAACCACAGTGAATTCCCACACTGAATCATCTTCTTATATTACTCATAAAGTATATTCCAGCTGTTGCAGTCACTGTGATAGCATTAAATATCTGAGGAATACCACAGTAGGCAATGTGGAAATGACAGCTACCAGTGAACCTTGGACATATGGGTCTCCATTTGATAAAATGCACCATTTCTTCCCTTGTTGAGCTGAGGGTGTCAATGAAAGGAAGGGAACAGAGGGCATGAGAGGAGCAGAAGCAGATGAACAGTTATTGCAGGTGGGCTTCAAGGGAAGAAGAAGCAGTGAAGTGCTTGGCCGAGTGTTGTGTTAAGCTAAGGATAAATAAAGCGAGTGGCCCTTAGCCTTTGGTTAAGAGGAACTAAAGTGAATGGGCAGGAGTTACAAAGGAGATCTGAGTGCAATGAAAACAAGGGAACAATGCATGCAGTTGCAATTCAATGAGGTCATCAATATTGAGGCTGAAGTATCAGATGAAAAATCGTGTTGAAAAGAAGATAATCTAGAGCCAAAATTACATGCGAAGGCTAATGGAGAGGAGTTGGAGGGATAAGAGATGGCAACATAGATTGCAAAGAAGTATCAGATATAGTGCTATGTGAAGGGTAAGAGAGGAAAATGGAAGAAGACAAGGCTTAGAGAAGTACAGATACCATGGTCAAAGCAAAGAAGGGAATGAGAGAAAAGGCAAGTTCTCTGTATGTGAAGGTGGCTAAGGACAGCAGAGACCTAGTCTTTGTGAAAGACTTTTGCAGCTGCAACAGGAAAACTGGAAAAACACACCTTTTTTGGCCATGGAGGGCACAGAAAGGGAGGGAAATGGGATAAACTTACTAGCATCTATGAAGAACTTAGACATAAAATAATAGAAAGGAATTATTATATTCCTAAAGATTTTCTTTTTGGAATTAACCATATTCACAGCAAATCTGTGAGAGCTTGAAGCACTGAAAGGAAGGTTTTCAGGACAGACTACTTTAAAATACACATGCCAGCAGCTAGCCGTTAGAAAATCATTTTAATTTCCCCTGATCTTGTCTGGATAGAGTTCAAAAGCCTTTTAAATTTTATTTTGGCCTTCTGCCTTCATAGCTGCTTATTTCCTATGATTTTTATCCAACTCAAACTTGGGGGGCTGTTTCACTGAGCTGGTTCAAATTTAGCTGATACATCCATTATTTCTTAGAGCAATATCTTAAATGACTGAAACTTCCTAATGGTATGAGCTTTTCTGTGATAAGTGAAAGAAAATGGTGATGCTGGATGCTTGCTAACAGCCTGGTGCCAGAAAAGACAGTCCAACCTTCAGACAACCTTCAAGAGACAGGACTTTCTGTCCTGCAGCTTTTTGCATGGATTTCCCTCTAGAATCATGGCTGTAAATAAATAAAGCAAATTTTAAAAATAAATATAGCATAAATATTCTTCCATTTTTTTTAATTCAAAATTTCAAAATATTATTTTTCACTTAGTTTTACATTTTTCTCACAGTCTCATGAGGATTGCATTTCAGTTGCTTAAAATTACTTATTACTGTAGGCAAAGCTTTCCTGCAGGCCCATGTCCCATCGCAGAGTCCACAGTAGCTGATCAGACCCATCAGTATTTCTGCTGTAGATGAGAAGATGCAATTTTAGAGGAGCGATTTTCCATGCATCATGGCAAGAAATTGTTGCATCAGAGTAGTAATGTGGAGACCCAAAGCTGCTCAAGCAAGTCATTTGCATCAAGCAAGACAAGTCATTTGAACACAGCAAAATATTTTTCTGTAGGAGTTTGTGGAAAGTTGTTTTTTTTTTTTTTTTGGGGGGGGGGGGGGGGGGGCGGAAAACTTTCCTGGACAGCTTGGCCTTTGGGGCACTTCACTGGGTGGTGCAGGAGGGCCTCACACCAGGGCCTTTGAGGCTCTGTAATGCTTGTAAGCTTTTGACTGCTCAGACTTGGTAAAGCCAGAATGTGGACTAGAGGTGATCAGGAAAATAGAGTTATGCTCTTTTTGCTTTGTTTTGCAATATATAAAGAAGGCCTGAAAAGTATTTTCATTTCTTATCTACTCATATTAACAATTTATTATTATATATATATTTTAAATACTGGTGGTTCTTGTGGGCCAAAAAAAAAAAAAGTCTAATGAAATGATGAAGTCAGAAGACACAAGTGGAAGGAAGTTGGGAAAACACCTCAGGCAGGCAGTTTAAAACCGATGTTTTTCTTAACACCTATTTATCTTCAGTAGATTAACAATTTAGGTGAATAGTACCAGTGTCAAGGAGTTAGCAGCTTAGTCCCTGCAGTTGTGGAAACAGGCACCACATACATCCTCAGTGGGCATGTCTAAATGATTAACGATACTGAAACACCTGTATCAATTAAAAGTCCTGCTGGTTTTATTTTGGCTGAAGTTTATGTAAAGGAACTTTCTTATTGGCACTAGGTGAGCTTATTAAAGCTAATGAATTGATTTACAATGAACTGTTCATATCAACATTATTCACAAAAGCCTGCGCTAAACAGGAAAGTAGAAGATGACTGAAAAGGGATTTTCACAGGCAGTATGAGTTCATCAGAGATTGCCTCCCCTACAGCAAGCACAGTCCTACCCTTGCAAGCAAGGGCACAGTGTGCGTCTGTAGTTGAGGGTAGAAGGCAGAGTGCCCTCTGATGGCAGCTTAGTCTCAGACTATGCAATAACAGTCCCAAAGCACAGCCCCACATAGTCTTTGTTTTTAACTGAATGGAGGCAGGAGGTGTTCTGTTAAAGCCAATCTGATCAACATACAGTAGTGCCTTTTTAATTTACACGCAGTAATGCTTTTTTTACGGAAAAGAAGAAGGAGGAAAAACTGCCTTGGGGAAATAAATAGCCTTTTGATTTGTCTCATAAGACCAGTTAGAAATACCCTTAGTAGAGCATCCCTATGACTGGAATTTTCAGAATCCTCTCTGGAGTTCAGCAGCTGTGCTCATCCAGGTTAAAAAAAAAAAAAGTGAGCTTCCTACAGTGAGGATGGTTCATCGGCAAGTGCCAGTGTTTTTGGAGAAGGCAAACTTTGTGTTTGCCCTCTTAGACTCTAGGTTTAGTTTGTTTTCCTTTGGTTTCATTCAGATAATACCTGACATGAGAAAGGTACCTCACTATTAAATCCTGCCTAGAAACAGGGAGCTCTTGTTTAGTATGAGGTAGCCATAGGCTTTTCACTTTTAAGCATAAAAATCTGTGTTTCTTATAATATGTGATAATTATTCCATAATAAAAACACGAGACAAGGGACTTAAATTTTACCAGAGGAAAACTCCCTGAAGTCAGCCTCACATGATGTATTATGGGAGTGATCTTGGTGAATTTATCTTAAGGCAAAACTAAATCACATTGCTTGTGTTATGTTTTTACCTTTGTAAGTAAGCATACTGGCTGTCCACAGAGGTAAAGGAAAGCACCAATATAAAGACTGTAAAGGTGAAGCCAGCAGCCCCTTCTTGCTCTTTTATGCACAATGAAGCTACCCTGGTCTATGCTGCATTTCTTTGCAGTAAAATTGGAAACTTGTGTTAATTAGACATTGGCAGAGGCTACTTTTTCTTTCTTTCTTTTTTTTTTTTTTTTTCCCCTGCAAAGATAGTTCCAGTGAGATAAATTTGCACTAAGGCAGGAGAGAATCACCCAAGGGGGACTGCTGCTAAGATACTCCTGTACACTTGCAATCCAAACGCTAGCATACCAGGAGCCTGGTAGGGCTAAGCCTTAACATAATGTTTTCTGCCTATAAAACACTGTCATCCTGTAATTTTGCCTCAGGACAGGCTTAGCCAAGCATACATACATTTATCCCTATGAATTGCAAGTATTTCATGGAAGGTCGGAAGCAAACCAGGTGGGCTTTCAGGCCAGAAGAGTTCAGAGCTGTGTGATTTTACTCTCAGGAAGTGTATACTGAGCTCCTTCCTCCATACTTCCTTTGATGGCATGCATGAAAAGCTGTTTTTTTGCAAAATGTTAGCCAGGGTGTGTGGCTAGCATGGGGAGGCCAGGATGGTGGACCACGCAGGCTGAGGTGGTGGGCTGGGCTGTGCAGGCTGGGAGATGTTGGCCTAGCTAGCAGTTGGCTGCTACCATGGGCAAATGTGCTTCTTTCCCTTTTACCCCTCTGCTTTTTTTTTTTTTTTTTTTTTTTTCCCCCCCCCCCTCCCCCCCCCCCCCCCTTTTGGTCGAAGACAGTGGAGCCTTTGAAAGCTTTTGATAAACTTATGTAATTGGGCATGTTTTCCAAAGCACAGCTCTGTTCTTTCTGAAGGCTTAGCTAAGAACATTATTCCAATTCTTCCCTAGACCTTCAAAAGTGCCGATCCTTTCAAACATGAGCAGTGTGAAGGATTACAAATTTGTTTTTCAAAGGACCCCAAATCCCTGCTGCTTTCACCAGTTCCCCTCCCGTGCCCCCCATTTTCTTCCTCCCACTCCAGCCCCTCAGTCCCAGCACCAGCCTCAGGACCCTGAAACTCCTCCCTCCACCTCACACTTTTTCATCTCCTTTCCAGCCCCCACCTGGCCCCCCAAATATTTTTATATGCAAACAAAAGTGCAGAGAAGCATTGCCATGGCAACCATGTCGCAGTGGGCTCTTGGTGCTGATGCAAGGTCTCAAATTTTAAAATAATGGCCTGAAAAGAACAGGAAGGGGACAGGCTGAGGCAGAGAAAGGAAGGGAGAGAGAGCAAAAGCAATGAGAAGTGGGACAAAACCATTGGAAATGCATTCAGGCTGACATCATCACCCTTTCCCACACTGGTCATTCACTCATGAGGCTCCAGTGTCCATTCACTGTCTTAAAGCTAGCTTTCTAGAGCCTGGGGAGACCATCTCTCCCAGCCTGAATGCCTGCCTGAATGCCTTTTTTGTTGTGAAACAGTGAACTGTTTCTGAAACCCTGCATAAAGGGCTGAGTAATTCACTTCAGTTGCCAGGAAGTCTGAGCCACTTGTGAGCTAACAATAGTTAACTTTATCTCCCAGCCCGAGCTGGCGGTTCCAGCTGTAGGTCCGGAATCCTAATAAGGGCTTTACTCATGCCTCTGAGGTTATGGTAATATTTTATACATCTTTTTTTCATTAAGACACGGTCATAGCAACTCTTGAGGCAAATGCTTTCGATTGAGGAGGGGAAATATGAAGGGAGAGGGGTGAAAGAAAGTAGCTTTTTATGTCAGGCAGATAGATTTGCTGTTTTATCCTAGAATTATAAACTTAGTTTGCGGGAAATGGGAACATTATTTTAAAAGAACTGCATTAGAAACCCCAGAGTCAAGTTAGATTGTTTTCTATCTGTTAAATAGCCTTAGTTGCTTTTATTGTTCACTCTCCTCTGCCCCTGCACTGCAAGCATGATGGTGTCAAGGAGACAGGTAAACCATGGGGGAGATAGATTAATTTATTTGGATTTCCCTTTTAATTCAGTTTTGGATGTTCATGCTCGGAAAAGAATCTGCACAGTGACAGCATAGCTGTGTATAAGCAGTGACACAGAAAAGTGATTCAAACAGAGGTCCTGCAAAGCCAGTCACCATGATGTGCCTTCGAAAGATGCAGATCATCAGTTTTCTTCTTTACATTCTGAACTATGTTTATTTTTGAGAACTGACAGCATCAAGTTAGGTGTAAGAAAAGTTTTACTTTATCCCTTTGGCCTGCAGTGTTTTTCAAAAGAAAAAAAATTGCTTATTCCTCATTTTCAAGCAAACAATCACTTAGATTAGAATTTATTTAAGAGCATTGCTCTGAACGTGCTTGTTCAAGGTAAAAGACAGCACCACTTGAACAACTTTTCCTTGCCTTTGGTGTGTGTATCTTACTCATTGTGCCTTAAGAAACAGCATTAGAAATGTCTGGATGAAAATAAAAGCACATCTTTCAAAGTTCAGCTCGATACTTTATTAATGTTTATAAAAACTGATTGAAAGGTGCATATGGGATTTGTAAAAGTAAAGCACAGATGCACTCTGTATATTCCCTCAGCAAAGCGCTACTGGTTTCTTGATCTGTACTCATGACACCAACTGATGCCAGTGGGAGCTGCATATGTTGTGCATGAGGTCACTACAGGGTCACTGCATAGTAAATAAGTTACTTGGCTTTTTGTATAAGTTCAAGTATTGAATCACTTTCATATCTTCTCTTGAAGTGACCTTTACCGGGGGGAATACCATGCTCTGATGGAGTGACAGATTTGAACTGGCCCTTTTCCTAACAGCAATGACTTCTGAACTTCACTGTGGGTTTGTCTTGACAAGTATGAAATGCTGCTTTCAGAGGGTGGAAGCTCACAAGCTTTCATCACGTGCACATGCACAAGCATACACACTGTCTTCCTCTAATCAAGACAAAACATGTGAGAGTAGAATCAGACATCAGAACAGGTAGAAGGCAGAAGGGAGAGGTGAGATAAAGGAGAGACGTTATCAAAAACATGTATTAATCATGAACTAAGTGTAAAGTCATTGGAGCTACCCCTGCTGTGCTCATGACTGAAAGCTCTGCTACTAGTATGACTTTCAGACTTCTTTGCATGGACCGCTTTTGCTTTTGAGCTGAAACTCACGAGCTAAAGCTGGCTGTGTTATGTTTTGACAACCCATTTAAATAAAATGAATTTATTTGCTAATCCTTTGAGGGATAGGGAGTATAAATTAGAAGACCAAGAGCACACGATGGAGAGAAAAGGAATACAGCTTTCTAATTTACATTGACCTTCAGGCTTCAACATAAATCTTTACCACCCCCAAATGAACATTTCGTTTTATTTCAATCTGGAGATGTTTCAAGTGCATGTTAAAAGATCTCACCACTTTTTTACATGCCAAATGCAGACCAAGCTCTTTTGAAAGCCATGACCTGTGATGTAAAATTTATCTCTTAATATGTAAGTATCTGCATGATCTAATTCCTCTCTAATCATCTTCTCACTATCAGAACACTGTAAATACTCCAAGCAACCGTATGCCTCAACTATATGCAATGTGATTTATTTCTGTCACTCCAGTAGTCAATGTGCTGACCTAAATGTGTGATACTAAGGAATCACCATCTAATCTGGGCACAATAGGATGCCTGTATGTGTATATATAAGTATACTTATATATATAGGATATAAAGAATACAGCAGCACTCCTGGGCTTCAAACATTGGCAAGATTTCTTCTGGAAAAGGCAGTGATTGATATTTTTTCCTTTTTAGATATCCAGGTCAAGCTTTTAACAACTGGTATTGTGAAACCTCAAAACCTCATCTTTGGAGTTACTCTGGGATGGAATCTCTCCAAGAGTTTTACATTCTGCTTGTGCTTTCAACTTCTACACAGCAGCGTTTTTGATCTTAGTGCCCTACCTGGCCCCTTTTGGTTCTTAATGCTTCATCCTCTACTTTTTGTGACTTCTTTTATTTTCTTTTTTTTCCTGCTTCGAAGCCTGGTTGTTCTTTCCTTCTGTTCTGCCAAACCTGTCTCTCACTCCTCAAGTTTTCATTATTTAGTGGGATTCTTTTTGCTCTTCTGCCACCTGGGCTGTTCCTCCATTGTTCTTATTGGCTCCCCTTCCAAAGGCTTCTTTTTTTTTTCTGTTTCTAAGCCTCCTCTGTTGGATTTAACTTTTTTTTTACTCTTATTATTAGAAAGTTCTGCTTCAGAAAGCCTTAGTGTCCTGTGAAGGACCACCTTAGCTCCTGATAACTGTGTACTACAGTCCCAGAGCAAGTCAGAATTATCTTGGGGATCTGAAATTCTGTATAAACCATATAGCTATCAGCAGAATTCACTCTGTGCTCTGTTCTCCTAACAGCTTCTATCCTGGAAATATGAAGGTGAGAGATGCTTCATATTCATAGCATGGGTTTGACTTGCCCCAGGCATCTCATAAAGGCAAAAGAGGCTCCTGTGTGAGAAGATAGGATGGCTTACTACCATATTTGTGTCTCTGGGACAGCAAAGGTTATCCAGGGTTTTTTACATCTAGCTTAAGATGGATGCATCTGGCTTATCTCTTCTGAGCCAAAGAAGGTAGGCTACAATTTGCAATCATATCTAACACTCAGGGCCACAGCATTCCCCTTCACTCTTTTCCTCATGCAAGAGCCAAGGAAAGGCAAGCGTTGTGAAAACCGAAAAGAGCTGTGTGCTTGTATAAAGGGATGTTTCATCCCTATGGCAGTTCTCAGCATGGCTCCCCGTTTCAAAGGTTATGTTAAGGCAGGAGAAAAGGCCTTTGCTCTTTTTATGTCTTTGAAGACTAAATATTCTAAAATAAAACTCCAGAAGAGACAGTGAACTTGATGCAAGCCTGTTATATTCAGCATTAGCATACCAAAGTCACCAGGATGAACCTAGTGGTTGGAGTTTCCCCGTTCATCAGATGGATTGCTCCACTTTGACGGTGCACTGGGTTAGCACTGATGTAACACCTTCTCAGTCAAACTTTGTGAGCCCAGTTTGAAAGACCGTAAGCATTTCTTTCAGGTGGCCAGGCAAGCAAGGCAAAATAAAAGCTGCTAGTAGGTGAAAAGAATAAAAAAGTAGGATAAGGGAATGTGTTATTTCTTAATGTCACACCAGGAACACTGCAGGAATTCTAAAGAACACATCTGAGAAGAAGGGGGAGAGGAATTTTTTTGGCTGGGGTTGGTGCAAATTAATACTGTGCAAGTACCGAGAGATGAACTCTCTTTCTAATGTCTCAGGGAATAAATATGGCCACAAGGCAATGTGAAGCATCTCCTTGTTCTGTTCTTTAATGCTTGTCTGTCTGTGTAAAAGAATCAGAAAACTTCATTTCTGCACAGGGAAATACAACTTAAGAATCAAGCCATTGGTCCTTCATTTATAAACCTGGTCTTTGCCCAACTATTCTCTCAAACTATCTTTTCCAGTGAAGTCTAATTTTAACTGCATTTGTATATTTATCTTTTCTGAAGCAGGAAATATTAATCACTAAATCTGATTGGTCTCACTGCTGCTTACCCCAGGGCAGCTTTTTTAGCTTATGAAAACTGGTGTCAGTTGACATTGTCATCCACATGCCTTGATGAGTAAAAGCTGAAGCTGAGCTATTTTCATTTTAACTAGACAATAAAGCAGAGAAGCTGATAAACGCTGAGGTAGGGTAGATTTCAGCAGGGAGGTTTTAAGAAATGAAGTTTTCTCATTGGTCTCATACCCATCCTATTACTGGAAATAAAGCCACCTAAGCTCATCCTTTTAATGTTTTTATTAAGAGATCTCATCAAAAGACAGGAGAAGACTGTGCAGCCAACTGAGAAAATTAAGGGGGGAAAGGCTTATTGTTACATAAAAGTCCCTTTCTCCCACCTTCACAGGGCTGTTCTTGATCCTTTCAAGCAGTCTCTCTTTGAGAAAAGAAGATGCTGTTAGCTTGAATCATACAAAGAAGAAATTACAAGTTAGTCTTTTATGTTAATATTTTATTCCATTAATGCCACTATTATTTATCTAGCATGAACTGAGTGCTAGGGGCTTTTCAGATAGTGAGCTCCATGTCCCAGTGCATGGTGTATGGGTGATACATGCAGGAGGATATGAGAGCCGTCATCTAATTAGTTTCTGGCTTATGCCTGAAGAGATGGGTACCGCAGATGCAGCTCCAAGGCACTGGGAGAAGACACACTACAGACACTCTTCAAAGTTGCTCAGCTATGAGCTTTGAGGTATGAGGCCTGATTTCTCAGTGCATTACTTCTCCTGCTGATAAAGAGAAGCCTCTGTGCTTTGTCGCTGTGTCTTTAGATTTCAGAAGGTGTCAGGAAACACATCTTCCCATGTAGATAAGGACTACTTAGCATACTGGGACATGCTCTCATTAGAGGCCTTCATGCACTGCTACAGGGTGATACCTCAGTAAATGCATTTCTTCCTCTGCCAGAACACTTTTTGATTTTCTGTACTCAGTTCCACAAACAAGCAGTGAATTTTCACCTTTATTTTTTAACTAGTTTGTTCCATACTTCCTTTTAAAGTTCCCTTGTAAGGAATCAATATTTTAAATTAAACAGAAAGAAAAGATAAAGAGCAAGCTAAAGGATAGGGACAAAGGATTGTAATTTTTAATATAAAGTTACTTGTAATTTCTTCCAATTTTTGCCATCCTGTGTTTCTTCAAAAAGAAGTTTGATTCTTAAGACAAGCAGAGTTGATTCTTGATTTCTCTGGATATCACTGTAGTGGAAAATTCACTACACTTAATTGCCTAAGCAAGCAACACTTTGTGATCTCGACGGATAAGATTTTCTGAGCTGGTGCACTAACCTGCCCTCTAACAAAGTCTCTGAAAGGTAAAGATAAAAGGTTGATCTAGTCCAGAGGGTCTCCTTCATTTTGGGTGAAAGGGGTGAGGTTATTCACCTCCACAGGGTCACTGGCACATCAGCATTTCAGGGTGGCCCTTCTGGTGGCCATCAGAAGCAGCACATTAAAGGCATGTCAGAAAAGGAGAAGGAGCTGTGTTTCTTCTTTTCCTTCCCATCTACCCCAGGCACCGTGTATGCCAATACAAAGGTGACACAGGCACAGTGGAACAAGACTTCTTTTTTAAGCAGCATCAGGCCTGGTAACTGTGCTGGAAAGAACCTCTCCATTTGTCCTATAGTCTCTTGTGTCTCTATGAACTGCAAAATGCAAAACAGATATGTTCCTACATTTGGAATTCACGCAGTGCTTTCTGAAACCATGTCACATTGTGCTAAAAACTACAACAGTCATTAAAGGTCCTGAGTCCCAAGATTCTCTGTAGAGGGGACTGGGCCAGTTATCTCTCACTCTCATACCAGCTCTGCAGGGATAACTTACTCACAGACCATGGGGATATGGGGCTGGGCTCAGTAGCACAGGACACACCAGCTCTATGTGTATCTACGACATATAGATCTATAAACATATAGCCTCTGCCAGATCTAACCATCTCCAAAGTTTCTGGGTATATACTACAATTCTGAGCTCAAAGAAGTCCAGCAAAGACATTTCATTTGATATCTCTGCCCAGAGCTAGATCATATAATAATTTTGGCCCAGGTATATCTCCAGTACATCTCTGAGAACAAAGCTCATACTACTTTATACACAAGTTGATGCCTGCATGCATACATGGGCAAATGTAGAATGGTCTCTGGGGATGGCAGACAGTAAAGGGTGGAATCTTGCACATTGGGAGCCCACAGTAATTTCAGCCGATAAATAAATAATGAGTGCCAGCTTCTGACAGTGCCAATTTCTTAACCTTTGGAATCATTAATGACTTCTCCCTTCCACCGGAAAAAAAAGCCTGCAGTTCCTAAAGCTTTCTAAGACACAGGCAAAGCATTTAGCACCACAAATAAGCTCGTAATTTGACAGGCAAAATGCCAGGAAAAGTGAAAGCAGATTTCTCCCTCCAAGGCTCTGAATATCTTAGTAATTCTCTGCTTGTTTTCCAAATACTATTTCCTTTTCGTTTAATCACAGGTTCAGGTCAAGATACTCTTCAAAATATCATGCCCGGTCCACGTTCATTTTCTTAACCTTAAGGATGTTCAATTTCCTACTTTGCCAGCCAAAACAAACACAACACAGAAATGCCTACACACGTCCAAAGCAGCCACCAAGTAGCTTTCATTTTTAATTTACTGTAAGATGAGTGTACCATCCATCCATGTATTTTTTCCCCTCATGTGCAAAGCCAGCATCCATAACAAGTATTTGAGAAGCTGTATTTGGTATGAAACTCATTAAAAGGAATTAGCTACAGTAAGTGAACAATAACTTTATATGGCAGGGTTACAAAAATAAGTTGAGGCTGATCAAGGCCATAGACCGGCAGAATATTTAAGGTCCTTGAAAATGAAATAATGCTTTGTTTTCTCTAAGCACCCTTCAGACAAAGAGTCCAGTGGGTTTTCACAAGGTCTGTGGAAGCTGATGGCACCCCAAGGAAGAGCCTATCTGCCCCTGTTGGAGGGGCAACTTCCTGTTGGAGAGGAGCCTTTTGCCACTCTCTCAGGACTGATCTGAAAGGGTGGGACTGCTTTTCTTCCCCTTATTGCTCTCTGAAGGAGTAGGTTTCCCCATCACAGCTGACCGTCCAGTCCTGCAGACATACTTCAGCACTCTCCTATCTAGGCAAGCGGTTCAGGAAAAAGAATAACAGCCTTTACTGCCTTTCTGTGAATTGCTGCACACGTAGAAGGAGACTGTTGCACCATTGTCACTGAGTCACAGCAAAAGAAATTTTCACTAGATATAGAGGGAAAAAAATCACGTGTCCTGTGAGGTGTACTTTTGTCCCTTGTCTTTCCAAAATGGACTATTTTGATAGGCACTTTGCTGCTTTTCTGCAGGGATGGCAAGGCATGAAGTTAAATGATCACTCCACATACACACCTATTTTTGAAAAGCTCACAACCTGGAGGCAATTTTATGCAAATTTTGCAAAATGAAATGACTTCTTGAAGATCACACGTACATCGGTAACAAAGCGTGACTGCGCTCTGGTAGTCTGAGCACTAGTGCCTTGTAGCCAGAAGTCACTTTCTCTGAGGAATGTTTCTATGGGCAGTCTGCAAAAAAAAAAAAAAAAAAAAAAAAAAAGGTGAAATGCCAGCTGTGATTATACTATGTAAACCATCTGAAATACACAGGTCAAATGGCAAAAAATTAATCTCAAAATTAACCTCTATCAATCAGATTAAAGGGAGAGGAATGACTTAAAGAATTTAATTTTACTTTGTACTCACCAGGGAAACAATGGACTCTGGCCTTGTTCATTAATATTTAATAAGGACTTTATTAACTTTCTTAAATAAAGGATTTGATTTCTGACTTGTACCTGCTTCTTAGATGGAACTCATATTCTCTATTATCAGCTTTTGCATTTGCTCTTGGGATCTTTTTTATTATTATTTTTTTTAATTTCTGTTTTTCTTCCTTTTCTTGACAATGAATCACAGAGAAGTTAGCCAAGTCATGGGACAAAGACACCACAGCATTTGGGATGGGTGCAAGAGTGAGAACTGCATGCTAGTTGACCTGAAAATATACATGGAGTTGTTTCACTTGCAGTCCAGTGCAGGCAAATTGTCAAGGGGCTTGACCTGCTAGGAGCTCCCCAACATGATCATACAGTCCATTCAATGCAGAAAGGTAGTTGCCAGATGCCTATCCCTGGAGCATCATCAGTCTGCTTCACTCAACCAGAGGAGCAGCCTGGGGACAGCACAGTGATGACTTCCAGCCTGGCTAAGATGGAATCAATCTATCACTCCCTATCTGTGCCACTCATGTACCACACATCCCACTGTTTAGTGTGCAGAACTGAAGAAAAAGGGAGTGGGGGAAAAAAGACTCTCAAAGCCAGCACTTCTTACTGACATGTATTTGGGGAGAGGGAAGCTGATGTCAGTCAGGTGAGGAACCCTCCTCTGCTGCTGCCACAGGTGCCAGCAATTCCCTGCTTGCACCTTTGGTAAGCAGTAATTAGTTGAGGAGTGTGTTAATTTGTGTGTATGCAAGGAGCTCAGAATATATATTGGTTAATTTAATGACAAAAATGATTTGCTTCCTAGCTGGTTCTTGATGTGTATTTACTTGGGTGCAGAAATACCTAGGCGGAGTGGAGAAGGACTATGGGCCATCTAGGAGCTGTCATATCAAGGAGAAATGGGGAACCTGGGTGTGCTTGGGCCTGCTGGGCTGTTCCTTAGTGAAGATACTGAGGTTGATAGAGGTAGGTCTGGCTTCCCATTTCCTCCAGAGACTTTGTTGAAATGGAAGAAAGTACCTTCTTGTGAGACAGCGGCAGAGATGTTTTGTTTTGTATCAGTACAGTTTTTGTATTGAAGAACTTGGTAATGGTTTCCTACTGTTCTGGAATTTCTTCTTTCCTGCTGTAAGCTGCAAAATTTCCCAAGATACAAAAAACTTTAGTCAGATTTTGAGGTCAGTGAGAAATATGTGATAGCCTAAGAAACTTCTGTGATGTTCCTCTGGTGTTGTTTGTGAAACACACCGTGTACAATGAATGCATTGCATATGCCTTCTGATCTGGAAGATGAAGTTGAGGGAAGGGTTCCGGATTTGCCGGCATGTAATGGTGATTAATTTAGCTGAAAGTCTGTGACAAGAACAATCACAAATGATTTCTGAAGTTGATTGTATTATTCCATTATGCAGAAAAGGCAAACTACTGGCCCACTTTTATTTCAGAAGACATGATTAATTCCCATTGATTTAATCGCTGCTGGTGTGTGTGTGTGTGTGTGTGTGTGTGTTTGTGTGTCAAGCGAGGACAGAGCAAGGAGAGAAGGAAGGACCCTACAGCAGAGAACTAAACGTTATCTCTAATCCTGAATTTTTCTTGTTGGGAGTTACTAGAAGGGCCTTGGCTGCAGGATAATGTTCATACACCTATTTTATTTTCTGTTGTAAACAGCAAAATATTTTGTGAACAGAGCAGGAAATATGGATAATCAAGTCAGATTACTTCGGTATTTGTGTTAGAGCACTGCAAGTTTGGATTCAAGAGGTTTACAGTATCATGGTGCAAGGTCTCAAAAAAAGAACATAAGTTTCTGCTAAAATGGAAACACCTTCCCTATGATAACTGCTTGCACAACTGCTGGCAGTTTGCAAAGCCTGCATAATTGGTAATGGAGATAAAGGACAGAAATATTCTTAGGTACAGCACTCTTTTTGCCCATGTCAGTATTGTTCTTCAAAGCGAAGTGGCTATTTTCCTGTATATTAGCTATTTCTTCTGGCAACTTTCTTCTTTTGCAAAAAAACAAAACAAAACAAAAACCAACAACAACAAAAACCCGCAAACAAACAGCATTGTCTCTCAAGGACACCTAATCCCTATTACTTGCTCTCAGTTGTTCATTTATGTGGCAAGAAAGGTCATGGTTTAGCTGAGATAAAATGCTCTGATCCTGTAATTTTTTTCTTTTACTTTTCTCTGTTTTACAATCTATTTAGGATTAGAAACTTTCTTAGAGGATGCAATTCTCCCAAAATGGAGTTTGTGTCAAGAAAAGGAAAGGCAAGGAAAAATCTTAAAAAGTTTGAAAGTTCTTGTTACAGCAATTTTAAGAAAGTATTTGTAAAAAAAAAAAAACCACACAAACAAACAAAACAAACAACAACAACAAAACCATTGAAAATATTTTGACATCTTCCAAATGAAACTTAAACCTTTGTTTCAAAATGACATTTTTCATTTTAAAAGTGACCCAAGCTAAAAAGAAACAAAGTTCAACAAAAGAACTAAGGACCTAGAGAATAAAATGTTGTATTGACCAGTTTAATCAAATTATCCTATTGGGAAACATAACAAACTACCAAAACAATTTGCTGTAATCAGAATAATATTTCCTGATTTGTCAACAAAGGGGGAAAAAACAAAAACATGCTTTTTTGAACCACTTGGCTTTAAGTTGAACCCATGAAAGGACAAAGCAAACACTTTTTTTTTTTTTATTTCATCTGCAGTAACAGCAAAACCTTGAGTGACAGAAGAGTTGCTAGAATTCTAAGCTCTCTTTTGAGTTACAGCAGTTTGGTTGCAAAAGCACAGCAACAACAGACTTAACTGTCTTCTTTTTGTGGGGATATGAGAACTACAGCCCAAGATCATAAAGCAGACAAAAAAATTGGTTGACGGTCAGCTCTGAAACTCAGCTGCATCTAGATCATTGAGCCAAAAGGCACGACCAGATCTTTTGAACTGTCATCATCTCTCACCTAAATGCAGTCCCAAGACCTTTAATTTTGTTTCTACAGCCCCACATCACTGACCTGGCTGCCCCTTATATGCAACTTCTTTGCAGCTCTTTCCACGTAGCCTTCAGGGCTGCAGCTGCTGTCTATGGATACTGAGCAGGGAGGCTAAAAATACCCCATCATGCATGCCACCACATAGCAGGAGAATTTATTTCTCCATGCTAAATCCCTCCCTGTGGGTTCAGTTACTCTTCCTGCCTGAGCTAGTGCATGCTGTCTTGGATTAAGCTGTCTGTGAAAGTGAGACCTGCTGGGAGCAATGCAAGCCCCCCTGGCCACAGTCCCCAGACAGAGCCCTCCATTTTCTCAGTTGCCTCCTCAGGAAGCTGCTCCCTCAGAGTGGTCAGCATCTGCTTTTCTTTCCAGTTTCAGAGAGAGTCCAGGCTGAGAGAGAGGTGGGGGTTGGTGCCAAGATAGATTGGTATGGCACCAAGGATATAGCTGCATATCCCCTGTCTCTCTATGCCTGCCTTATGGAAAGAGTGCTTTCAGATCCTGGAAATTCATGCAGTGTTTCATGGGCAGCCTCACAGGGCTTTAGGGCATTTAAAGAGCATTTCATAACAGCAGAAACTCTGCTGATAGCATGGTGCCCACAGTGTGCTACCAAGGGTGGCTGGAACATTACATAGTCTAAAAAGAGCCTTTCAGAAGTGTCACTCCTACACACTAGGTACAGCAGGAGGTTCTCAGCAGCAGTCTGCATGTCACTCACAGCGGGGACTGCTGGCACAATGGCTTCTGATTTTGCTGCCTATTCAGTATTATTTGTTATATGTTGATATTGTTGATGCACTTAAAGAGATTATATATTTTTCCCGTGGCATAAACAAAATGACTTTCATTTTGCAAGGAGAGTAATGGTAATGAAGAAGTCAGGCTTCAAGGGGAAATGATGGTAAAGTTGATGGCAAGGAGAAATAAATCTTGAATGCTCAACTTGGTCTGAGCTGACTGCCATTTCCTTAAATAAATTCATAAATTCAAGTCCACACATGTCCTTACCTTATAGGGAGGGGGAAAAGAGCCTGCAACTTCACAGTGGGTAATGTTTCTAGTAGCTACTCCCTTGCCATTAACTCAAATCTGGCTTCAGACAAAATACAGGCTTGGCGGTTCTTCTTGGGCTGATGTCAAAGCCTTGCCCCTGCCTGGAAGCAGCCCAGAGCTAGACATGATCCCAGAGACAAAAGATGATGTAAGGACTCCTCTGAAGCCAGCTAGGCTTAAAGGTCACCTGAGGAGCAGCTCTGGCTTTTCTCCCCCTAACCCACATCATCCTTCCGTCGCTCAAGTGCAATAGTGATGAACTAGATCAAAATGGGAAGGGGGCATTCTGCTATGCTGCTCCCTGGAACATGCTGAACATTAATTTGTCTTCTGTTCTCGTGGGACAGCATACTGTATATTACAGCCATCTTTTATTTGTGGTTTTTTTTTTTCCCCACTCAAATACAGAGGAGTGGCAGCTGAGTTGCTGTATGAGAATAGCATTAACATGTGTAATGCACCATAAATAAACAGAAATAGACAGCCAGGAAGCTGTGGTAATCGCTGCTTTGATGTAGCATGAATTATGATGTGTGTATATATGTGAGTGGGGAGGTGGGGGGTGTTTAAGGGCTTCGTGTTTCTTGTGGTGCTTGTTTTGACTCTACTGCAGTTGCTCTGGGAAGAGAGCAAACCCAGCCTGCCATTTACATATCTCCTCCTTCACACTGACAGCTGCTGTTCCTTGACTCAGAGAAAAGGGGTGCAGCCTACACCGCCTGTTCCCCTCAGTTCTTCCCTCCTCCACAGCCCTCTGTCTCCTCCCTATCCCCTGTGCCCTATAGCAAAACAGGAGCAAAAATCTCTCCTCCAAGGAAGTGGGTTAAGGTCCTTCTGCCACCCTGGCAGGATCTCTCTACCAGCTTCACCTTCCAGAAGGAATTGATTTATGTTCCTTTGGCCTCATCTACATCAAGCTGGTGGTTGTTGTTGTTGTTGTTGCTGTTTTCCCCTGCTGACAGCCCACTGCTACTGGGATAGCAAAAGCCACAGTGGATGTGTTAGACAAGCAAGTGAGGTTATTAACAAGATGGCCTCATATTTTACTTGAGGTACTCAACATTAGGAAGGTGGCTGCTGAATCCTGGTGCTCTGAGGTCAGTAAGATACTTGCAATAGGTGGAAAGACAGGAAAGCCAGCAGAAAAAGATGTGCGGGTGTCTCCTTGTTGATTATCCCCTATCGGCATCCCAGGGACTCTTTTAGCTAGCACAGCACGCCACTTGCTGGAAATAATCTCCTGCCCATCCCTGCAGCAGCAGCAAGGCAGTTTATTAAAACAGCCCTGCTTTCCTCTTGTGCTCTTTGCATTAATGTTTTTACCTGGAGCCAATAGTCTCCCTCTGAAAAACCTGTTGGGTCTGAATGGCCACAAATGAGTCTGAAAGTGCTTCACTGCTGCTTGGGTTCAATGAATTCTCTGACCTTATGATAATTTAGGTGTCACAGGGCACCAATAAGTGCCAAAACTTGCCTGCTAGTCTGTAACTAGCTGCACAGCTGATGCAGAGCAGAGTGCCTGTGCTCAGTGTGCCTGTGAGGTTTGGCTGTGAGCTGTGAGCAGCCAGGCTCTCAGGCCTGCACCCATGCATGCACTTGCATGGCTCCAGGGCTGGAGTGGGGACCCTCCTTGGGCTCAGGGAAAACAGCGTCCTCCTCAACTGTGGGATCCTCTCTGAGCTGTGAGTGAAAACACCATCACACACCTCAGTCCTTTTATAAGACATGCTATTTACTGACCAAGGGGAGGCAGAGTAAGTGCAGGGCTATGTGACCCAGGCTTTCTGCCAGCAGTTGCCTCAGACGGAGAAGGTCTGAAAACCCAGAAACAGGAGCACTCAAATATTCACATCTTGTTTCATTCAGCCTCATCAAGCCTGACTGGCTTAGATGGTTGTAATTAACTGCTGAGAATGGGTAAAGATTTCTTGAAACTGCAGTATATCGACATAACCAAAGGCCAAGCAAAAACTATCCACAAGCAGGAAGGATTTTAGTGAGACAGTTTCAATGGGAATTAAGTGTCTAAATATCTCCAGGCACCAGGAGCTAGATTTTTCATGTCAATTAACAGCATTACTCTTTATTTTATTCTCATTTTAGCAAAGAGGGAAGGCTGTGCATTGGAATCTTTCTACGTATAGAAACTGCAATGCATAAAAGCAGCAGGTAGCTCTGCTATTTTTCTCCACAGAATAATGATGCACCTTGTTGGAGGTAAGCCTCAGGTTAAGACTGTAACTAGTCTCCTCCCACATCTCAAGGATGCGCTCAACTTTATTCATAGGCTTTAAAAATTTTGAGAGAATCACTTGCTTCTGCACAGCATAGCTGTGCACTAATGGATGCATTAGAAAATGCTGTTACAGCGCACACATATTGCCACACATGGTAATTACTCAAATTGCAAGGCAATTATCATTCCAGTACAGAAATAGCTGACTTGCACTTGCATCCCAAATGCAAGGAACACCTTTCTCATTCAGACCTAGCAGGCCTAATTCTGTATCATATTGTAGCTCCATTGCCCTCCAGCAACACAAGAGGCCAAAAATAGCCTCTGGGGAGAAATCTCCAGCATAAGATGTTCATCCTGGACCATCTGCTGACATACCGTAGGGCCTCAATACTAGCTCAGTGCAACTGTCTCATAAACCTCTGCCCAGGGCCCTTGTTGGGAAGGGGCCATGTGTTTGACATATGCAAAAGGAGAGCACTGCAGAACAGTTACTCTCAGGCAGCTTACAGTCCCACAGGCTAAATTAAACTCTGTACAGAAGACAACAATAATTCATGAAGTACCCCTTCCCTCTTTCCAGTTCCAAAATACTCAAAATACTCTCATTCCCACTTGCTCTCTGATTATCCTATGGCAGACCCATAGTAATCCCTTTTCCCGCAGACAATTGGGGTGGGACCTGGCAGGGAGCCAGCATCAATGCATTTTGGAGTGGGATGTAGACAGGACTGGGAAGAGAGGAGCAGGCTGTGTCTCTTGCATTCCAGTAAGCTGCTCCCTTCAGAGAGCAGTATGACAGAAAGGAATGCTACTGTGGATGGCCCTTATGGGGGTACATGGTTTGCCCCTTCCACAAGTGCTCATGTCTCTGTTGGCATCATGTGGTGTGCAGAAGTATAGGAGAGGAAACTACACTGATACCTCATTACGTTTTCCTTCTGCTGCTTTTTGACCCTTTTTCCTTCCTGCTCAAGCCCTTCTGCACTCATCGCCTTCCCCTTTCCACATGGAATTATTATTATCAGAAAAAAAGAATGATGCCTAGGAGAAATGTGTGATGGCAGAGCGCCTGTCTGTTTCTGTAGGCAGCAGAATGAAGTGTCATGTCTCTACCTTCATCCCAGGGTGATGGCTTGTGGTGAAGAAGCAGAAGGTTTTAGGCAGGGCTTGTGATTCGATTGCTTGTCTTGTGGACATGTAACCTCTTCATGCCTTTTGTTCAGGACAGAAGCTCTCTCCTGTCTGCTTTTTCAAGTTTTCTGTGGCTCTGGTAGGAATGGAGCTTGTGGTTCTCTCCTCCATGGGGGCCCATAATGTGCCTGGGCTTTCACACCCTGCCCCTGAAGTGCCAAGCGTAAGATTACTACCTCTATCCATCTGCCAAGCACCAGTAGTTCAGACACGGACTGCAGCCTGAATTTACTTTCTCTTCCTGTGTTTGGATGTTGCTATCAGAATAAATCATTCTTCTGCTGTGTACAATACTTTCAAAACTTTAAGATTGCTTCAAAATTAGTATAAACATAAGCAATATCAACTAATATCAACATTACTTTTTGCTCTTTGTAAAGACTGCAATTGGTATATTAACGATACAAAATGACTTTTCTTATATCATCTACCTTTTTTTGTTATCTTTGGCGGCAAAAGCCATCCAGTAAGACTGTGAGGATTTTTTTTATACTTTCTTGATCAGAGGGGGAAAAAAGAAAGTATTAAACTTCAAAAGAACATAAGGAGGTCTCACAATGCAAGAGTTATTTGACAATGCAATCCTAAGTATAACAAATTATTCTGCTAATGTATAATGTAAGTAAAGCATACTTAAACCAGCGCAAAGGTTGATATATCTTCACTTCTAGGAGTCTTGGTGGGTGTTTTTTTTTTTTTTTTTTTTTTTTTTCATTTGCAAAACAGAAGGAAATCAAATAGTAGTTTTTCATTAAAAAAAAATAAAAATCTGACACTTCTGTTAACTCCAGGTCAACAAAAGGTTTATCATTGTCTTAAATGAAGTCAGAATCATGCTTAGTATCATAAAATTGTCAAGCTGACAGTTGACAAGCTGCTTGTTAATTTTTAAAATATATTTTAAATACCTAAATTGTTTTTACAGCTATTTATTCTACTTTATGTTTAACTGTAGCCATTGGAATATATTTTATCTTGCACAGGAATTTTATTTTGCATTCTGAGGACATTATATTTTCATTTTTTTATGCTCTTTGAGTGCTCTGCATTTGTCCAAAAGATGTAGGTATGCCAGTGAGTGACTGCATGCAAGTTCAGTGTTCCGATTTCAGGCAGTTTATGTCATTCAGTCAGTGTCTCTTCTGAGCAGAGGTTTGCATTTTATTATTACCGTTGCTTGGTAAAACTTCTGACACATTATTGCTAGGATTTCAGGTTAATCCAGTATTATAGCTCTCAGCATTTCTTCTTCATATTTGCTGGGCTTTTTTGTTTATTTATTATTATTATTTTCAAAGAATAACATGAATTAAATGTGTATATAAAACCATGGTACCTCATAAAACATATCACAATCATAGGAAGATAATACTAGCATGAAAATATTAGTACCTACTGCATTCATCCATCTGTTCATTAAAAAGAAAGATACTTTCTCTAAATTGGTTAAGTTTTAAGGTCATGTATCTCCTTTTAATAGCCCAGTCTTTGAAGGTGCGTTCTTCCAGTTGTTAAATTGGCTCTAAACATAAAGTTGATGTGCATGTGCATGGAATTTGTATTCACACAGATAACTAAAACGAGGCTTATATCTTTTTCCCCCAAAGGCATGTTTTCCCACCTTTATAATGCTCCTACTCTTGAGGCATGAAAATGTGTGAGCCAGGTCCTCAGATCTCTCATGCACCTGATATATGGGAAATTTGAAAACAGAAAATTCTCATAAGCACCCACTCATTAACCTGCATTATGAGGTTAAAGTTCAGAGAAGGTTATAATAAACTTTGTTGACAAATTCTTGGCTCTAAGATATGGCAGACAGAAAGAAGAATTTCTGTGTAAAAAAGCAAATCTAGCAATATGACAGCAGCTGAGGTCTGAATGCTGTAGCAAATGGATGCTTTCTGAGTTATAGAAGTTAAAGGTCAGTCATTCAAACATCGGTTATTTTATTTGACTTACATAATTAGTAGCCATTAGCAGCCATTTCAACTATCTGGTAATTGTTTATTTACTTTTGCTTCATGTTCCCAGTGCAGCACAATGCAGTCTCAACATACTGATATATTTAGCAGCAAAAAAAAAAAAAGAAAAAAGCCTACTCTGTAGTCAGAGGTGCCATTGCAGCAAGGACAGAGACACTTTTAGTTTCTGGGTACCACTAGAAGAATGCTTTGCATTATGAACCTCAGTGCATAGCATCTGCCTCAGCATGTACTCATCATTCCTGGTCAGATTTATCCAATTTGCTTAGTACTAGAACAAATATTTCTGTTCCTGCTGAAAACGCAGCTCATCCTTTTGTGAACAGGCTTACAGAAACAGGGATGCATTGTTCCTCCTGTTTGAAAATACTTATGCAAGATTTGTGGAAATTGTATGGCAGGAATGACTGATGAGGTAAGTTCTCTGACAAGAAAATGAGCAAAAAATAGAAGCAGAGGCACTAGTGTAGAATTGCAGCCTCAGTGGTGCACTGGAAAGCACAGTCGCTTCCCAGATACCAGTTCTAGCTCACTCTCTACTTACCTCCTGATACCGGGTTTTGCAGATCCAGAGCAGCCTTGGTCATAAAGACAGTTCAGTTGCCTTAAATGAAACTGTTTGTATACAGCATGTGATAATCATGGAACAAAAAGTTAAACTTTAAGAACTGAATGGTATCTAAAGCCATGTGACATAGACGCAGTCAAATGTTCTGTGATGAAAAAGTGGGAGCTGAAGCGCTGTGTTTTGCTGGTGAGAACTTTCTATGGAGACAGAGATAAAACATACAAATAGCTGGTTCTTTTACTACCAGTAGGGAACTAGGTGAAATAAATGTTTCAGCTCATCATCCTTTATCACTGCAGTCTTTTTTTTTTTTTTTTTTTTTTTTTTCTTTCTTTTTTTCAATAATTTTTTTTTTTTTTTTTTTTTTTTTGGTGCTCTCACTTGTGAAATAATTTATGCTTGCTTCTCTATTTACTGCCACTGCCCTGTATCAGAGTTTAGCCTACACCTTACTGATTAATTCTGATAGCTGGAAGTAATACAAGGAAGATGTCTTTAAATTAAATTTATTATAGGGGAAAATTCTGCACAAAATTAAGAGAAATTCCATCACCATAACAGTGTTTGTAAAGGAGATGTAAATTTTCCTCCAAAGTGTTCACTAACTGCTTACATCCCCTCACCTCTGACTTCTCCTCTCACCCTATAGTTAAAGATATTGATATGATAATATGAACTAGAAAAACAGTTATGACCTTATAATTTCTTCCTTCATTCAAACAGCTATAAAAATAACTTAGAATAAACTTTAATGCCTGGATTGTATATGTGCTTGGAGCTAAAAGGATGATGTTTGAGGATGATGGATGAACATCTTGGTCTCTTCTGGCCTTAAAAATCAATGAAATCGGGTCTCCAAGGTCTGGGAGTGGGTAGCTGTGTTCCTTGAGGCAGCCAGAGCAACAGAAAAGCATATCAGGCCATGCCTCTTCAGAGCACTTTGAAGGCCATCTAGGGAACTGGTAACACACAAGTGTGGAGTCAGTGGAAGTATTTCTAACACAACACTTTTGGTAATCAAAGTAGCCCGTGAATGCAGCACAAGGAGAAACAGTCCTGGGTATTTCATGAAAATTTTCTTAACTTTCTGATATTGGCAAAGGTCCTACAGGCTTGATAACTGGTCAGAATGTGAAGTTTCAAGGTGAGTAGCTGTCTTTGGGAATGTTTGTCTTTACTCTTATTTGCATCTGAGTTTACTCTGAAAAATCTGGAGATTGATCCAAACTTCAGCCTGCCAGCCCAGACCTGGCATCAGGGCCAAAGAAAAAAAAAAAAAAAAAAAAAGGAGGGGCTGGTAGTCACATTGTGAGCTGGTAAGGCCAGCCGTATGATGGGAAGGGTGACGCTATGGATACTATCCTAGGCTCTGCCTTGCCAGTAAAGACCTCCTGCCAAATACGGTGGCTGGCCACCTCCTTCATTCTGGCAGCCACACATTATGGACATTATCCTGAAACAACAGAGGAGGGGCTAGACTAGCTGAAATTTGGCCAGTTCTAGTGATACGCTGCTTTGCTACTTCAGAGCTCATTACAAGCCTCACAACGCTTTCTGGATCTAGGAGATAAACAAGGGAATTTGGTTAAATGTACTGATTTATTAAGAGTGACTTCCTTCAAGATTTAGTGTACTTCGGTTGTTTCTCATCACAGGTAATTGAAGATGACTAAAGATATGAGGGCTGTCAGTTTTCCAGATATTCAGTAATGCTACTGTCCTAATTTCTTAGCTTATTTCTTTTTTAGATTAGTAAGTGATCTGTGATTTACAGCAACATACCATATTTTTAACCTTTTTTTTCCAGCAAAGTTGTCAAAGGTACAGGAAAGCAACTATGTTTGCAAGTAAGTACACAGCAAATTTCAAATCTTAGTTTAATTCTAGTAGCAGTAGAGCCTTTGGAATCTGAAATACAAATTCTGGTTGAATAAATAGCTGCTTCTTGAAACAACTAATCTGAAACTTCCCCAAAATGGATGTATTAATTTCTCAGAACCAATAGGTGGATGCTGGATCAGACAGTATTTAAGTTGCATCATCATATCAGGAGTGAAAACATGGAAAAAAAGGTGATCATGTTTAGTTCATAAAAATAGAAAACTGTGAGGAGAAATGGTTAAAAGGATTACACAAAGAATTAAAAGCTTAGACAAGTGTGCTTTATTAGACAATGAGTGTCCATATATTTCACATACTAAAAAAAATGTTCTCAAAAAAAAAAGACGGTATATTTAAATAACAGAATAAAGGAAGCTATTGGAAGTAAAATAGCCATGCATTTGAATGTAGAAATACTTTCCAAAAGATGAAAATAGAAGACAACTTGAACTCATCCTGTTAAATGTAGAACTCTAATGAGACATACTTAAAAGAAAAAAAAAAAAAAAGAAGAAGATTTGGAAGAACAACTTCTTAAAGGCATTGAAATGACTAAGAATGTTTCTCCACTACCTCAGAAACAGGAAGTCTGTTAGAAAGTCAATGGGCTGAAAGATGATTAAGGTATAAATAGGATATTCCAGGAAGCTAGGGTCATGGCAAGAAAGCTAAATTAACGAATTGCATCATTATTCTCTGTGGAAGAGATCATGGGGGTTTCCGTGAACCATTCTTTGCTGGGACAAGCCTTAAGAACAGTGTCAACAGAAGATACTTTCAGAGCATTTCAATAAAATGAACAGTAACAAATCTTAAGGACCAGGTAGCATTCAACCAAACATTCTAAAAAAGCTAAAATATGAGGCTGTTAAACTACTAATTTCTGAAATCAGCCTTGAAAACAGAGAAATAGAAGGTGGCAAATGCGTTGCTGTTAAAAAAAAAAAAAAATTTAAAAAGCAGAGCTGAGGAACTACTGACCAGTAAAATTGATTTCTGTACCAGACAAATTGGTTCAGATCATAGAGAATAGAATTGGTAAACACATCATTTTGTAGAGAGAAAATGGGCCTCACAAATCCATTAGCATCTTTTGACGAAGTTAATGAGAATCAGGCTAAGGGCATGCTACCTGCTATAGTGGACTTGAGTTTTCAAAAAGTTGTTTGCATCACCAAAAGGTCTTAAAGAAATTAATCAGTCGTGGAATAAAATAGAGGATCCTTCACATGGTTTAATATGTGGTTAGGGAAAAAAAGAAGAAAAAGATTAGAGATGAACTGCCGTCTTTACACAGTGTAAGACTGGTTATGAGCTGAATCCCACATGGCCCCTGTTGGTGGGCCAAGTTTTATTTAGACTTAGCAAGGATATAGAGCTAGAGATAGGCTATGCTTCTATTTCATAGCTTTAAAATATTTCTGATTTTTTGATCCTGATTTTCTGTAATCAGGAAATCAATATAATCTGCATACAGTTTGCACAGCTCTGTACATAGGCCTTTATGATCGCTGTCATTGCAGGAGCATGTTGAGATTTTGTGGGTTAGCAGAGAAAGGAGGAAACAATTCTTAAGTTAGATATTGCAACAGTGACAGGCATAGAGAAATATGTCACATTTACTTTGAATTTGACAGAGGTAGCAGATATTCTTCATGTGTATGTCAAGCAAATTAAATACTAATATTGACCCACCAGCACTAGCAAAGACAGTTGTTGTCTGTGAGGATGAGAGAAAAGAAACAGAAAGAAGCAAACTGCCAGTCTGTAAGTCAAGATGTTTGAATTATAGTACTTCAAGAAGGAACAATTTTTTTTTTTATTGAAATCTCAGATTTTCCCAAGTGGTTACACTCAAGCAGCTTTATTATCCTATTGTATGAACTGAT
Source organism: Perdix hodgsoniae (assembly GCA_035772895.1). Taxonomy (NCBI): domain Eukaryota; kingdom Metazoa; phylum Chordata; class Aves; order Galliformes; family Phasianidae; genus Perdix; species Perdix hodgsoniae. The sequence continues at coordinate 3,624,336 of JAPSGF010000056.1, read as the reverse complement.
GCTCTCTTCTGTGTTAAATTAAGTGTTCCAAGAAATCTAGGTAAATTGTTTTAGTGGAAGTATATGGAGATGATCTTCAAAAGCTAATCATAGTTGGTCACATGTATGAATGGTTATCTCTGTGGAAATTAAAGAGTGAGCCTTCTTAGGCAGTCCCAGATCTCAGCCCAAGAGAGTGAACCTTTGTATCAGTGTGTATGTATCTATAATCTTTCTTTGATATTAAATAACTAATATATCTCCTTTAGAAATGTTATCATCCTGTTTAGCAAGATGCTTCAAAATATTATCTTTCAAATAAACAGTACTATATCTGTTGCATAAAATGTTCAGAGTTCTGTACTAAGAATCTCTTCACAGAATGTATTGGTGATACCTAGGATTGTAATTCTAATCTTTTGCTTGCATAGAAGCCATTTTGGGGCATAGTTGTTAGCATGATTATGTAATTTTTACTTCCAAGCACATACATAACAGCCTAACAGCAGGGATCTTGTGGCAGAACTTTCACTGGAGTCATGAATAAAGAGCAGGTAAATAAATGGCAGTATGCTTTGGTACAGATTGCATACATATACACTCATGTCTGTGTACACACTGACTGTATGTACGCACTGACTGTATGTCATGTGGAGGCTACTGGAGAGTATAACAGGTACCTGTATTGGTTATTCTGCCTGGGAAAACTCCTGTACGAGTAAATGATTCGCAGAAGTGGAATTAGCATAACTCCCAAGGAACCACAGCACAAAATTATTATAATAGTTGTAAAAATCTACTTTCCCACACTTACTATCATGATAAAGTTAGTAAAATAGATGAACATGAGGATATCTACCACCTTTAAGAATGACTCACAGAGTCACAGAATGGCCAGGGTTGGAAGGGACCTCAAGGATCATGAATCTCCAACTCCCCTGCTACAGGGGATTTAGTGCTAGACCAGGCTGCCCAGGGCACCACCCAACCTGGCCTTGAACACCTCTAGGGACAGGGCATCCACAAGCTCTCTGGGCAGCCTGTTCCAGCACCTCACCACTCTCTCTGTAGAGAACTTCCCCCTGACACCCAACCTAAATCTCCCCTCCCTCAACTTAAAACCATTTCCCCTTGTCCTGCTGTTATCTACCCTTTCAAAGAGTTGATTCCCCTCCTGTTTTAGGCTCCCTTTAGGTACTGAAAGGCTGCAATGAGGTCACCCTGCAGCCTTCTTTTCTCCAGGCTGAACAAGCCCAGCTCCTGTCTTTGTAAGGGTAGTGTTCCACTTCTCTGATCATCTTCGTGTCTCTCCTCTGTTTTTCTCCATTTATTTATTTATTTTTTCTTCTGAAAATCATTTCTCTTCAGATTACCACCCCAGACAAAAGACCTCATATCCTAGGTATTATTTTTAAATCATACTCACAGTGATAATAAATATACTAGCCATATAAATCAGTGGGAGCCAAAACTGAAGCTTCCAAAAGGACAGTGCTACCCAACACAAGTTCAGTCCATAATAAAAGTACTACCAGTATGCCTCTGATAGGTCACAGGGCAAATGGGTCCTTTTGGAATTCCATTCTAGCTCCTTGTGCAAAGAAGTCTGGACCCTGTAGGGTTTTCTAAGAGTTGCTTCACAGATGCAGTAGTGTGCTTCAGTTACAGAGGTGCCACTGCTTTGTAAGAAAGTTATATTTGTTCTTGAAAGTAACAGAGATCTGGTTGAGGTTCTTGCTGCATTCCAGATATGATTAAATATAAATCATGAAGGCCATGTTGATTTCAAAGAAGTTGTTTCAGTTTATGAAGCTTATTCATATGGCTCATCTAGTACCATAGGCACCGCTCTTATGTACTTCCTGGCACTGCCCTCACCTTGCTCCAGGCTCTGGTTAGAGCAAATCAGTTCACATCAATTGATGTGAACAGCACTATGATAGGTTACACTATCTGAAATATGGACTTAATGTGCAAGCCAATGCCAATTTGATCTGACAGTGACTTGTAGTGACATTGAACTGCTGTCAACAAGAACACAAGTGCGTGGAGATAGAAAGTCTAGGATATCTACCTGAATTCTTCACTAACTTATTGTAATTTTGCACATATTCAGTAAAATTCATGTTTGCAAGGAAGCCAGGTGAGAAGTAGGTCAAGTAGCACAATTATCACGTATTTGTCCATGAAATTCTGCATGGAAATTGTTGGAATTATACTTGCTACTTTCATTTCTAAATTCAGCTCATTATTGTTTCTGATGCTTTTTGATCAAATCCTTCAACCAGCTGCAGTTTCAGAATAAGAAGAAAAATATCTGTTTTGTGATTCCTGGTCCATAGATTGTTCAAGGCGTGGAAGGTCCCTCTATCTTTGTCTTGTCCCTTCCTATACTCTTCTCCCAGCAACCTGCTGTGTCAGTATTGATAATGAGATGCTGAAAGAGCTGATCTTTTGGGTTTAGCTGGTTAGAGCCATTTCTTTATGTATGACGAAAGAGCAAATTAACCTACATTTTGTCATCAAAACTAAGAGACCAAAAGTCATGTAATTTCATCCAATTCTGCGTATATTTCTGAGAAATTAGGGAACTGCAAAACTAAAGTAAATAGTTGCCTTCACCGAGATCACATCACTGATTTTTTTTTTTTTTTCACCAGGATTTTTTATTTAATATATTTATTAATTTCTGTCCCACCAAGACTACAAATTTAGCTAATCCCACCAGTGAAAAATGACAATGAACACTGGCTTTGTAGGAAATAGACAGTATCTAGGATACAGAACATTTCTGTTGCTTGGACAATGCCCTTGCAATCTGTGGGATGAGTTGACAGATAATATCAAATTAGTACAAATCTTTGTTAGAGTAATCATAAAGTTTTATAGTTAAAATAGAGAAGGTCAAGTAGTCTGAAAATCTGTGTTTCCTTAGCAGTCTTTAGCCTGGCTACATTTCACAGCTGGAGTATTTTCATTCTTTCTTTCTTTGTTAAGCGTGTCATATAATATATTCCTCTTTGACGCTAAATGTGTATGATAAGTACACAGGGCATGAATTGCAGTAAAGATAACTGTTGCCATAGGAACCTTAACTTTTGCATTTGCCAAGTTTGAATCTGTAACAGTGCAATCATAAGACTGCAAGGCAGGAGGGGGTCATATCCCTCTGACCATCCCTTTGGAGGATTCCCTTCTTACCTACCTCCATGCCACCTCCATGCTCTCGCACACTGGAACAACAGCAAGACCATACACAGGTTGGAGGTGATACTGGAAACACTGCCAGGGTGATTCTTCAGGGGCTTTTCTGGTCCCTTCTGATCCTACACACTTCTGAATGAGCCTATGGGGGCTTGCAGGCAGGATCAGATCTGCCCTGTGTTCATTGACCCAAGTGTTTAGCAACACTTGCCTTTTTTTTTTTTTTACAATTCCATGTGTTTTCCCTTAGCCACTTGCAGCTACAGAAACACAAAGCATTATATTTTATATTGTAAAAAGCCAGGATGTTTGTTGTGTGATAACATCTACGTGGACCCACCATAACCAGGCACTCTGCTCCAGGGGCATGAACAAATCTGTTTGTCCCATGAGCATTAAAACCTGTAGTTTCTAGAGTAAAATGCTGCACAGAAGCCTTCTTCTTTAGGCCCTTCTTCCTAACCTAACCCCCAAATGGAAATTTCTTCCTTGCTCAAATGCTGATATATTAGTGTTTGTTTATTCCCAAATAGAACTGAAAATTTGAAATATCAAAGGCATGAAATAGAACTGCATAGTGAAACATCTGTTGCAGATAACAAAACTGCTCATTTCATGTTAGCTCAGTGCTACACTGACATTTTCTGAAGAGGCTCATCACCTTCTGGGAATTTTATCTGGTATCTTTTATTTTTTTTTTCCTGTGGCCCAGAATCTCTTGCTGAAATATAGCTCCTGATAGATTTAGTGCCTAATGGGGAGAAGCCCAAACTTGATATCCACTGCAGACTTATGTGAGCCTCTTCTGAAGGAATATCCAAGAAGAGAGATAGGAATACAGTCTAAACTGGGGAAATGCTCTGCTATTGCTGAGGTATTTTGATATAGCCTAGTGAAATAGCTTGCATGCCTCCTATGTATGCTGTACAACTTCTGTGGGAATAAAACATTTTTCTCAACAGTTTTCTGACCAGTGATTTTTCCTAGCCTGAAGGGAGGGAGAGGAGAATGGAAGGAGTGGAAGGAAGGAAGAAGGAAGGGAAAGAAGGAAGGAAGGAAGGAAGGAAGGAAGGAAGGAAGGAAGGAAGGAA